>CALYLW010000423.1:40000-504200 GCA_944989445.1 Ampullaceana balthica
CTTAAATCGCATAGTATTAACTTAAATCGCATACTATTAACTTAAATCGTATACTATTAACTTAAATCGCATACTATTAACTTAAATCGCATACTATTAACTTAAATCGCATACTATTAACTTAAATCGTACACTAATAACTTAAATCGCATACTATTAACTTAAATCGCATACTATTAACTTAAATCGTAATCTATTAACTTAAATCGTATACTGTTAACTTAAATCGTATACTATTAACTTAAATCGCATACTATTAACTTAAATCGTATACTATTAACTTAAATCGCATACTATTAACTTAAATCGCATACTATTAACTTAAATCACATACTATTAACTTAAATCGCATACTATTAACTTAAATCGCATACTATTAACTTAAATCGCATACTATTAACTTAAATCGCATACTATTAACTTAATTCGTATACTATTAACTTAAATCGCATACTATTAACTTAAATCGCATACTATTAACTTAAATCGTATACTATTAACTTAAATCGCATACTATTAACTTAAATCGCATACTATTAACTTAAATCGTATACTATTAACTTAAATCGCATACTATTAACTTAAATCGCATACTATTAACTTAAATCGTATACTATTAACTTAAATCGTATACTATTAACTTAAATCGTATACTATTAACTTAAATCGTATACTATTAACTTACCGTGCTAAGCTCCTGGTTGAATCGTATACTATTATCTTACCGTACTAAGCTCCTGGTTGAATCGTATACTATTAACTTAATGTACTAAGCTCCTGGTTGAATTGTATACTATTAACTTACTGTACTAAGCTCCTGGTTGAATTGTATACTATTTCTGGAATAGAGTGGACTGTTGAAGGCCGTGACCACATTGTCTGACGTGGCGTAGTCGTAGGTCATGACGTTGACGTAATCTACGTACCTGACAAGAGATGGACACTTCAACACGTTACATTCGTACATTACGTTATATTCGCTGTGAATCACTTGCTCTTACTGCTTCAATACTTGTCCTGCTTTTTAAATCCCTTATGTTAACTTCACCGTCTTGTCTCTTTCTTTCTCTCTCACTCTCTCTCTATCTATCTATCTGGCATGGTCCCGCGGAAAAAAACAAAAGTAAAAAATGACCCACTTCCCGTAATCATATCGAGCTAAAATTTTGCACATCGACTTGTGTTACCTAACAATGCATTATATCAACATTTCAGATTGATTAAATGTACTGTAACTAAATTAATGCATTTTTAGTTTTTCTCTATGTAGCATGTGTAGCCTTCTGCTTCAGTGGACCTCCACTCTCGGAAGGGGTTGGCCTCTACTTTGACCCGGGAGATGAGTAGGGTTGCGGAAGTGGCTGTGACCTGAAACCGACAAACCCCGGCGGAAAACGCCATTTATAACCACTGGAACCCTCACGGTCAACCGGAGGGATGGGCATGGCCTCGCCGAGAGGGCCGGCACTGGATGTGGGATCAGGCCCTCATCCAACAGTGCCCGACTAGGAACGCCGAAGACCGGAAGACCCTCTTGGCAAGGGATGGGACGCAAACGGACCGTCCACAACGGGTTGAAGATTTCTGCCTACTCTCTCTATTCTTATGGTTCATTTGTATCGAATTAAAGCTGGTCCCGGAATGGAATATGTAAACCCGTGTTCGGCGGATGGTGTTAGGTCGGGTACGTTAATTACTACTCCTCTTAGGGGCATGGTGACGAACGACAGGCCGTGCTCAAGTGGTCAATCGGTGACTGGCCGTCATTGTATGGGTGCGAAGGGTCATCCTGAACAAACCCTGGTTGTGTTACATTGAATTTCTGTCGCATGAGGCACACGAAGTAACCAAAATACTCCAAACATTTGATCGTAGCCTATGTCCATGACCTAAAAGGCATTTTGGAGTCACAGAATGCCATGTTTGCTGGCGGTTTGGTTATATGGAGTTTAAGAAAAGACGTTTCAACACTGCAGAAACGGCTGCAGAACGATATGACTCGGATTGAGGATTACGCAAACCGATGGTGCCTAGTGGTCAATACGGATTAAAACGGTCCATTCCATTTTTACTAATGGACTAAATGTTCTGAATCATGAAGTGGCGCTTCAGATATTCGGGAAAAGGATGAATTGGGATCGCACTACAATGTACTTGGGAATCAAGTTGGACCAGAAATTCCAACTACATAATCATGTGCGTGAATTGTGTGCCAAAGCCACAGCTAAACTGTCCATGGTGAAGAAACTGGCTAGAACTAGTTGGGGTGCGTACGTAAGACTACTGAGAGCTCTTTATCTTGGTAGTTGAGGGGTGCTATTGACTACAGCCTCATGGTCCAGGCCTTTGCGAGCCGTACTGCTCTAGAGGGACTGGACCGAATACAAAACCAAGCTCTTCGGTTTGTATGTGGGGCGTTACGTACCACACCCATAGCCGCCGTAGAAGTTATGTCAAACGTAGACCCCCTGGCGATAAGGCGAGAAAAGGCAATCATGACCACGGTAGAGCGATACCGTAGGTTGGAGCATGACGAACCCTGCTTCCAAATACAAACCGATTGGTAATGTGGACACGACTGAAAAGACCACCCTATATGGACACGGTACACGAACTAGAAAAATCAGTCCCCATACCCAAGCACAGGGAACGAATGCAACTGGTCCCTGCTCGAGGACCACATGAAAGCTTTGACTTGCCTGAACTACGTTTGACACTGGCAAATACGGCGGTGACAAAAGCCAGACCCCGTCGAGCTACAGCGAAACGAGGCTCAGAAAACAATCGAGGCTTATGGCGACCGCGGACGGCTCACGTTTCAAGGATGGCAGAAGTGGATGCGGAGTACTAATTCAATACCCGCAACCTGGACCTGACAGCACCGAACTGTCAAGGCTGTGAGGATCTGCGTACAGTAGTCACGACGCTGAACTGGAAGCGATCTGCAGGGGTTTGAAGGAAGTACGCCGAAATCTAGCTAACAGAAAGGTTTTCCAGACCGTAACAGTCTTCGCCGACTCACGGTTTTCGCTCGAGTCTGTGGGTCGATCCTCTTTGGAGGTGAAAACGGTCAGTGACATTTTGGATACAGTAGATGAAATCCTAGCACGAGGCGGAAAACTAATCCTTCAGTATATCACTGGGCACTGTGGTGAGCCGCATTCAGACAGGATCGATCAGCTAGCAAGAGATTGGTCAGCCCAGCCCCATTCTGATCAGCCGATGACCCAGCTGGTGGTTAGATCGTGGCTTAAACACCATTTCCGAGAGAAATGGCCTCAGGGCTGGGCACCTGGAAGCAGGGAAGAATATAAAAAATAAAAACTTAGCTGCAGTGAAATCCAAAGAGTCACTCTTTGGATTACACCGGAGCTAAGTTTATATATATATATATATATATATATATATATATATATATATATATAATCTTATTTCTTTTTATTCGTTTTATTTGTATACCTTTTTTGTTCGTTGAGGAAGGCTCTTTGCCGAAACGTTCGCTATTTTTTACGTCCTGTCAGGCTCACTCATACCCTGTTTACATGTTATCCATTTACTAATCTATAAGCCTGATTGCAGTCTCACCCCCATTATATTAGGAAAGAACAATCTAATTATAATCGTCCATTTTCATCCATTAATACTAGCCCTTTAGAATATGTCAACTTTTTGGCAGTAAGCACACAAAATGAAACAAATAAAATAAAATAAATTACATTTCGCTACCACATCAGTACAGGGTAAATAGTGCACCGGTCCCTGGGGTAATGGAAAAGTGTCTGCCGGTCCGCCAAACTAAAAACTTTGCGAAGCATAGCCATAAGTCATCAATGTGCACCATTCACCCTGATACATTGTCTACGTTGATTACGATATCTTAACTGTTACCACTGTGAAAAGTAACATCGTTGCATTTGGGTAAGCTAAATAGAATTTTATTACATATGCTCATAGCAAACCTTATAATTCTTAGTTATATAAAGTTTGTTTCCTTTCTATGAATTTGCATTTTTATTTTGTCCCCCCACGTTCCTGTGGGAAATTTAAAAAAGACAACATTCGACTCGGTAATCTCTTGCACCACAGCTACCACGACTCGGTAATCTAGTGCACCACAGCTACCACTTGCTGTCTGAACATCACAATAAATGTATCGTCCTCCCCTCTCTAGCCCCTCCCCCTCCCACCAACGGTCAACATCAGGCTGTCATCCTTTAGCGGATCATTTACTTGCTGTTCGTGCTTCCAGAATATAATACATACATACGTGACGTAATTATTTAAATAGTGTTGAAATAAATAAAGGTCCAACAAAAGAGGAAGCCATTCAACATGATCAAAAGAACATTTCTTGCCCAGATTTCACCACACGTTTAACACAAGAAAATATGTGTTTTTAAAACTGATACCCTAAGTACCTTCGACACATTTCAAATGATATTAATTAAACAACCCCGTAAAGACAAAGTTTTTCTAAAACTATAAATCCATGAGTATTGATAAGTTCAATATAATATGCAACGGGTGACAAAAATTTACAGTTTACAGACTGAAGCCGACTGATCTCCCCTTGCTGTAAAACAAAAAGGGGGGGGGGCGGGGTGGTCATGGATGGCTTGACTGAACTGAGCGACGGCGACATAGAGTTATATAGAGATAAACTAAAAATTCATTAATTTAATTACGGTACATTCAAACGATCTGAAATTTTGACACGATGCATTGATAGGTGACACGAGTCTATGTGCGAAATTTCAGCTCGATTGAATCACGGCAAGTGTGTCATTTATTTCCTTTTTCTTCCGCCCCACCGACCGAACAAGAGATGGATGACGACAAGATTTCGAATTTAATATAAGGGATTTAATAAGAGGGACGTAATCATCCAAGTTGTTAAGCCGGCCTCAGCCCAGGCTTACCACACGGTGCACCTACTGGTTTATCTCAGCCACATTGTAGCCAGGGTCTATATAATATCTGCCAGAAGGGGCTGCAATGGTCAGCAACAGACGGGAAGTAGTGGACTCTCTGTCGAAAGCCTCACGCAGTGCCTGAGAGACAAATGGGAACAGAGACACTAGTAATTAATAAGAGCGATGCTTTTTTTTCTTTGAATCCAAAAAGGAAACTATTCTTAGAAATGAGTTAAAATTAACAAAACTTGACACGTAGCTACAGATAACGACACGTGACTTTTGTATTAACCACACATTTCGAGTTTGTTAACACATTACTTACATGGTAAAGAAAGTAATCATTTGGTCCAATACGTCTTTAACTTGATACTAACATTTTAATTATGCATTAAATCAACTAATAACTTATTTGTCTAATTTTTGGCAGTATGACGATGAAGTAACCTACATTACAAGATTTTAAAACTCGAAGAGAATGAAATAATATCGAATACAAACAGATATAAAACATTTGACTTATGGAAAATATAAAAAGTTATGACATTCTGTGATATATAAAAATACGCGCTAAAAAAAAACTTAAATGAAATTTAATGAAATTAATTTGAACGCGCCCATCTCCATCACTTACCTTCAATAATGTGATCAATATTTGGTTATTATTAGCATTCGGGTATTCCCAGTCAAGGTCGATGCCGTCAAAGCCGTAATATCTCAAGAATGTAACGGTGGAGGCAGCAAAGTTGTACAGTGTGGTCGCCGTCTGGGCAACCTCTGTGAAACCATCGCCGTGGTCATTCTGTCCACCCACGGACAGCAGAGTCTTCAGCTTCGTGTTGCTATTTTTTAAGTCATTGAACGCTCTGAAATTAGAGGAAAGGAAAATAGAAATTCAGATCTTTATACTGATAATTTGAAGACCTTGCTATCTGTATGTTGTGTTTGCAAGATGGCATATCAAACACGGAAAACAAACGCACGGGCAATGTTAAAAATTGTTTAAAATAACATTTTAAAAAATGCAAGAATGAACAAAATAAAACATACATAACTTTAGGACGCAATAAACTTCTGTACGGAAGATATGACAGAAATAAATCAAACGTGATAAGATGACTGGGTGAACTGCATCGGCAATATCATGATTGTAAATGCCACGTGACTGATCCAGTTCAGTCTTTCTTGAACCAATGATTCAATGGGTTGATATGAATTGTAATTTACGACAACTATTTTCATGTACATGTTACGGTCGATGTAAATAATTGGGAATTATATTAGGAATTTGAAAAGTGGGACGTAACAAAATGATAATTTAATATAAAATATAAACATTGCCTGAGCATCATGAATAATGCTGGAAATCAAGTGGATAATTTGAGAAAATTGTTAATCATGTTCCTTTTGAAATGAAAAATGACCCCCTTTCCAGTCCATGACGGGCTATGGGGCAAGTGATGTAGCGTTCACATGTTTTAGCCACCACTAACTAGCAGGGGAATATGTGGCCAGCCTCGGATCGATAGTCCAGTGCGCTACCACTTAGACCATCGCGCCCCATCTACAATAGCAACACCGATACTCAAATATACTGCAGAAATCACCTATGACCCGCTCGTAAGCCGACCCCCCAACTTTTTGGGTTTTCGAACGAGTATATGGGGTAATATGTTTTTTAGTTAGGCTACATATTTTTTATTGTTATTTTATCACCACCAGTTTTTTTTTCTTTCTTTGGTTAATAGTTATTTAAAAAGTGATTTTAATATAACATCCTCTTACTTTTGTATTAGAAGGAAATCAAAGTACTTGAAGGTATAAGTTTTAAATTATTTTCTTCTTTTCAGTCCACTTATAAAAACGTGGTTTTTAAAAATCCATTTTTACTTTAATTTGTGTGACATTTCAAGTTACATAGACTTTTTTCTTTACGGCCCTTGCACTTGTCACATTTACAGCAACATCGACTCTAGCCTTAGCCCCAGGTTTTTTATAACATTCTTGCACATTCTCTTAGTGAAATCTCTGACTGAGGAATTTCATCATTATGAAAAAACTTTTCCATACATATTGTTAATTGCTTCCTAGCATAAAGCTGATTTAGGATTCCAAGTTTTGTGCCTAATTTTAAAAGATGGGCGTCTCTTATTTTAAGAACAAATTCCAAAATATTTCTCCCATCGGTGTGACCTAGGTTGAAATATGATACTCGAACTCTAATTGTGGCACACTTTTGGATTTATGATTTAGAGTTAGAAGTTTGAAGCTTATTCAGAAATAATAAGAAATAACAAAATGTCCCGAATTTTCAATATGCCAGATTGTCATTTCTTCACGTTTGTATCTGAGAAATCTTTAGAACCATCATACAAACTCTTTTTTTTTGGTCATCACCGGAGACTTTAATATCAGATAGCTCAGAGACATTTATTTCTCATTTGTTGTTTTGGGTAATCAGAACTTGTTCAGATACGTTTTAACATAACTATCAATAGCAGAAAGTTTCTCCTCGTTATGTTAACTGGGACCTAGCTCCACTAAAGAATTTGACCCAGGTTCATTTTGCAGTACACCTTTTGGGGACGCGGTGGTCGAGTGGCAGCGCACTGGACTGTCGTACCGATGGTCACGGGTTCGAATCCGTGTGAAGGCAAGGGTTTGTTCCCGGGGCCTAGGGCGTCCCTGAGTCACCCCGCTCCGAATGGGTACCTAACACTACATGTAGTTAGGCGGCTGGGTAATGCGTGGAACCCACAAAGCCGTGGCCTGTGAATGCTGCATCACTTGCCAACAGATCATCTGTCATGGTCTGTGGACGCAACTATCTTCTGCATAGAAGGAGCGTCTGTATTCTTAAGATAAGATACACCTTCTTCTAAGGCTGTAAAATGTTTCGATTTATTACTTCTAAATCCTCTTCACAAACCACTGAAAATGGTTGCTGATTGGCCGAAGATAATCACAGCCGAAGATAATCACACTATACCAACGTTGCCCAATTGCTGTCAATTAATTAAAGTGACCAGAAGAATGATAGCTGTATTTATATTAACCGAGCAATTTAATAAATTATCCCAGATTTTGGTAAACAATTTTTTTTTAAATTGTCTGATTTTATCTGTCATAATTTATAATTACCAGGCATGATGAAAACTGGGGCGAATAATCTAATTGAACTTAAACAACATAATTTACCGATCAACGTTTTAGTACCTAACTGTAACAAATATATATATATATATATATATATATATATATATATATATATATATATATATATATATATATATATATACTAGAAAAATACCCGCACTTTGTAGCGGGAGTGGGCTGACTCTTTATCCAAGTATTAGTTGCTGGTTATTACAATTTTTATTTGCCAAGTTAAATTTCAGATTCATCTATTTAGTTAAAATCTTAAGAGAAACAGAGATATGCCATTTTACCGCGTGAGTTGTTTTCACTGAATGCAGTGCCGTTTAACATAACCTTACTATTTAAAAGATATGATTTATTAAATAATGATTCTTGCCGACCATAATAACTAAATTTACAATTTCATTCCCACTTGTACAAAATTAACATAACTTATAGGTTTTCCGAAAGAGCTCTACCACCCTCGTCACTCAAAAATTTAATACATAATTACGAAAATTCATCGTATCACAATTGTAAGTCATATAATATTTGTAAACACGTCTCTGAGATAAAGAACATGTGGCACTAACACTTTAAAAGGCAATAGCTAAGTGACTCATAGCGCAAATAAACAAAATGATAAATGTACTTTCTAAAATATTTTTTTTTAAAAAAAGGGTCGTATTAATAAAATATATTAAAATAATGTGCACACCATATTTAGACAATATAGAAAGCTGGCCGCATAAAATAAAGTCTTGCTATAAAGTAAATGTACTGGACCAAAATATCTCCTCCTTTTGACGTATTCATAAGTGTTTTAGCAGGGAAATAATATTTAACATTTTTTATGTCTCTATATTTTACGATTTATATTTACGGTTTATAAGCCATGTGTATAATTTCAAAAAGGAATCTATTTTTTTTTGTTCCCTATTTCGGATAAGGCATCATATTTTGTAAATTATATTCAATGCACACACACACCAATTTATACTGAAAAAAAAAGAAAAAAAAAGATTCAACCGTCTGTTAATAAGTGCATCTTAAAAATGATTAAAAAGAAATTTTAGCAATGGCCTATGCTATTCTGAATACAAAGGAATGAACATAAAAACATAATCAATTCGCAATTCATATTAATTAAGCGTTTTCAGGATCACTTCATTAAATTTAGTCAAGTTTTGTTAATACGTTCGTTAGCGAAAGTTTATAATGTATAGTGTATATAAAGCTTAAGTAAACTGTTTTAAAGTGTAAGTTTATTTGACATAGGCCATGATTTTCCATATAAAATAAACTCGCTACATCTATGGTTTTTAATTAAATGTCGAGTTATAAATTACATTTTTTTAAATCCCAATTTTATTCATTGCATGTAAAATATTAATATAATGCATCGTGAAAACTAATTGAAATAAAATAATTGAAACGCATATGTAATATATAAAGCTCAGTTGATATTTTTATGTTTGTTTGTTTGTATCCATTAAAAAAAGGCCACTGCTTTGTTGACATTTTTTCCAAAAGATCTCTGCCACTGTGGTCACTAAAAAAGCTCTTATATATTTACGACACTGCATCGTAACAAAATTGTAATTAATACAATATTTGCAACAGTGTCTATGAGATAAAGATAATAAAGATAAGTAAAGAAATTAGGCTATATTCCTAATTTTAAAAAAACAAAAAACAAATCAATTTTATGTTAAAAACGCATGTGAAACCATGACAATAATTGATTTTAAAAATGGCCTATGTTAATCCATCATCAAAGGAATGAACATAACATATTCAATTCGCAATACAAAATAATTAAGCGTTTTCAGGATCACTTTATTTAGTTTAATCTACTTATGTTAATAGGTCCGGTGGTCCAGTACATTTACGTTATAACAAGACTTTATTTTATGCGGCCAGCTTTCTATAATCTTTTATTGTCTAAATATTGTGTGCACATTTCTTAATATCATTTTAAATTTTGATAAGACGTTTTTTTTTATAAAAATTATTTTAGAAAGTACATTTATAATTTTGTTTATTGGCGCTATGAGTTATGTAGCATTTGCCTTTTTAAGGGATAGCGCCATATGTTCTTTATCTCATAGACGCCGTTACAAATATTGTATTATGTACAATTGTGTTACTATGCAGTGTCGTAATTATACATGACATTTTTGAGTGACGAGGGTGGTAGAGCTCTTTCGGAAAACCTATCAGTTATGTTTATTTAGTACAAGTTGGAATGAAATAGTAAATTTAGTTATTATGATCGTGAAGATGCATTAATCATAAATCATATCTTTTAAATAGCAAGTTAATGTTAAAAGGCAATGCATTAAGTGAAAACAACTCTGGTGGTAACATAGTAAAAATTAAATAAATGTGTCTGTTTTTTTTTCTCTCTCTCTCTCTTTTTTTCTTAAATATATTTAATTTTTGTCCATCAAATGGCATATCTCTGTTTCCCAAAAGATTTTAACTAATAGATGAATCTGAAATATAACTGGGCAAATAAAAGTTGTAATAACCAGCAACTAATTCTGGGAAAAGGTGTCAGAACACTCCCGCTACAAGGAGCGGGTATATTTCTAGTATATTTATAATAGCAATAGGAAATGCGTTTTGCAAAACTAAAAAAATATCTTATAACTTTTGTTAAAATGCAATGTCTGAGCCAAAAGTTTACCCAACAGTTAATAAACACATCATCTTAAACTTTCATCTAAATTGGATCAAAACATCTCTTTCCCGTAATGGCTCATTCCCCATTCTGTGAGTTCTTTCTTGAGTTATATGGTTTAAACAATTTTTTATCTACGGTTATTTAATCTCGGTTTACATTTGAAAAAAAACACACAATTTTTCATGTTTATTTTCAAAGAAAAATTGGGTTAATTTTAAGAATTCCTGTTTTAATCTGTATATTATGAGCTTTAAATTTTTCTTCGTAACAAAAACACTTTTTACAAACTCTGTGACAAACGGTTTACCGATTACATTCTTTATAATACCACTTACCCCATCACATTCTTTATAATACACTTACCCCATCACATTCTTTATAATACCATTTACCCCATCACATTCTTTATAATACCACTTACCCCATCACATTCTTTATAATACTATTTACCCCATCACATTCTTTATAATACCATTTACCCCATCACATTCTTTATAATACCATTTACCACATCACATTCTTTATAATACCATTTACCCCATCACATTCTATATCGTACCATTTACCCCATCACATTCTTTATAATACCATTTACCCCATCACATTCTTTATAATACCATTTACCCCATTACATTCTTTATAATACCATTTACCCCATCACATTCCTTATAATAATGTTTACCCCATCACATTGTCTCAAATAATAACCATTACATTTTCTTGGAATGCTTAAATTTGTTTTCTTATTTCCATAAATGTACAGCCCGATTGGACCAACTACAGCTATTGGAAAGAAAGTTTCGCCTGATACCTTGAATAAACTCATTTATTTTGGAAACTCACCTGTATCTGGGTATTTCCTCCACTGGTGGTGTCTGCAATACTTTGTTGTTTTTATCTATGTTTCCGAAGGCGTAAATAAGGTGGGTGCATATGAATGGATCGATGTTTTTAATATCAAATCTCGCCAACGGGGACACTCTCTGATGGGCCCAGCTTGGGAAGTAGCACACACGTAGTAGATCTTTGGCCAGCGCTGCTTTAGAGGTAACGAATAACAGGGTTGGTCATATGTTTTGTAAGAGAAAATCATATGTCATAGCTTAATTAGTGTTGTTAGCACCTTTTCGCTGCAAACAATTTCTCATTATCAATTTAGAATGAACAATGCACTTTAATTTCTTTTAGTACTTTTAGTAGAATTTATTAGTAAATTATTAGTAATATTAATACATAAAGTTTTAAAATGTCTTTGTCTAGTGCTTTAACTGAATCAAGTTAACGCAGTGTTAACATATTTCTTTGGAGATCAATCTTACAGAATGCCCGAATATTTATTTGATATCTTAATCAAAGTTGTTCAGCATACGATATTTTCATCAATAGATTTCAGTCATGAAATGCCAGGTTGTATTGTGTGATATATGTGAACTTGCAACACCGTCGACAGTCAGTACTTTTAGCACGAACACCATTACGTCATAATCCATGGTCGGAATGTAGGACAGTGATCAAGTAGGTTAGGGCTCTACATGAAATTCAGCGCCGATGATGATGCTAATGTTGATTTTGATGTCATAAGGTATATGTTAGACCTTTGTGTTTTTTTATTCTCTGCAGCGCCATCGTTAATGGTGGGTTTAATCAATTTGCTTGTAGTAAACATTGAAACATGTCCTCAGCCCTGACAGACTTCGTCAAGGATATTGTTTAGTGAGAGTACATTTTAAAGATACCAAATGTATCATAAACTATTTCTTTAAAACAAATCTTAAAACTTTTTTTCATATTGATTTAATATCCTAAATATTACACATCTTTTAAAAAAAGATTAATTTCTTTGTAAAATTGTCCAGCAAGTATTTTATGTTGTCCATTTTCTATTTGCATTCACATTTTACATGAAAATTTATATATATCCCTCTCTGTGACATCTATATATATAATTCATTAGAAATTAGGACAAGGACACGACGAGTGCAAATAAGCATGACGAATGACCCTCGCTAGGTTCGACCAATCACAGTTTATAATTGGCAAGCGAGGGTGGTGTAGGGTGGGGGGGCCAGATAACAACAACCGCAGTGGGCATGTCTCGAGACCAACAATGCGTCGGCGGTTCCTCCCCCACCCCCGACGTTCACTTTCGTTGTTTTCATTTCTTCGTGCTGCTGTTTAAGATCGTTCTTCTCGTTCTTTGCACTATCTATGAGCAAGTCTGCGGCTTAAGCGCGGGTCGTATCTAGTTTAAAATTATTCCTTAAAAACGGAGGTAACGTGCGTATGTCCGTCAATATCAAGTAAAGTGAATAGTATACATCTTCATTAAATGTGAACATTAAGTGGTACAATTTTTAATATGAAAGTCTTCAAACAATTGAAGAGAAATGGAGTTTTGTTCTTCTTTCGAATTGCGATGTCAAGGAAATGATGTATTCAATAAAGTTAATGAATACTTTGATAAAGTAAATTTTAAGTGTGATGTCTGTATTGCTGTGTCTCTTTATGGCTAAATATACAGACCTACTTTATTACACTGAGATGGTAATATTCTGAACAGAGTGGGGGCTCTGAAAGCGGAAATTCAAACAATTCTTGCTGGACAAAAGCATGCTCTGGCAGAGAAGTTAACGAACTATTGTTAATTTGCACATCTCACATACTTAGATGATTTTTGAGCATGTGAATGCACTCAACAAAGAATTGCATTGAAAAAATATCAATATAATTTCAGCCAGAGAAACGATTGCAGCATTAGAATATATAGGAAACAAGAAAGCAGATTTAATTAAGTTAGCGGCCTTTTCAAAGGCTATCAACATTACACATTAGGAGGCCGTTGTTGCCTTTAGAAACAATGTATCTTAGTGAACAAGGATTTTCAACCCAGCGAAATCGATTGGACCCTGAAGACAGCCTCCGATTTGCCCTGGTATATATTACAAATTAAAATGTAAATGTGTCATCATTAAAGCAAAATTATTTCTCAGAGAAATGAACTGTTATTTTAAGAGATTTAAAGAAGAAACACTAGTGTTTTATAATAATTAATGATATTAATTTATCTGAAATTTATAATTAAATAAAGTAAATTTATGGCATGTTTTCCTATTTATCAATATATCAAGAATGGCCAGGGCCGTTAGACCTACAATCTTTATAACAAACTGTAAACTGTTATAATTGCATCAAATAATTTCCCCCTTAAATATTGATCCTCCGTGTTAGTTTGACTTAAAATATCTACTGCAATCCTTTTACACATTCATTTTTCGACAATTGTCAGTCCTCTGAAACTAACAAGATACCATTTCGGCTGGGTCTTTTCCCCAGACCTGGGGGTGGGATGGCTTACGACACTCCCCCTAACCCCGAGTCGTGTAGGCAGGTCCTCGCGACTTCGGGGGTAACGTCAACACACATTCTTATATTTTGTGGTAATGGGCAAACACGTTCGCCAACCCCTGGACTAGTGTGAGTCACAATGTGATGCAGGTGCATACGTCACTTATTATTCCTCAGTGTGCGATGACAAAGCGGGTCTCACATAAGTAACCCAGTGGATCTCAACACATATATACCAACGATATCAGAATATTAAAAAAGAACATCATATTATTAATTAAATACAATTTTGATGCAATTCCCTTGTGCCCTGTCATAAACTCGATGGGACGCTGCTAATCCAGCTTACAGTGAGTTAAGTAGTGTATATAATTATATTATTAGACTTATAAATAACTACAGTAAACCCCTCTGTCCTCACGAAAGACAATAACATTTAATTACATAAAATACGGATGCATACATATATAAGTATAAAACCAACTAGTGCAGCAACAATCTTAACAAATTAAAATAAAATATTATATAAAATTAACCCTGCTTCTCTTTTGACAGGTAATTTTCCTTTCGGTTGCTATCTGCACACCGTGGTTCCTCTGTAATTGGACGAACTCCACTTCGTCTCAGTCTGTTCGGTCATGTGGCGAAATCTAATTCCTTTTAGAAGTCTTTTGATTCCTGCCGATGACTCGCACCTTTGCTCTATGCTCTGTTAGTTCATCAGTCCGGTGATCTCCTATTAGTCGGCTGTGACTTTCTGCCTACACTGACTTTTATAAACAACTTATTTCTGGATCTTCATGATCCTCACTATATTAACCCTAACGTTTACTCTTACTATACCCCTACTGTACTGGCTGACTCAGTTAAGATTTGACCAAACTTCAAATTCTTCCTCTCGCTACCAGGCTCAAACACGTATCAACCACTGCTTATCTTTAGACGTGAGTGGGGTGAGAGAGACTGACTGATCTCAGCTCTGTGAGTATATAAGGGAATAATATGAAGCTAACCCCCAAGCTTGACATGCGTACCCTTTGGAAAACTGTACTGCCCGAGGTTGAACACGTGAAGCGAAGGTGTGCTCGCGACCTCTATGAGTCATTGATATGTGATGATTCAGCGGGTCCCACAACATGGAGCTAGCGGAACTCAACATGTGCCATTTATTAGATGATAAATTTTACGACAACATTCAAGATTTTGGTTAGATCCAGTTTGGCATAAAAATATAGTGAAGGTTTTGACAAACCGCTCTTTAATTAAACGTCACTTGGCAGCATTGTATGTGTAAAGAATGATTTATAAATATAATTGTTATTGCTTAAAACTATTTATGATGATCAGACAAAATTTTAATCAATGAATATATTATGTGTTTTGTGTTTTTGGGTTAGCCTTTGAATTAAATTCTGATTTGAACACGCTATAAATCTACGTTGTCATGGGTATTGAAACACCAAAGTCAAAAATTCATCATTTTTTTCATGCGTTCATGTGAAGAAGGATATTAATGCCTTTTCAAAAAGTACAGGTTTAAATATCAATTATTTCCAAATCACCGAACGTCACTACACAAACACACAAGCACACTCATATACACACAGCCAGAATGTTTAAACAAGTTCAACATGATGTAAAGGTAAATACAACAACTGATAGCTAAACTTCAACTTACTAAATGCGACTACTATTGTGAAAACAGTGACAATAATGACAATAGAAAGAACAGCGCTTTCTCGAAATCGTCCATTAATATTTGACATTAACAATAATATACAATTAATTAAGCTGTTACTTTGAAATAAAGTTAAAGTAGCTTCTCATCTATCACTTTTATAAAATATAAAACAGCATTAGATTCATGTGATGGTTATTTTTAAAAATATGTAACTGTTGCTAAAGCAAACGTTAACAAGAAAAACATTGTTAGTGAAGACTGTAGACACGATCCTTTGTTAGTTTTCTTGCCAGTGGGAGCAGTCTTACCGGTGGTGGCAGGTGCAGGTTTGGAGGTAGTGACAACACTTGTATCGTTGGAACTGATTTGTTTAGCCTTACTCAGCAAGGGATAGCGCCCCTGGTTGCAGCTCTAGGAGGCAAGATAAAAATGGGGGGAAAAAAAAGAGGTGGTTATTATTTTAGAAAAATAATGACATTAATATTTATAAAAATGAAAAACAAAAAACTCCAAACAAACAAGGTTACGTAATCGACTTAACAACACAGCTTTTAAATGTTAAATATATATATATATCAACAAAACAATCTACAGCACGTGACAATCAAAGTGTTAAAGTTGAGAAGCAGTCGATTCTTTCATCGAGGAACTTCACCACTGAGGCAACAGAGACACTGGCCAATGAACACGAACTGATATCACAAGATTTAAATTTTATTGAATGTATTTGAACTTCCAAGATTGAGACCAACATTTTAAAAAAATAATAATAAATGAACTATAATTACTTTTCCACTAAAGTCATCTTGATCCAGAGACCAAAACATGAGTCCAGCCACGCCTACACTCATCATCCATCTTGTCTGGTCAATGAAATTAGAGATGACATGAAACAAACGTTATGGTAAACAATTAAATGGTTGGTAAACCGATGGAATTAGAAAAAGAATTCGAGGGGAGAGAAGTGTGGGGTAGAACAGCCGGTATGAAACTCTGTCAGGGCGTGCTGTCCTGCAGTAAGTTAATGTGTGTTTAAAAATATGGGGATATATTAGTTGTTGGTGGTAAATATTAGTCATTGTGTGTAAAATGAGTCATTTAGGGGAAATATTAGTCATTGTGTGTAAAATTAGTCATTTAGGGAAAATATTAGTCATTGTGTGTAAAATGAGTCATTTAGGGAAATATTAGTCATTGTGTGTAAAATGAGACATTTAGGGAAAATATTAGTCATTGTGTGTAAAATGAGTCATTTAGAGGAAATTTTAGTCATTGTGTGTAAAATGAGTAATTTAGGAAAATATTAGTCATTGTGTGTAAAATTAGTCATTTAGGGAATATATTAGTCGTTGTGTGTAAAATTAGTCATTTAGGGAAAATATTAGTCATTGTGTGTAAAATGAGTCATTTAGGGAAAATATTAGTCATTGTGTGTAAAATGAGTCATTTAGGGAAATATTAGTCATTGTGTGTAAAATGAGACATTTAGGGAAAATATTAGTCATTGTGTGTAAAATGAGTCATTTAGAGGAAATTTTAGTCATTGTGTGTAAAATGACTAATTTAGGAAAATATTAGTCATTGTGTGTAAAATTAGTCATTTAGGGAATATATTAGTCGTTGTGTGTAAAATTAGTCATTTAGGGAAAATATTAGTCATTGTGTGTAAAATGAGTCATTTAGGGAAATATTACTCATTGTGTATAAAATGAGTCATTTAAGGAAAATATTAGTCATTGTGTGTAAAATGAGTCATTTAGGGAAAAGATTAGTCATTGTGTGTAAAATTAGTCATTTAGGGAAAATATTAGTCATTGTGTGTTAAATGAGTCATTTAGGAAAAATATTAGTCATTGTGTGTAAAATGAGTCATTTAGGGAAAACATTAGTCATTGTGTGTAAAATGAGTCATTTAGGGAA
Organism: Ampullaceana balthica; assembly: GCA_944989445.1. Classification (NCBI taxonomy): domain Eukaryota; kingdom Metazoa; phylum Mollusca; class Gastropoda; family Lymnaeidae; genus Ampullaceana; species Ampullaceana balthica. The sequence goes on from CALYLW010000423.1 coordinate 57,687, forward strand.
AATATTAGTCATTGAGTGTAAAATGAGTCATTTAGGGAAAATATTAGTCATTGTGTGTAAAATTAGTCATTTAGAGAAAATATTAGACATTGTGTGTAAAATGAGTCATTTAGGGAATATATTAGTCGTTGTGTGTAAAATTAGTCATTTAGGGAAAATATAAGTCTTTGTGTGTAAAATGAGTCATTTAGGGAAAATATTAGTCATTGTGTGTATATTTTATTCATTGTGTTTACATTCAGTCAATACGATTAAATATAAGTGAATAAGTATTAATATTAGTATATTTGTGGAAATATTATTTAGTGTGTGTAAATATTAGTAAATAAAATATGGGTGAGACCGAAAATATTAGTGGTTGTTTGTACAAATGATACAATGCTTGAAAATATTAGTCATCATGTGTAATTATTAGTCATTTTGTGTAAATATTAGTGAATACATTATTGTGTAAAAATGTGTCAGTGTGTGTACATATCTCAGTATAAACACATTTGAGTAAATGTGTGTACATAAAAGTCAACATATTTGAAAAACTATTAATGTTTTTATATATTAGCCAATTGTGGACACCTCTGTTTTATTGAATAGACTTTCCAATGTATTGAAAAACGTGTATAGTTTATATGTTAGAAAATGACATGAATAAAGTTCAACATGATTGCTGAATGCCATTTTTACATATATCCTTTTGAAATATCATAATCGAAATGTGCATAGAGATTGATAGAGAGAGAAAATGAGAGAGAGAGAGAGAGAGGGAAAAGGAGAGAGAGAGAGTGAGAGAGATATATATATAGAGAGAGAGACAAGGGGAGAGAGGGTTGCAATGACATTGGCAGTGATTGCCTAACAACTATAAAATGGCAACGAATGTTGGGGAAAATTTTTTTAAAAATCAAATCGATTACCGAAAAGTAAGTGTGGGGCTTTAATCACATGTACATATAACTTCTTTGTTTACTGTTGGTCCAACCAGACACACAAATTGTACACAAACACAGAGATTGATCTAATCACTTAATGCATAAAACGAAATAAACATTTACCTTGGCCTCCACGCTCCGAGGGTCTTCATAACCAATCCAGCTGTCAGCATTCACCAAGTACGGGACTTGTTGATTCTCATCGAAGTACTCAGTGCTTAAACTGTTTTTGAGCATGTTACAAATCTGTGAATAGAATAAAACTATTAAGGCATTGTTCTTCAGTATATATGTTACAGGCAAAGTGAGAAATTCAGGCATTCTATAGAATGCCTAGGCAATGTATAGAATGCCTGATGGCTTCAGGCAAAGTATGAAATGATGGCTATTTCATACATTGCCTAGGCATTCTATAGAATGCCGAGTTGTCGTCAGGCAAAGTATGTAATTGGCCTATACCACTGCCATTTTTCCAGCCACTGATGTTGGCGGTGGCACTTTGGTCGTTGTTGGATGATGGCGATCGAAGTCTGTGAGTGTTGAAAGTTATTGTAAGACAGTGTTAAGCCGGTACGAGGTTCCACTACCAAATCAAAGACAATATTGCCTAAATTCTTCTCACGACGTCAGTTTATATCATCCGGCTGAGATTCCACAGACGTTCTCCCATAACCTTTCCCCTTGGATTGCTGTGTTACCATGTCAGAAGAGAATATAGTGCTAGGACAGGAGTCACGCCATGTTGACATGCAACGACGATTCTACGTTGAGTTATCTAAAGTAAGAGCCAATGCTGCTAAAAACAGTGGTTTTTTTTTAAACAGAAACTGTTACCAACAATTGGTGGATGATGTGAAAATGGCTAAGACCACCATTAAGCAAGAACCACGGGACTATTGGCTGGTGAAACTATGATGTCATGATTGGTGGAAAATAAGAGTAAAATGATCTACCCTGTTAAAGTGAGTGCCATTCTGTTTTACGTCGCGGACTCCGAGATATGTGACGTACTTCATAAAGCACATTTGGCCATTGGTTAAAAGAACTTTCACCCAAATACAAGAAAGCTACCCGTCATGATATTGAACTGTGTATTAAATTTATGTGAACCTTGCCAGAAAAAACAAAAAAGTATTTAAAAAAGGCATTGTGGTCAAGCCAATGGCTTTTTCTGAATTCATCTCTCGTTGTCAGGTAGGTCTTATCGACTTTCAATCACATTCTGATGGGGAATACATTTTTATAATGGTGTATCAAGAACATCCCACCAAGTTCGTGGTTCTCAGGGCCCTGAAGACAAAGAGGGCACAAGAAGTAGCATACCAGCTGGTAGACATATTTACGTTGCTTGGTGCTCCAACGATTCTACAGTCAAATAACGGTAGGGAATTTGCAAACAATGGGGTAAGCAGCCTAAAGGAATACTGGCCCACCTTGAAGATCGTTAATGGTAAGCCGCGCCGCATAAAAAGCCAAGGGAGCGTCGAACGAGCTAACTAGGACATCGAAAATATGTTGTGTGCTTGTATGCAAGATGAAATAACTGGCCAGTGGAGTAAGGGGTTACGGTTCGTCCAACTCAAGAAGGACAGAGCTTTTCATTCTGGTATTAAAAGATAACCACACTAAGCTCTCTTTGGATGCAGAGCTAAAGTAGGCCTCACAACGTAGTCCCTACCTGACGATGTTTTACAAGATGTGGAATCAGAGGAAGACCTCGAAAAAATAATACAGAGCGTACATCATGTGCTTTATTTTGTATTACATCCACGTTAAAATACGTAATTATCAATAGTCTTTTGTTGTGCTCTTTTTATACTTTGCCTAATCGAGATCCGGCATTCTATAGAATGCCTAGGCAAAGTATGCAAAAGTTTTACAAATTATATACTTTGCCTGAAACCATCAGGCATTCTATAGAATGCCTAATTTCACACTTTACAAATAATATACACACTAAGAAAGTATGACTTATTGTATAGATATGAGCCAGCAGATCATATTCATCGTGGTTTTTTAAAGATAAGAATAAAGAAGAAGAAGAAGAGATGATTAAAGGTTTGTTGATCGACACTTGGTTGTACGGCAGATGAACTTCTTTAAGTCAACAACAAATCTTAGCAGCGTTAAGAGCAGGTCAATTAAAAAAAAATTTTCTTTGGAAAAGACGCTGGGCTTTGAAAAGTTAAAAAATGCAAAACATAAATAAGTTTATGTTTGCCTTAATAAGAGTTTAATTTATTCAGAGACAAATAGGTTAATCTGGTGTCTTAGATCTTAATGAAAGTGCCATAACAAAGGAATAGATTCAAGCTCAATTAAGTTATCACGCCTTTGTGACTACTAACGAAGCAATTACTAATGGTGGCAACAGTCTGAAAAAGTGGAATTAAGTATGTAACTATGATGTGTGCAGTAGGAATTTAACGTGCGTGACCCAATCACGTGGCGTTTCACCACATTGATTTGATATTGTTTTATTTTTCTTTTCTAGTTGGTCAGATTTTCATTTTAAAAAATTAATAAATTCATCTAATTCTAAGCACCTTGTATAAATGAAATGCATTCGAGTATTTTGCTCTTTTCCAAACACAAAAAAATTAAAGTTGAGAGACTTTTCCCAAGGTTTTTCAAAACTTTTTCTTACCGTCCCAACTGGCATAATGAATAAATGAATAACGCACACATCCGACGAAATTCATCGTTTACGGGAATTAGACACGTGTGTTTCAGGTGGGAAAACAGTTATATCTACAAAAAGACAAAACTATTTAACATTTTCGCTTGGATGCAAATTCTTTTAAGAGCTACCTACAAGCTTTTATATTATTTTGTAAGCAAATGTAATTATTAAAGACATTTGATTCTTCTCGAGCAGGTTTGGCTTTGAACTATGCACTAAGAATTGACATTCATTTTAAAAAAAAATCATTAATGAGCTTTTCACCTTCTCTCACGATGACCTTTTTATGTTTAAAAATTATTTATTTAATTAATATTAGTCACAACAATGAATTCCCACAGTTGGATGCCCAGTGTATCCATACAGTTAAAGCTCACAGGGTATCCATACAGTTAAAGCTCACAGGGTATCCATACAGTTAAAACTCACAGTGTATCCATACAGTTAAAACTCACAGTGTATCCATACAGTTAAAACTCACAGTGTATCCATACAGTTAAAACTCACAGTGTATCCATACAGTTAAAACTCACAGTGTATCCATACAGTTAAAACTCACAGTGTATCCATACAGTTAAAACTCACAGTGTATCCATACAGTTAAAACTCACAGTGTATCCATACAGTTAAAACTCACAGTGTATCCATACAGTTAAAACTCACAGTGTATCCATACAGTTAAAACTCACAGTGTATCCATACAGTTAAAACTCACAGTGTATCCATACAGTTAAAGCTCACAGGGTATCCATACAGTTAAAACTCACAGTGTATCCATACAGTTAAAGCTCACAGGGTATCCATACAGTTAAGATTCCCCAAAACATTTCCTTGTATTAAGAATCCCAACAACCCAAGACCCTAAACATTTCTTCACAGTTTGGTGCAATATCAACAATTTTAATACATTTTTAAAGCATGTCAGCATATTACCAGACCCAGTCATTTCCCACTTTGAGATCAGCTGGTCCGATCGAATGTCAAACGACATCATTTTATTAACATGATACAAATGATAATACATGTAATATTATTATGATAATTTATGTAGCGAATAGCCACTGGGCTTACAGCACATAACATAAAAATAGTAACACACATACTGTACTAATGAATTCAATGTAAAAAATTCATGCCCTAAATACAGCATGTAATGATATTATGATGCACATAAGCTACGTATATAATTTGAAGAAATGTTTGCTTGTTGTTTAATTAATTTTAAAAGTAAAGTTTAAGAGATGACATTGTGTCTTTAGTCTTTAGTCTTTAGTCTTTAGTGCATGCTCGAAATCCTAAATAGTTGGAATACTGTGAATCTGTAAACACAAACACATTAACATACAAACACACCAAAACACAAACACATCCCATCTAAGTTAATTACCTCGGGGTACGCCAGGCCACCGAGGATTTCATAGTCGGGTCCTTTCCTTGGTGCCTTCGTCGTGTTCGTGTTCGAACCCACGTCGTACACGGACGAGTTCTGGAGCACCAGCCACTTCCCGACTCCTGTGATACCCACAAGTATCTTGCTAAAGTCCAGGCCCAGTTGGTTATAGTAGTGGACTGTCCAGTTCTAAAAGAAAAAGTCATTGGGGTGTGTGAAAATTAGATACTCTTACATAAGAACGCACAAATTCAAATTCTCTCTTTCTCCCCCCCCCCTCTATCTCTCTATGAATATATATATATATATATATATATATATATATATATATATATATATATATATATATATATATATATATATATATATATATATATCTAAAACAGAGACATCAGTTATTGAGATAGCTTAAAGGTGTATTAGGGCTGACCAGCTAAATTCTCAAATACGATTACACAACTTACCGTACTAAGCTCCGGGTTGAATTGTATGCTATTTCTCGAATAGAGTGGACTGTTGAAGGCCGTGACCAGATTGTCTGACGAGGCGTAGTCGTAGGTCATGACGTTGACGTAATCCACGTACCTGACAAGAGATGGACACTTTAACACGTTACATTAACCTAACTTTTCTCTCTGCTCTTACTGCTTCAATACTTGTTACATTAACCTAACTTTTCTCAATGTCTTAACTGGCATCAATGTCTTATCTGGCATCAATGTCTTAACTCGAATCAATGTCTTAACTGGCTCAAGTCATTAGCTGGCCAAACTGGCATCAATGTCTTAACTGGCTCAAGTTATTAGCTGGCCAAACTGTCTTCGAGCGAGAAGACAGAAATAAAAATCGTAACCCATAGCCCTGGTAAAACTGTCTTGCTTGGTCCCATAAGTCATTAACTAGCCCCATAATCAGGCTCAAACCGATTTGTTTGGTCCCATAAGTCATGAACTTGCCCCATAGCCCTGGTCAAACCATTTTGTTTTCTTCCCATAAGTCATTAACTTGCCCCATAGCCCCGCTCATACGATTTTGTTTGGTCCCATAAGCCATTAACTTGCCCCATAGCCCTGGTCAAACCATTTTGTTTTCTTCCCATAAGTCATTAACTTGCCCCATAGCCCTGCTCATACCATTTAGTTTTGTCCCATAAGTCATTAACTTGCTCCATTACCCTGATCACATTGTCTACGAAAACCACGATGTCTTAATTGTTCACACCGTGAAAAGTAATACTGTTGCATTTAAATAATATGTTATTACATATCCTCATAGCAAAAGCTTATCATTCTTAGTTTCATTTCTTTCTAACAATTTTATTTTCTACACTTTTCTAAACTTAATTGGAGCGACTTTCCAACAATTTTTAATTGAAAGCATTTTTTAATTTTATTTTAATATTTAAATTGCGAATGAAAGTTTAGAAAATTATTTAAATGAATCGAGAGTTATTATTCCTATTTCGTCCGATACATATATCGAAATAGAAACAAAACATTGAGCTTTTGATTTTATTTTATTTTCTAGAACTGAATGGAACCACTTAACATGATGTAAATATGTATAAGTAGCGCCTGAAATCATTTTGTTACGACCGAAAGTTTATTTTAATTTGTTTTCTGGTATTATTATTTATTGTTTACTATTTATTCCAATTTTTACTTCGAATATAGAATACAACTATAATTTTGTTTTTTTAACAACTACGATTACGATTTAATGAACTACTAGTTTAATTGTTTCTGGGATTTGTGTTTATTATTATTATTATTATTTTATTTTGTACTTTTGTAGAACTGAATTTAGAATTCACAAACTGTATAAATAAGGCCTGAAATCCTTTTGTTACGACAGAAAGACATGTTTAATTTGTTTCGGGTATTATTACGGCTTATTTCAAATTCAGGGGACGCGGTGGTCGAGTGGCAGCGCGCTTGACTGGCGTACCGATGGTCAGGGGTTCGAATCCATGTGAAGGCAGGGATTTTGTTCCCGGGGCCTAGGGCGTCCCTGAGTCCACCCAGCGCCTAGTGGGTACCTGATATCAGTTGGGGAAGTAAAGTTGCTAGCCACTCAATCCCCTCGTATGCCGTGGCTATTGAAACTTGTGTACGCTACTTCACTTGCCCCATAGGCCAACTATCATTTGGATATAATCAAAAGAATTAAGAACAAATCAAAGTTTATTTTAAAATGTAAACTAAGTTAAGATATTTTTTTTTACTATAGGCGACAATATGTGTAATCTGCTCTGCTCTAATCATATTTATGAACATTATATGTATACTAGCAGACCCGTCTTGTGTTGCAACGATCTCAGTAAAAAGGAAAACATATAGATAAAAAAGGAATTACATTAAGGGTCACCGGGCCCATCTGTTTAACATATGAAGTTCGAAAATCTGTTCATTTCAATCAAATCATAACAAATATATAAATACATTTATCTATATTTTTCAATATCGTGTAAAATTGAACGAGGAATACAATATTAAAAGTTTAGTAAAAAACACATTTAGGGCCCCCAGCCCCGAAAAAATGTACAGTAGGAGTTCAGTGCCCTATATTAATTTAATATGAGCTCTTAAGCTTTTATAAGCCAAGTTTTGCCAAAGCCAGTTATTTTCTCATTTTCTAACAATTAAATCATTTTTTATTTAGCTAATATAAGGAAAAATATATTAAGGGGGTCCCAGGCCCATTCGGTTCAAGATGTATACCTGTTCATTTAAATTCAGTTTCATCATGGATATATTTCTCAAGATCGTGAAAAATAGAATGGCAAATAATAAGAAAAAAAGACATTTGGGGCCCCCAGCCCAATCGATGTAAGATGTAAATTTCAACATGCTGTTCATTTTAATTCAGTTTCATCATGGATATATTTCTCAAGATCGTTAAAAATAGAATGGCAAATAATATCTCAAACAAATTCGAAAAAAAGACATTTGGGGCCCCCAGCCATGAACAATTGGACATTAGAAGTGCAGTGCCCTTTTTATTTTAATATGGGCTACCAAGTTTTTATATACAAAGTTTGGTTAAGATCCATTCATTTACTGAGTACCTATCACATAAACTAATTTTTATATAGCTCATATAAGCAAAAAAAAAGACATTAAGGGCCCCAGGGCACAATTAATGCAAATTGTCAAGTTCAAAACACCTGTTTATTTCAATCAATTTTATAGCGGATATATTTCTCTATATTTATCTAGATCTTTAATACTTGAATGGGGAATAAAATCTTAAACGTTTTTGAAAAAACACATTTTGGGCCCCCTACCCTGAAGAAAAGGCATTAATAAATTAGTGCCATATAGTATTTCAATATTGACTACCAAGTTGTTAAATACAAAGTTTGGTTAAGATCCAACAATTTACCTAATACCTAACGCTTAAACTAATTTTTATATAGCTCATATAAGAAAAAAATAATATTAGCGGCCCCCGGCGCCCCATGAGTGTTAAATGGGGTTTAGTCAGCTATAAAGGACATACATACATACATGCTTTGATTTTTATATATATAGATATACATAATGTGAAGCTGTTTATTATAAGTTTTAAATCATTTTCTTCTTTTTAGTCCACTAGTAAAAACGTGGTTTTTAAAAAATCCATTTATACCTCTTTTTATTTTATTATTGAAATTACAATTAAATATTTATTTTAAAAAAAACAGGTTTCCAAAATTGCATGAGATGTCACGTCAACTGCGACTTGAGATTGAGCGCAAAATAAAGAGAATAACAATGGCGTCAGAGATAGCAGATCAACGATAGTTACTACTTCGAAAATCAAGAGAATCGCACAGTGTAGACACCAGGAAAACGTGAGTTACGACTTAGCAAATAGGAGACAACAAGACAATGTGTCACTTTATTTAGGGTTTTTAAAATATATTTTAGAATATTCTAAATTTTATCATACCAGTATTTCCAGAAACTCTATTATTTTTTACCATTTTTTAAAACAGATTTTAATTGGATTCAATTTAAGGACTTAACTAATTGTTTATCTGAATTATGTTCAGTTTGGTAAACCTTTTGGGATAAAATTTCTAAAATATTATAGAAAATTCTAATTTTTATTTTTGCAAGATCTCCGACGATTGTTGGTCTCTTTTATAGGGACAAGTTTTAAGTTTTAGCCCAATTATTTGCAAGACTTTGAGTGTACTATACATTTATTATTCACTTGATTAGGGCATGATTCAAAATATATTATAAACATCTGAGCTTTAATTTTTCATTACACCCGCAGTAATTTATAACAAATATATAAATAGGACACATTTTAAAGTCATATCCAATTGTTTTTCTGACTTATTTTCAGTTTGGTAAACCTTTTTGGGATAAAATTTCTAAAATATTATAGAAAATTGTAATTTTTATTTTTGCAAGATCTCCGACGATTGTTGGTCTCTTTTATAGGGACAAGTTTTAAGTTTTAGCCCAATTATTTGCAAGACTTTGAGTGTACTATACATTTATTATTCACTTGATTAGGGCATGATTCAAAATATATTATAAACATCTGAGTTTTAATTTTTCATTACACCCGCAGTAATTTATAACAAATATATAAATAGGACAAATTTTAAAGTCATATCCAATTGTTTTTCTGACTTATTTTCGGTATGAGACCTCACGTGGACAGAATGTGTTTTCGCCTGGGCCCCTTTTAAAAAAAACTTAAATGAGTAATTTGATCTCACAGGGAACGGGATACCATAATGTAATTGGATCATACTGGGATAAATAAACCAAACCGAAGTATGGGATCCGATCGGGGAAAGAGATCATCTTGGTGTAAGGAATTCGACAAGGCATGGGATTCCATTATGCAATGGGAGAATAGGGTAGAAAAGGATTCAAAATAATAACGGGATTTCATAATGCAATAGGATACTACTGGGATATGTGATCCCACCGATGTATCACATTGGAAAAATGGATTGCATCACGAATGGGACCCCATTCTGCAACGGGATCAATGGAAAGGGATTCTACCAGAAACAAGATCCCATTATGAAACGGATGGCACTGAGCTATGTGCTCCTATTAAAGTATGGTATTTTATAGGGGAAAGGGATTTAACTCATGAATGGGAAACCAGTACACAATGCCATCATAATGGAGTATGTAATCGAAAAGAAATATGGAATCATATTGGGGAAAGGTATTTTAATAAAAATGGGATCCCTTTATGCAACGGGATAATATTTAGTTATGTGATCCCATCAAAGTATGGTATTTTATAGGGGAAAGGGATTTACTTCATGAATGTGATCCCATTACACAACGGGATCATAATGGGGAATGTAATCTAAAAAAAAACATGAAATCCTATAAGGTAAATGGATTTCACCTAAAATGGGATCCCATGAATCAGAAAGGGATCCTATTGGAATTAGGTTATTATCTCTGATGTTTACATCAAACATGTAAAGTAGAGTCAAAATTTGAGATATTTTAATTGAATTAATACTCAATCAATTTTGTTGCACAATACTTAAAATATAAGTTGAATTTTAAAGTCTATTAGAGTTATAAGGTAGTGTGTATGTATGTTTTAAGTTTTCAAATCGTTGTGTCTAAATATACTTAACTATAATTTCGTGTATTTATATCTCATGTATACATTTAATTATTTTTTCTCATATAAAAAATGAAGATTTTCAGAAACATAATAATATTGTGTTTTTTTTTCAAAAGTTTTAATATAATAAACATTTAAAAATAATTCAAATACTTTCCTTCTCTTTTTTTACAATGTGAAAACTTATAGAGTATTTTGTATTATCAGTTTACACAAAGTTTTTGTATTTTGTTATATCTCCATAGGCATAATGGCTACAATAGTTACTACAATACTGAATCATATCTCGCAGTAGATTAAATCGCGCCAAGAAAGTGTATCAACAGTGGATTGTATACCGAATATCAACGGTGGATAGTATCACGAATATCAACGTTGGATAGTATCCCGAATATCAACGGTGGATAGTATCCCGAATATCAACGGTGGATAGTATCCCGAATATCAACGGTGGATAGTATCCCGAATATCAACAGTGGATTGTATACCGAATATCAACGGTGGATAGTATCCCGAATATCAACAGTGGATTGTATACCGAATATCAACGGTGGATAGTATCCCGAATATCAACAGTGGATTGTATACCGAATATCAACGGTGGATAGTATCCCGAATATCAACAGTGGATAGTATCCCGAATATCAACGTTGGATAGTATCCCGAATATCAACGGTGGATATTATCCCGAATATCAACGGTGGATAGTATCCCGAATCAGAAATAGATCCTATTGGAATTTAGGCAGGCAATTTGAAACACTTCTCCAAAGTCACATAGTAAATGGGATTCACGCGGAAAATGTGGCTTCAATGCCTACTAGGCTGTTCTGTTATATCATTTAGTGATAAAAAGTGTTTTTTTAATGAAAACCAAATACAGGCCCGGGAAGCCAGGTATATCAGCTAGTATATATATATATATATATATATATATATATATATATATATATATATATATATATATATATATATATATATATAAAACATAAGTGTGTTGAAATACATAAGGGGCCAGGTAAACGTGCAGCCATTAAACATTATACAAAGAATATTTGCTGTCTAGACTTCACCATACGTTTAACACAAATATTTGCTGTCAAGACTTCACCATACGTTTAACACAAATATTTGCTGTCAAGACTTCAACATACGTTTAACACAAATATTTGCTGTCAAGACTTCACCATACGTTGAACACAAATATTTGCTGCTTAGTCTTCAACATACGTTTAACACAAATATTTGCTGTCAAGACTTCAACATACGTTTAACACAAATATTTGCTGTCAAGACTTCAACATACGTTTAACACAAATATTTGCTGTCAAGACTTCACCATATGTTTAACACAAATATTTGCTGTCAAGACTTCACCATACGTTTAACACAAATATTTGCTGCCTAGACTTCACCACATGTTTCACACAAATAAATATGTATTTGAAACTTCACCTCCAATAAATTTCAAATGATTTTTTAAAAGGTTCGGCCCTACCTGTTTATCTCTGCCACTTTGTAGCCCGGGTCTATGTAATATCTGCCAGGAGGGGCAGCGATGGTCAGCAACAAACGGGATGTAGTCGTCTCACCGTCGAAAGCTTCACGCAGTGCCTGACAGACAAATGGAAACAGAGACAATAGTAATTAACAACAAGAGAGATTACAAACAGTTTATATCTTAAAAATTGGTTTTTAGTCGAGTCCAAAAAGAAAACTTTGCTAGGATATGATTTAAATGTTTTAAGAAATTTAAAAACAAAAACACATACACACAAACAAATCAACATCAAAATCCTGGGTAACAATTGAGGACATTGAAATATGTCAACATTGAAAGTTAACGAAGGAATAAATGTTAAAAAATATATACAAATATAACAGACTTCTCATAGTTATCACAGCAATATTGATCCTCTTCATTAGGAAATTGCTATTAAACTTGTATTTTATGCTCTTAAAAATCCCAATTAATAGATATATATGCAATACATAATTAAAACAGCTAAATTCAACGCCAAGCCACCACACTGGGGCTCTTAAAAGCTAAACGAATCTGGCCAATACCAAAGTCTTCATCATTACAAATAATATCTAGTTACAGAACATCTTTACATGTGACAGCGCGGAGCACACCCAAGATCATAGGCTAACCCAACAGCACTCAAGTCCAAGTACAGAGAGGATGATCTTGGTGATCTTGGAAGTGTGACGAAGTTTATGGAGTTAGTCATCTGCAACACGGTAGCCGGGTAAACACAAGGGAAGTCACTCTTGTCTGCCCAAGAGGTCACACATGCGGTAATCGGAACTAATTATATATGCAAATGGGGACCCGTGGAGGTCAGATCGCGTGCCCATTGCAGGCAATCAAGGACCAATCGGAAAAGGATTGAATACATCACCCCTAAAGTATAAAGGTGGATGTAATAAAACTCTCGGCCTCTATCCGGCCAGCTGTCAGTAGTGCGAAGTCGCCATCGTGAATCTAATTCATAGGACAGAATCAACATTCATCCTTGGTGTGGAAGAGCCGGCATATTCCTTACTAACCAGATTCTGATCTGGTTCCTGGGGCACCCGCCGGTACAGAGAGATAACCTGAGCTCCTGACTGCAGTCCTGCCCAGGCCGAATTGTCGACACACATATGATCAAGAGCTGGACGAGCCGCTGTCCAAAGCGTCTTGCATCCGGCACCCTCCTCATCCCTGCACGGAATGACAGGACATTGAGGGGGTGACTTAGCACCTACCAGTTTGTCACGTCTAATCGGACAACTGAAGCCAACACATGCACACCGCGCATGTTGATGCCCGTACGTATATACACACTATACGCACGGAAGCCGGCTAGCCACACACCGTGATCGCCGACGTCATTTCGACCATAGATTAGACAGCCACCACAGTAGCAGTGAACTGAACGCACCAGCTCGTGGAAAGCTTGCAGTACCAACTACACACTCCAGCACTGAAAGAGCCTGGTGTAGGGCAGAGCTACCCAAAGCGGACCGCTTCATTACACACAGCAGCAGCGAACAGAACACGCCAACCAGGGGAGCTTGCAGTGCCAGCCGCCACACCTCAACAACCGAGGAAGCACGGAGCGGGTCGAGACGACCCAGGCGGACAGTGTCACCACTACATTTGAGTACCCACTCAGTAAACATTAGGTTACGTGGCATAACCCTGATGATGATAATGTTAAGCCAAAAGGGGGACAATTAATTTGTAGTATCAATACTCCCATTATGAACTAGTTTCCACAATTGTACAAAATTGTATATTAAATTTGATTGTGTTGATTGTCGTATGCGAGGAGATCACTAAAGTTGTACATCGTGAGCAGGAAGGTCATAAATTCAATATAATACCCCTAGACAACTCGCCAAACGTAAATATCCATCTTTATCGCCACAGGAAGGAATCATCTCCCAGTTTTCTTGGCGACTGACTGACTGGAGCACTATCAAAGCACCACACATAAAGCGACACGCATAATTGCCTTAGACTTTAGATCATCCGGCTAATGCACGTGTCCCAATCTCAAAGCGAAGCTCCATGTTTGTCTAAAGTTCGATCAGGTGAAATTAAAGTCGTTTACGGTAAATTAATTAAACGATACTTAATATTCACTTCAAGAGGTGAGTTTTCATGGTATAATTAGGTTTAGTTCAATTAGCACATTGCACGTATCGGATTGAACACAGCTTGACACGTAGCAACAGTAACGACCCATTACTTTTGTATTAACCAAAAAATGTCAAGTTTGTTAACACGTGACTTACACGTTAAAGAAACGAATCTTTTAGTCCCATAAGTCGTTTACTTGATACAAACATTTTCATGATATCCTATATAATAAAAGCTTATGTTCCGTGCGGTCATCGATAGCGATTGGGCCCTCAAACACATATGACGGTGGTTGAGTGGCAGTGCGCTCGACTGGCGTACCGATGGTCACGGGTTCGAATCCATGTGAAGGCAAGGATTTGTTCCCGGGGCCTAGGGCGTCCCTGAGTCACCCAGCTCTAAATGGGTACCTAACACTTGTTAGGCGGCTGGGTAATGCGTGGAACCCACAAAGCCGTGGCCTGTGAATGCTGCATCACTTGCCAACAGATCATCCGTCATAGTCTGTGGACGCAATTATCTTCTGCATAGAAGGAGCGTATGTATAGATAAGAAATGACTCCTACAGCCAATCACATTGAACACGTTTACGCGGACGTTGAAACGAGTTATTTTTGGTGCCGTATATCTTCCAAGACTTTATTTTGAGTTATGCGCGTTGGGATTTATAGTCAAAAGCTCTGTTGTTACGAGTTATTTATTTTAACTATAATGAATAGTATTTGTGACGTGATGCACATGTATGTCGGTCGAGACGGCTGTTGGAGGGGAGTTACAACATGCCGCCGAACTGTGGCGGAACGTCCTTGGACGAGCTTTGTTGCTGGTATTAAATGAACGAATAACCTTTTCGTCAAATAGTACTTGATGAAGATGAGGTTAGCAATGTTCCCTCCAAAGGTTGTTGGTACATGTGCAAAGTTAAGAGACTCGTGTGCAAAGTTGCCCAGCGTCCATTTTTTGTGCAATGTTTTACGAAGTTTGCTGCGCGGCATCGGTCATATATCTTTGCGGCCGCGCATCTGAAAAGGAACACTGGAGGTAGCATAGGTTACATCCGTTTAAAACTAGGAGAGAATGCAATAATACCGAATACAAAAAGATATATAATACGTAGTATTCAAACAACCAAGTCCTTCAAGACTGCACTTAAGAAACATCTTTTTCAAAATTTATTTTCAAAATTAATGAAACAACATTTCTTGTAAATGATTAACGTAGCTTATGTATAATGTACTGTAATTGTTTGCGTTTGTTATGATATGAAAGTTAATTTAATAATTATAGGTATGTTATTTCTTTCATGTAAAGCGCTGTGAGCCCAGTGCCTTACTGGGATACAGCGCTATATAAATAATCAATTTATTATTATTATTATTATTTTACGTTTGCAGAATAAAAAAGGTATATCATTCTGTGATGTATACAAATAAGCCCAAACAGCAGAGGTAACATCTGGAGAAATGCCAAAATTATAGGGGTAAAGAAAACAAGTAATAAAAACTAGAATGAGTATTTAAACGCAATTTTCAACAAAAAATTTCCGACTCTTTTATTCAAGGGAAATCATTCCCGATTACATTTAAAGTCGTTTAAAATCAATAATAATTCAGAAACTAAACAAAACAATTGTTATCTACAAATTGCTGCTAAAATTACGGGAGTCGAACGAAAATAGATTTTTCAAAAATTTCTTCTCCAAAATTGTTCTAAATATTATTAGCTATCGTATGGCGTTTGTTTCAAACCGATAGATGTTATGGTTGGCGAAAAATTGACGAATACTGATTTTTTTTATTTTATTATTTTTTTTATTTTTTTTTATTTTTTTGGATTTTCCAGGAAATCCAGTAAACCTTTTCGGTATTTTTTTTTGGCAAGTGCACATCCTTGGGACCTCTTTAACATATTTGCAAAAGACCCGAACCCTCTATCTGGTATTGTTCAGGAGGAGTTGCATGATCAAGCTCGAACAGGCAGGACAGACATTTCCAATATATAAACAAAATTAGTCCCATAAGGAAATTGCGTTAACAATAATAATCTTAAATGAAATCTAATTGAAATTATTCTCAATGTTCCCATTTCCATCACTCACCTTCAATAATGAGATCAATATTTGGCTATTACTAGCATTCGGGTATTCCCAGTCAAGATCGATGCCGTCAAAGCCATAATTTCTCAAGAATGTAACGGTGGATGCAGAAAAGTTGTTAAGTGTGGCCGCCGTCTGAGCAACAGCTGTGAAACCATCGCCATGGTCATTCTGTCCACCAACAGAAAGCAGAGTCTTCAGCTGGATGTTGGTCTTTTTTAAGTCATTGAATGCTCTGAGATTAGAGGAATGGAAAGTTTAAATTCAGATCTTTACACTGTTAATTTCAAACCGTTGTACCTGGATCTTATCTTATCTTATCTTATCTGTTTACAGACGCTCCTTCTATACAGAAGATTATTGCGTCCTACGCTTATCTATGGTTTGTGTTTAGTCCTGCATTTTTATTAGAGATTTAAATGTTGATAAAGTGTTGGTTTTCCTGGATTCTTCAGGCAACCCATTCCACGCCCTAATTCCGGACGGGAAGAAGGAAAACTTGTATGTGTTTGTTCTTGCATACGGAATAAGAAAGGTGTTTTTATCCTTATGTCTATCTGAGGGTTGTATTAAGTTATCTTTGTGTTGTATTTCTAAATTAGAATTAATTGCTTTATGTATGATTACTACTTTGCTCTTGGTTCTTCTATCCTCTAGTGTTTCAAGGTTTAATGATTTAACTAATGGTGTTACTCTTGTCAGTTTCGAATATTTTCCAGTAATGAATCTGGCAGCTCTTTTTTGAATTTGTTCTAGTTTATCAATGTTTTCTTTGGTGGATGGGTCCCATACAGAAGATATTGTGTTTGCAAAGATGCCAGACCAAACACGAAAAACCGATGCACCAGCAATATTAAAAACATTTTTAACAATATTAAAAAATGCAAGAATAAGCAAAACAAAAACAAAAAGCTTATGTACAGAAGAGATGTCAGAAATACAAAAAGCAAGATTAGACGTGACGTTAACCTGCATATCAGTGTTTTTGCCGCGGTACAGAGTGAGTTATAAAAAGAATCTTTTACAGATGTATAAGAATATAAAACTAAAATGCATCCCTCACTTTGGTTAGACCCGTACTAGAATATGCATCTTATGTCTAGGACCCATCAACCAAAGAAAACATTGATAAACTAGTAAAAATTCAAAAAAAAAGCTACCAGATTCATTAAATAAGAATATTCAAAACAGACGAAAATAACACCAGCGGTTAAACCATGAAACACTAGAGGTTAGGAGAACCAAGAGTAAAGTAGTAAAAATACATAAAGCAATTAATTCTTATTTAGAAATAAACCACAAAGATAACTTAATACAACCCTCAGATATATTTAAGGATAAAAACATCTTTCTTATTTCGTATGCAAGAACAACCACATACAATTTCTCATTCTTCCCGTCCGGAATTCGGGCGTGGATTGGGTTTGCCGAAGAAACCAGGACAACCAACACTTTTTTCAACATTTAAAACTCTAATAAGAATGATGGACTAGACAAAACATCATGGATAAGCGTATGACACAATAATGTTCTGTATAGAAGGAACGTCTGTAACAGATAAGATAAGTTAAGAGTTCAGTCTATTCTGAACTACTGATTCAAGGGATTGATATAACTCATTTTACGACAATTATTTCGTCTACATAATGAACCGATGAACATGTAATACATAACTGATACTAACTGTAACAAATAAATAATACGTATAATATGTATATCTATAAATACACACTCACACACACACACATATATATATATATATATGTATATATATATATATATATATATATATATATATATATATTAGGGCTGTGGAAATTCACGATAAATTTCTATATTATCGTTTTTTTTATCGATTAAATATTGGTTAAAATAATTTTAATCGATTTTTTCACAATTTTTTAAAAAATAATTAATTATTTATAATTAATAATAATTTTTTATATCTTTAACGTACAAACGTCTACCGTGTATTATTATAATTTATTAATTTATGTAGACTTGGAGATGTAAAAATAGAAAGTCGTGACATATCAGCTTCAGCATAGTTAAATTAAAGAATATTATAGGAAAGTTGAGCAAACATTTTGTTTTTAAGCTAACTGCGGATTGCAAAGTAGAATATGTTGAACAAGTTTACTGTGTTCACCTCGGTAAACGATTCGCTTGTAGAGGATCCAATACATCGCTGAGGTACCACCTTCAGCACAAACATATTAGACAGGGGAAATAACTCAATAAAACAAAACAATTCAATTACTAGTTTTTGTTACTTCCCTTGAGATGTTCAGTTTAATGACGTCATAAATTTTAATTTTTGGCTTTAATCGAAATTATCGATTAATTAATGAAATTGATCATTAATTTTTCAAAAGTTAACGATTAAATTTAAATTAATCGTTACCAGCCCTAATATATATATATATATAATGTTTCGACTTAAACTGAAATTCGGGTTACGACGTTTCTTAAAAACGGATCAACGTCGTAACTCGAGGATTCCTTGTATATTAAAATGCAAAGTCTGAGCAAAAAGTTTGATAAATATTTAATAAACACATAATTTTAAACTTTCATCTAAATAATTTAGAACACACCTCCGATCAGATGATGAGCCAACATACCGGTAAGTGAATATACGATTCAACCAGGAGCTAATTATTAGATCAAAACTTCTCCTTCCCGTCATGGCTCATTTGCCATACTGTGCGGTCTTTCTTGAGTTATAAGTTGTAAGAACTTTCTTATCTACTGTTATTTAGCTTTGGCTTGCATTTTCACAAATGCCGTTTTTTCATGTATATTTTCAAAAGAAAAATGTGTTTTCATTATGAACATTCATATTTGAATATGTTTATTATGAGCTTTAACATAGTATTCGTAACACAAATACTTTTTTAAGACTCTGTAAGAAACCATTTACTCACCACAAACTTTATAATACCATTTACCCCATCACATTCCTTATAATAACGTTTTATAATGTTATATTGTTTCAAATAATAAACATTACATTTTCTTTAAATTTGTTTTTTATTTCCATAAATGTACAGCCCGATTGGACCAACTACAGCTATTGGAAAGAAAGTTTCACCTGATTGATGCCTTGCATAAACTCACTAAATTATGAAACTCACCTGTATCTGGGTATTTCCTCCACTGGTTGCGTCTGCAATACTTTGTTGTTCTTATCTATGTTTCCGAAGGCGTAAATAAGGTGGGTGCATATGAATGGATCGATGTCTTTAATATCAAATCTCGCTAGCGGGGACACTCTCTGATGGGCCCAGTTTGGGAAGTAGCACACGCGTAGTAGATCTTTGGCCAGCGCTGCTTTAGAGGAAACGAAAAACAGGGTTGGTCATGTATCATGCAAGAACACATCGTGTCTCATAGACTATTACAAGTGTTGGTAGACACCCTTTAGCAGCACACAAGTATTCAATATCACTTTAGAATTCACGCTTGAATTTCTTTTAGTACTTTACGTAGAATTAAATAATTAATCTTAGTACATAAAGTTGTTAAATGTTTTTGTCTTTATAAATTGCACTCGCTGACTCAAATTAAAGCAGTGTTAACAGATACCTGTTGAGATCCAGCTTACATAATTCCCGGATATTTATTTGATATCTCAATGAAATTGTTTCAGTTTAATGCCATTTATATTTTTATAAATAGATTTCCGTCATGAAATGACAGGGCACAATGAGGGAGGAAGGTGTATTTGTAACAACATCAACAATTAACTCTACATATTGAACTTAAGCACCATTATATCACACACCATATATAAACAACAAGCTACATAACTATGCGCATAAAACAATTAAATACTTAATCGATGAGACTGACTTGAAGCCCAAATTTATATTTCACTTATCACAATCGAACTATTTCATTTGTGAAAGCATCCTTATTATATCAAAATTCTGTTAGCGTTCCTGATTCTTAACATGTTGTCTTGATGCGGCTAAATGTGTGCTATTGACAGCGTTAGAGCCGTTGACAATAAGTCATATTTGATTGAGATGTCGGTAAGATAAAATGGGAGCAGCTTTGGTGAACCTAGTGGGTAGTAAGATAAAATGTGAGCAGCGTTGGTGATCCTGGTGGTAGGTTAGATAAATGGGAGCAGCTTTGGTGAACCTGGTGGTCACTAAGATCAAATGGGAGCTGCTTTGGTGAACCTGCTGGTCGGTAAGATCACATGGGTGCAGCTTTAGTGAACCTGGTGGTCGGTAAGATAAAATGAGAGCTGCTTTGGTGAACCTGGTGGCCGTTACAAAATTTTCGCAGCCTCGGTGGGAAAAATCAACTTGTTACTTGTAAAGACTAAAAAAATAAGAATATTTCAGTATATTATAAACGTACGAGAGAAATGCCCGTGCGATGCTACGGGTAGGCA
This sequence comes from Ampullaceana balthica, assembly GCA_944989445.1. NCBI lineage: Eukaryota > Metazoa > Mollusca > Gastropoda > Lymnaeidae > Ampullaceana > Ampullaceana balthica. Next base: position 78,426 of record CALYLW010000423.1, read on the forward strand.
CAATGAAAATAACTGTATTTGGATTTGAGTTTCACATTCCCCTTAATAATGAGTGTAAACGTATCAGGAAATTAGGGTAGTGATAAATCAAACCCCTTCTTTATAAAAATCACGATATGTGTGTCTAGAAAATAGAAAGTATGATGAATTTAAATATTTCCCATCAATTTTGGTATTTCTGCTTTAATAACGCACTCTTTTCTCGATATACTTTACCAGAATAACAAAGGTCCTTAACAGTTACAAAAATCTAATGGGCAAGGCTAAATTTCTTTTTCCATAAATCAAAAAATTAAAACAATATCTTTGATTCCTTTGGTTCTAGGGAAAAGCTCTTAAAATCACCCACTCCATTTTATAAGCTAAGTATGAAATTAGTTCAAGACGAATAGGATATTTTTTTAGCATAGTAACAAAGCAATAAATTGGCAGATACTTGTTTCACTTAAATAACGGATTATTTTTCTTTGTATTTATATTCAAGCCTTTTTTCATTGTAGCTTTTTTAGCTTATAAAATGACATATAAGTTAGGGTTTAATATATAACATATATTATGTAGGCATTTGATTTTAAAACAGAATAGTTTTTAAAAAATCAGTCTGTATACAAAATTTTATCATCCTTGTATAATAATGCTCAAATAAAATCAAGTTGTTATGTCACAATATCAGTTGCTGTTAGTGTATTTTTTGCCAGAACAGGGGTAGGCACAATTAAAAAATAACTTTATTTTGTTTTGGGTCTCAAATTTCCCTTAAAATTGAATGTAAATGCATCATGAAATTAGGGTAGTGATAAATCAAACCACGTCTTATAAAATTCACGATATGTGTGTCGAGAAAATAGAAAGTATGATGAATTTAAATATTAACCATCAATTTTGGTATGTCTGCTTTAATAACGCATGCTTTTCTCTATATAATATACTCCTACAGAATATGAAAGGTACTTAACAGTTATAAAAATCTAATCGGCAAGGCTCAATTTATTTTCACATGAATAAAAAAAAATTAAAATTATATTTCCATATGATTCCGTTGGTTCTAGGAAAAGGCTCTGAAAAACACCAATTCCATAGTATAGTTTAAGCATGAAATTAGTTTAAGACGAATTGGTTACTATTTGAGCCAGATAATATTTATTTGAATATGTTTGCTTAGTGGAGGGTGGAAATATGGTTTACGGGTGTATGGTTCTTAATTTCTTTTCACACGAATATTAACATAAAAACAATGTTTTTTGTTTTTTTTAAAATTCCTAGAGATTGATTTTCTAATAAATTGCGTCATTTTGAAAGGACTTTCCACTCTTTTCTTCTAGTATTAACAAAGCAATAAGTTGGCAGATACTTGTTCCACTAAAATAAAGGATTACTTTTCGTTGTATTTGTATTTAAGCCTTTTTTCGTTGTAGCATATTTTAGCTTATAAAATGACATATTTGGTAATGGTCTTAATATATAACATATATTTGTAGGCATTTGATATTAAATCAGAATAATTTAAAAAGAATTTTTTCAAGAAAGTGTATACAGCTTAATAGAAAACTGCCATTTAGTAAACAACATGATCGGCCTTTGAAATCAGTCTTTATACAAAAATTTATCCTCGTTGCATAATATTGATCAAATAAAATCAAGCTGTTATGTCTAAATATCAGTTGCTGTTAGTGTATTTTTTCGCTTGAGCACGCACTTTCTGAAGCTAGAACCTATATATGAGTCGTAATACCCGCGATATGTCTTTACACTAAATATATGTATACCTTAAAGAACCGTACAGTTTATACCCGAAGTGTGTGCCACGCAGTCATTGTTCTAGAAATGTAAATATTTTTTTTAATGAATGTTTTAGTTTTGTAAGCTCTTAAATACCTTTCTTAGCAATGATTTTTTATGGGAAAAGCATATTATTTATGTGAATTTTGATGCTTAAGTAAGGTGTGCATGGGTTTTATTTATTTTAAAGAAACATTTTGAATCGCAAGGTCTGGGCTTAAAATTTACCCTGCTGATTTAGTTTAATCTATGCAAAAAGTATAAAAACAGTTGCTAAGCTATAGTGTTTATGTCATCCAGGGTTGGGCGATATTATTGACTCTTACCCCACCAATAAATGGTACATTTCAAAAGGTCATAAAGTTGTACTCAATATAAAAATAGCTGTTCCACTTATTAACCACACTCATTGGTCCGTGCATATAACTCCTATATATAATCCATTTTCGTCTATAACAGTACCGATTTTTTTTTCATTCCTTCTATTTCCTTGGGGAAGTTTATGGAGCAATCGTTCCAGAAAAAAAAATCGTGTAAACTATTTAAGCACCGAAGGAAAATAAAATATCCCACCTAAGAATCATTGATAAATATAACTTACCTAGCATGTTTGACTTAATTTATGCAAAAAGAATATTAACAGTGGCTAAGCTATAGTGTTTGGCATCTGGTTTCACTCATGTGCTTTCTTTCTCTAATGCATTGATTACATTGTTAGTATTTGATTAGTATTTGATTATTTAGAACTAACTTGTAAAATGTCAAATACATTAAGTATTTAAATTAAACATATAAAAGATATAAAGGAAAGTGGTAAAATGATACTGTGTATTTGATAATAAAGAAAAGAATAGAAAATAATAGTACATAAATATTGATAAAATATTACGCTAAAAAAACAATGACTATGATTTGTAAACAAAAATGTTAGGTAGATTAACGTTGAACATAAATGTAGACATCTGGAGTAAGACCAAAGCAAATAAATTTTTCGGACGGCTGAATAAAATACATCTCGAAAATACATAAAGGAAACAGTGTAAAGATGTAATTTGCAAACAAATATTAATTCTGTAATTTTTTACAAAAAAATTATACTTATTCTTGTTAGAGGCGCACCATTATCAGACATAAAAATAAACCGTTTCATCACATTTAGTTGACAACGTAAACACACACACACTCACTTTATTCACACACTTATACACACAAACGTAAACACACAAACAGATGGTACCATTAAAAAAATCACATTTCATTGAAATAACCGCGGCTCTTTTTACTTTGTTTCCATTTTACAAATTAATATGAGCTCGAACTATTACGTCAAGTCACAATATTTTATAGCGAGAAACGCCGTCTTGTTAATCTCGACACCAAAATGTTTATTATTTAATTTTCAATAATTTATTTTATTTTCGGGAGTTACCCCGCATAGCGAGCACCCACGCACACACACGGCTTCGGACGCGCTTAGGCGCAATATATATAGGGATCGCTTATTAAAACTTGTCTACATTTTAAGGGTGTCATAAGAATAAAGATCCTCACATTGTTCTATGGTGGTCAACAGGACAACAAGACAAGCGAAGATTGAAGTTTTATCCATATTTTGGCGTTTGAGATCCACTGTGAAGACACAAATAAAAATAAAAGTAAATAATCATGATTAAAATTATTTTAAAACTTTATTTATATGAAATGTTAACATATCAATAATAAAAACATTTTGAAGCAGAAGCACAATAATGGTATATGAAAACCAAAATCACCAGTGATTTAATATTGTTCCTGTAAAATGGTGCTAATAGCATGCACTTTTAAAAATAATAACATAGAGTCATCCATTAATTCTTAAAGAAAAATAAATGTCTCTTGTTAAACACTTCACTGAACTTAGAGATTAAATAACAATATCTTTTCATATCTAGCTTAAAGCACCTGACATATATCTCAACTATTCGGCTAGTCTAAAGACATAATATACACACACCAAAACCTACCAGATGCATTAAACAACTACGCATTAGCCAAACCGGACAATGTTGATCTTGAGTTACCAGCTGTGGTGGTGACGAGCTTAGAGTCACACACGCAAACCTCTTCTCAACACATCAACTTTTGAGTTTCGTAATAAGACATGCCGGTAGTCTTTCGTTATCTAACTACTCATGTATGAAGCCTGAATTTCATGATTCTTGAAATTCGTTCAAGTTGAGTGAATTTGTTAGACATTTTTGGTTTTCAAAGAACTCTTTTCCAAGACGTAGACATCTCTTATGTTTGCTTTTTTATCCATAAACCAGCACTATTTTATCTAATGGCCCTGCCTTTATAAACGACTAGAAGCCATTCAATCAGGACATAGGTGTTTCCGTTCAAAAAATGGTTTAGAGAACTTTATTTTTTTGGCCTTTTGTTTGTAAGATTAAAAAAGAATATCTCGCATTTGTAGAGGGTAAGCAATTTGAAATAATTTCACGGATCGCTGAATCTATGAAATTATTTATCTATGGTCATAAATAAAATGATGATGATTATAAATTAATGCGTTTCAAGTTTTATAAGAAGACATTGATCAACCTCGTACGTCTGTATTCGCCGCTGCAAGTTCTTGCCCCTGCGACTGGGTGTACGTGTGTTTGCTCAAACTGATTAAATAAACCCAAGGAATGGCGTGAAATCTGATTGACACATCTCAACCACAGGATTATGTCATACAACAAGATGGTGTTGTGGGGAGTAGGGAAAGAAGTGAGGGGGGGGGGCTATGGGAGATATGGGGGGTGGTAAGAATACCATCAATACGTACTCACTTACGTGTTTTATGTTCAATGATAACAAAATGTTAAGTTCAAAAATAAAATAGCTTAATATCTTATGTTGGAAATCGAATGTGTATTGCATATATCTCCAAAAAGTACTGCACAATGTAATGTAATATCTAAACACAAGTTTGACTGTTGCAATCACGTGAGTTAACAGACGAGAACAATGTGTAAGGACACAACGCACTGGGTCACTAATACTACTATTAGTTTTTAGTTAGATAAGAATTATTTTGTTATTAAATAACGTTTTACATCCATACAAGCTTTAAGGCATACACCCAATGTCAGCTTGACGTTTATAGTTTGTATCAGCTGCTATTAATACTGTCGGAATCAACCATTTATAATCATTAAAATATTGAATTACTTTGGTCTTTCTAATTTCATCTTTAAATTATCTTTATAACATTCAACTTGTTTCCTCGTTTGCATCTTCAAATTATACATTTTAAAAATAATAGCCCCAGTCACTGGTTGGTTGAAGTATGTATCCGTAACTATATGACGTCATTTTTGAGCTTATATTTAAATACATATATACAAGGCGCGCATCAGGAGGTGTGCGAAATAATTATAAATTAAAACATTCTGGTCGTAAAAAAAATATTAAATGACGTATTTCTTTTAGCTTATATTTTAAATTTGGAAAAGATAGCGATGTAAAAAGAGGATATGAGGATTTATAATTATAAAATACTTTGTGTACATTTCAAGAAGTTTAATATTTGGTATTTATCAAACAAGGATAAGTTACTTGGGCTTTTGACAAACAAAAAAGAAAGTGGGTGCCGTAGACGCCCTACAACCCTTATTTTTAAAATATTTAATTATTTTTGTCTTCGTAAGTTTCAATTAATAATGTTTACCTAACTTTTCAATTCATATTGTCTTTACGTCCTATACTATGTTGAACTGACTTTGTTATAAAATGTTGACATTTTTGACATTGACAAATTGTCATACTATGACATTGATCTCTCTTATGTTTGTTCAATTCTTTAGAAATATAACAGCACTCTTCACTTCACAAAATCTTTTTCAGCTTCACTTAAAATGTCTCAGCCTCAATTTCATTACATGTAAAACGACTTGACCCTCTTTGCACACACAAGACAAAACCGTAAAGATTCAGTTATCTGAAGTACTCAAACAAGACAAAACCGTAAAGATTCAGTTATCTGAAGTACTCAAACAAGACAAAACCGTAAAGATTCAGTTATCTGAAGTACTCAAAGTTTTAATTCTGACAAATAAAAAGATTTCTTCTTTTTGTTTTTTTAAAAAACAATGCTTAAAATTTCTTTGAACAATTGCATCTAATAATTATTGTTAAATGTCTCCTCACCAAGTTATTCAGTACATTTATTGTATTATCACTTTAATTAGGAAATGATAAAATAACCAAGTCAGTTTGTCAGGTTTACTATTAACAAATATAGATACTAGATACGGATACGTATTGTGCATTTTCATCTTATTATCTATATATGTATAAAGGATAGTATGTATGTGTGTGTGTGTGCATGTGTGTGCATGTCCTTTATAGCTGACTAAACCATTCAACCAAACATCATGAAATTTTTGGAGACTGTTAAGTAAGCTCCCGGAATGGTAACTGGCTACTTTGTTTTCTAAATGTAACACTCATGGGGCGCCGGGGGCCCTGAATGTCATTTTTTGCTGATATGAGCTATATAAAAGTTAGTTTAAGCATTAGCTACTAAGTAAATTGATGGATCTTAACCAAACTTTGTATATATAAACTTGACAGCCAATATTAAAATACTATAGGCCACTGAACTCCTAATGACCATTTCCTCGGGGCTGGGGGCCCAAAATGCCTTTTTTTCTTACACGTTAAGGATTTTATTCCCCATTCAATTACTAACGATCTTGAAAAAAAAGATAAATGTATCCATTATTATCCTTATTGAAATGAACAGGTGTTTTGAACTTTATATCTTGCACCGAATAGCGAATAGGCCCGGAGGTCCCTTAATGTCGTTTTTTTTCTTAGTTTATGCATTAGCCCATATTAAAATACTTAAGGGCGCTGAACTTCTAATGTCAATTTAACACGATATTGAGAGATATAGCTTGTACAATTGCAATAAAAAAATTAAATTATCACTCATTTTGGAGCCGGGGCCCTTAATATCGTTTCTTCTTTTGTAAGCTTTTTAATTCTTAATTTATGAATCCCTTTGATTTGAAACTTGGACTATTTTTGTGTGTGCATATTTCCGCTAAGGTTTCTGGCATAATTGTTTTTAAAACATACCACTTATTGGTTTCTTAAAATTTATTCATTTTTATAGAGATCGTTGCAACGCATAACGGGTCTGCTAGTTAATAAATAATAGCTAAGCAATCTATTACCGTAGATCCCATTATGTGTGTCCTGTGGGGCATATCTAATACATTAATATTAATAAAATTGAGACCGCTTTTCTGTTGGTCCAGTCGATGTTCAACCAAGAACTCAACGAGAAATGGACCATCTATTGCCCTCCATTACCCTCCATGTATCTTCATTCTAATTGTCAATTTCTTCACCCTGCTACAAGGACTATTTAAAGCAAACTGTTTGACATACTTTGAGGAGGGAAGTGGCGATTCGTAAGAGACCCATGATGGGGGAGAAAACAAATATCAACATGAACAGAGTAACATATAGCCAAATTAAAATCAAATACTTAGAAATGTAATGACATGGTTGGCCCGAATCCCCAATAGAACATAACTCTAAATTTTGTGGGGGTAAAATTGCCTAGAGTCGGATGTTTTCTTTCCCTAAAAAAAAATAAAATAAATAAAAATATTTTCTTCGACACAAAGTATTGAGATTTTTTTTCTTGCTTTGAACAAATGTATTTCTTTCCGTTTTTCAAATCCAAATAAGGATTTTCTCCCTAATCCATAACATTTATAAAATAAGACAATATGTTAATATGGAGAAGTACTCCTTCAACTGAAATACATCTCATATAATATATTTTATATTTACGCTCAATTATCGCTGATACCTAACGCTGAGGGACATCACTCTGCTTTTTTAAAAATTTTGCGTTGTAAGCAGTGCTGATTGACTCAAATAATTATTTTTTGGTGCAGTAATTTGGTGCGCTGCTTTCTAAAATTAGTTTAAAAATCATGTGGTGATTAGCACTGTAAAAATTATTATATAAATGCTTTGCTTAATTTTCAGGAATATTTCGTATTTATCATACAAGGATAAGTTACTTGGGCTTTTGACCAAAATAAAAAGTGGGCGCCGTAGTATTTATCATACAAGGATAAGTAACTCATACAAGGATAAGTTACTTGGGCTTTTGACCCCAAAAAAGGCCAATAAAATACTTTGTGTACATTTAAGAGAGTTTAATATTACGTATTTATCATACAAGGACAAGTTAGTTGGGCTTTTGAAAAAGGTGGCCGCCGTAGGCGCCCTTAAAAAATGGGGGCGCCGCAGGCGCCACGGCGCTTCAGCACAAACTAGTTTATAATTATTTGTGTTACTATTTTTATGTAAAGCGTGGTGAGTCTAGCTGCTAGCTGTTATACCGCGCTATTTGAGTTATACAACTATTATTATTATCATTATTATTATTAATAGCATTATTATTATTATTGAACATATTGCAGATGAGCCGTGGTCGCTCTCAGCGATAGTGGTATTAGATGTAAGGTGTGCTCTCCCTTGGTTAAATACGTCCTTTGTTTGCTTGTGTTCAATTTAAATGGACACCTTACAAAATGTAGGCCAGTCTCCTGCAGACAAATTAGATTGACACACCTTTAAGAGACACCTACTTTCAAACATTTGTTTGGTGGAGCTCGAGGAATCTCAAGAGAATATTTAACATGGGTCCCGTTAGCAGCGAGGAATCGAATTATAGCTGGAACAGACTTATATATAATATATATGATCAAACGGTGATTGATCACTCCACAGCTCATCCATCTTAAGTCAGGGACACAAGCAGGTAGGTATCAATCCTGGACATCTCTTGTTATTTACTCTTGTTACAACTACTTGTTTTTCTTTGAACATTCAAAAATTATATTTTCAAATTAATTTTTTGTAGCAGCTATAACGCGAGAAACCAAAGAAAAATCTTTTATACAGACATCCCAAACGGATGTGACAGGACTTGTTTCGTAAGAAGACGCCACGATGGCTAAACAAAAAATAAATTAGAAAAATAAAGAGGCGGCTTTTAATCCAAACTCTGACGTAGTGGTTCTATATGTAGCTTAAATAAGTGGGTGTTCCATTGATACAATTAAAACTTATGGGGTACAACAGTGACGTCAGGTTAAGTTTCACGTTCAAGAAATCCAAGTCACTGCAAGAATATACCGAACATATTTGTGTTGTTATTTGACTAAACACACAGCCTTGTGGACGAAATCCGTAACATTGGTGGGTTACAGCGTGGGAGATGAGGGTTATATTTCCACACAAAAAATTACCATTGACATGAAAGTATCTGTAATCTGTACGATCGACGATCTACGTAGGAGGTATCCGTGACGTAGCAACGTTTATGGCTTGCATTTACCACTCTTTTCCTTCAACTTCACACTTTCACCCCGCCCTCCAACGCCACAGTATATACGACAGTTATGTTAATGTTAGAGGGCGGTGAAAGGAGTAATACTTTATTGAAAATATGGGGCTATCTTTTATAACATTCTCTGATCTCTGCTTTAGGTATGTGTTCACTGATAAATTTAAATGGAAGCAATGGCCAATAAAAGAATGAGTTTCTTACTAGGTATTGTTCTGTAATAGGTAAGCGGAGAAATTGTTCTATTCTATGTTTCGGGTAAAATTGTTCTATACTAGGGCATGGGGAGAAAATGTTCTATTCTAGGATATGGGGCGAAAGTTTTCTGTACTAGAAATGCTGATAAAGTGTTCTGTTCTAGGTATAGTATGAAAACTTTTTGTTATATGTTTGGGGAGAAATGTTCTGTACCAGGAAGGGGAGAAAGTGTTCTGTATCAGACATGAAGAGAAAGTTTTCCTTACTACAAAAGAGGAGTTCAATGACGTGTTAAAACTGAATATAATCTCCATCGCCCGTGAAGGTATAAACAACAAAACGAAAGATGTTTACATCATCTCCTAATATAACATGCGGACATGGACATGCATCAGTGATTATTGTGTTCTGCATCGCATTACGGTGCTATTTATGTGGTAGTCGGCTCTTGGAATTGAAATCTTTTTAAAAAATTTCCAGAAAATATCTTTTAATAATACGGTATTCTAGTTATAAGTTCTACTGAAATAATTATCCCTAAGGATATTGAAACAACTTTCTGGTATTGTAAGAATGTAGCTACTGCGTCATGAACTCGTCCAGTCAATGTGTTAAGAGATCTCCATAACACCGCCACTAGTACCGAAACATTTTAGGGCACAGTGTAAATAATGCCCAAACCCAAATTAGTTTCTGTCATTACTGGGTTTTTTTACCTTTGATTATTTAAATACTATTCAATTTTCTTTTCATTGCTTCATTTCTCCTTATACATTTTGTTCTCTTTATTCTTATCGTTTTTTATACCTATGTCCACATCGCGAGCCACACAACTTGTTCATCCATAGTTGTACATCAACAAGCCACACAACTTGTATATCCGTGGTCCACATAACATGTACGCTATTTCTTGTCATCCACATACATTGTCTAACACCCCTTCATTCCCTTCCTTTTAATTAATCGCAAAAAATGTAGATTTCCTGCAATCATCAATTTACATTTTAAATATACATAGTTAGAGCTAAATAATAATTTATAACTATCCTTTGTTGTAAGGGAAAAATGTATTCGTTATAATTTCTATCAAATTTTATAACAATGTGACTTACCTTCAGGCAATCTGTTTACCGGAAAAACAACTTTATTTTGTGTGGTTCACCATACATCGATTACATATATTGGGGTTATTCTACCTGTCGAGTTAAAACAAAACGGATTACCTCCTAGCTTATTGATGGGTACAGGTATGGGCGTTCTACACACGTAAAGTTTATTTCAAACTTTAAAAAAAACTATTATACACCTAACGGGGGTGTGTATTGTAAGCCTCATTGTGTCCGTATAAAGAGCCCTATGCCCACACACCTGTACACTGAGATCCTGTTTATATGAGGGTTATTTATAAACAATGTCTTACTTTGTTCCCGTCCCACGCACGTTTCAAATAAAGATGATGCATTGGTTTTAAAGAATGACCAAACCTTAATGCATTGCCACTAAATGGTGATGTAAAGATGACAAAGTAGTAAGGACGTTTCGATTAAATTATAACACTACTGACTGTATATGGATTTAAGAATGATTAAATGGTGGTATACAGGAGACAGTATAGTGATGTCGATGTTATTGAATGGTGATAGTTTAGTGACTATTTGATGAGAACAGATGTGCTACTAATGGTCGTATGAAAATCTGAATTACCGATTTCTGGATGGTGATATAACTGTCACTAAACTGTGGAATATGGACGACTAAATAGTGATACATTGATGGCTAAAGTAGATGTCTTGGTATCAAAAAGTGATACACGGGTGACAACATGATGTCTTACCAGATACCTAATGATGTTATATGTTATGGAATGTTGGTGTTGTGTGTGACTCAACATATGTGAGGAATGGGCTAAATAGTGATTTATATGTTGCTAAATGGCAATGTTTGGTGTGTACTTCAGGGATACATGTTTGATAAATTATGTAGAGGAACTTATTAGTGAATTGTAATGCCCAAAGACTATATTTGGTAAATAAAGTGCGAAGTATTCTTTACCAAATGGTGACATTATGGTGACCAAGATTGTATATAGGTAACTACAGGATGATACGTTAGTGACATTATGGTGACCAAGATTGTATATAGGTAACTACAGGATGATACGTTAGTGACATTATGGTGACCAAGATTGTATATAGGTAACTACAGGATGATACGTTAGTGACATTATGGTGACCAAGATTGTATATAGGTAACTACAGGATGATACGTTAGTGACATTATGGTGACCAAGATTGTATATAGGTAACTACAGGATGATACGTTAGTGACATTATGGTGACCAAGATTGTATATAGGTAACTACAGGATGATACGTTAGTGACATTATGGTGACCAAGATTGTATATAGGTAACTACAGGATGATACGTTAGTGACATTATGGTGACCAAGATTGTATATAGGTAACTACAGGATCATACGTTAGTGACATTATGGTGACCAAGATTGTATATAGGTAACTACAGGATGATACGTTAGTGACATTATGGTGACCAAGATTGTATATAGGTAACTACAGGATGATACGTTAGTGACTAATTCGTGATTTTTGAGTTGCAATCTTAGAAATAATTTTGTTTATAAATTGTGACGTGTACCGTACAACTGATACACTGATGACTAAATTGTGACGTGTAGTGTAAAACTGATACACTGGTGACTGGTGACTAAATTGTGACGTGTACCGTAAAACTGATTCACTGGTGACTAGATTGTGACGTGTACTGTAAAACTGATACACTGGTGACTAACTTGTTATGTGTACCGCAAAATGGATACACTGGTGACTAAATTGTGACGTGTACCATAAAACTGATACACTGGTGACTAAATTGTGACGTGTACTGTAAACTGATACACTGGTGACTAAATTGTGACGTGTACTGTAAAACTTATACACTGGTGACTAAATTGTGACGTGTACCTTAAAACTGATACACATGTGACTAAATTGTGACGTGCACCGTAAAACTGATACACTGGTGACTCAATTGCGACGTGTACCGTACAACTGATACACTGGTGACTAAATTGTGACGTGTACTGTAAAACTGATACATTGGTGACTGGTGACTAAATTGTGACGTGTACCGTAAAACTGATACACTGGTGACTAGATTGTGACGTGTACTGTAAAACTGATACACTGGTGACTAACTTGTGACGTGTACCGTAAAATGGATACACTGGTGACTAAATTGTGACGTGTACCGTAAAACTGATACACTGGTGACTAAATTGTGACGTGTACTGTAAACTGATACACTGGTGACTAAATTGTGACGTGTACTGCAAAACTGATACACTGGTGACTAAATTGTGACGTGCACCGTAAAACTGATACACATGTGACTAAATTGTGACGTGCACCGTAAAACTGATACACTGGTGACTCAATTGCGACGTGTACCGTACAACTGATACACTGGTGACTAAATTGTGACGTGTACTGTAAAACTGATACACTGGTGACTGGTGACTAAATTGTGACGTGTACCGTAAAACTGATACACTGGTGACTAGATTGTGACGTGTACTGTAAAACTGATACACTGGTGACTAACTTGTTATGTGTACCGCAAAATGGATACACTGGTGACTAAATTGTGACGTGTACCATAAAACTGATACACTGGTGACTAAATTGTGACGTGTACTGTAAACTGATACACTGGTGACTAAATTGTGACGTGTACTGTAAAACTGATACACTGGTGACTAAATTGTGACGTGTACCTTAAAACTGATACACATGTGACTAAATTGTGACGTGCACCGTAAAACTGATACACTGGTGACTCAATTGCGACGTGTACCGTACAACTGATACACTGGTGACTAAATTGTGACGTGTACTGTAAAACTGATACATTGGTGACTGGTGACTAAATTGTGACGTGTACCGTAAAACTGATACACTGGTGACTAGATTGTGACGTGTACTGTAAAACTGATACACTGGTGACTAACTTGTGACGTGTACCGTAAAATGGATACACTGGTGACTAAATTGTGACGTGTACCGTAAAACTGATACACTGGTGACTAAATTGTGACGTGTACTGTAAACTGATACACTGGTGACTAAATTGTGACGTGTACTGTAAAACTGATACACTGGTGACTAAATTGTGACGTGCACCGTAAAACTGATACACATGTGACTAAATTGTGACGTGCACCGTAAAACTGATACACTGGTGACTCAATTGCGACGTGTACCGTACAACTGATACACTGGTGACTAAATTGTGACGTGTACTGTAAAACTGATACACTGGTGACTGGTGACTAAATTGTGACGTGTACCGTAAAACTGATACACTGGTGACTAGATTGTGACGTGTACTGTAAAACTGATACACTGGTGACTAACTTGTGACGTGTACCGTAAAATGGATACACTGGTGACTAAATTGTGACGTGTACCGTAAAACTGATACACTGGTGACTAAATTGTGACGTGTACTGTAAACTGATACACTGGTGACTAAATTGTGACGTGTACTGTAAAACTGATACACTGGTGACTAAATTGTGACGTGTACCTTAAAACTGATACACAGGTGACTAAATTGTGACGTGCACCGTAAAACTGATACACTGGTGACTCAATTGTGACGTGTACTGTAAAACTGATACACTGGTGACTAAATTGTGACTTGTACCTTAAAACTGATACACAGGTGACTAAATTGTGACGTGCACCGTAAAACTGATACACTCGTGACTCAATTGTGACGTGTACTGTAAAACTGATACACTGGTGACTAAATTGTGATGTGTACTGTAAAACTGATGCACTGGTAAATAAATTGTGACGTGTACCGAAAAACGTATACACTGGTGACTATATTGTTGTGTTTAGTGACTAAATGACGGCACGCTAGCGACTGAATGTTGGCCTATGAGAAGCTAAATTTTCTAACGTTGCCAATGGCGATAGATCCAGTGTTCTTACTTGACTACTTCAAAAGGAAGGAAATTTGTTACTTGATCAAATCGCAGTTTACAGTTACCTGACCCACATCTCTATACGACTAGCCGACCATGGAGAGTTCAAAATTCCTTGGCCTATATATCGTGATATCCTCAGAGGGAGTTAAGATGAATGTGTATTTTAAATCGCACTTGTCCACCTTCTTAAAATAAACTACACGTTTTTAAAATAGTTTGCTTTTATTTTTATTTTTGATTTACATATAATGCTACTAAGACTTGATTTGTTTTCTATTAATTTATAATAACACAAAACAGCAACAGTTGCTGGTAAAATATCCTCTGTTACAATTTCATAAGCGACATTTTTGTTACATCACCCCATGATTACGTCACAGAAATATACTTACATCCATAATCCAGGTGCTCGCTAAACTTCTTCATTTTGTCAGATTCGCATCGACACAAGCTTCACTGCCAAACACTTTAAAGGTTGTGATCACGTATTAAACACCCCACTTGGGCACAGCACACGCAAATCTCACTCTCTATACTTTATATTACCCAGGTCGTCCACAAAAGGGATGAGGTTTGCATCCATGATCCTTTGCCCTGGTCACCTAATCCAGCAGGACCTCATTATTGAAAGCAACACATGATGACTTCTGCCCAGGTCGCGTCTAACAACCATTATGTTTGTCATGTTGTCTAGTCGTCAACAGGCTTAATACTTCAAACGGCCTTTATATTTTTATATATTTTTTATTCAAGGGGAACAATCGAACATCCAACTACACATTTTTAAAAGTATTGTCTCCCTTGTTTAAAAAAACATGAGTGAAGTGACATTCTCGGTGTCAAATATTTTCCTTCGTAAAGACGTCTTCACAATCGGTGGTCATTTGCATTTTTAAAGAGGAGAGATTACTAGACATATTACAGGGTTAGTTACAGTGTTAAGAGATCACGTATCTAATCTAATGGGTTATCAATGGTTCTTTTCAAATACTAGAAATTATCTGTATTGAAAGTGGTGAACTTTTCACTTTCATCATCATCATCGCCCTTCGTCCCGTCTGGGGCATAGACCACGAATAAAGTCTCTCCAGGCATCTCGGTCCCGCGCCAGTCTCTCAATCTGCCCCCAGCTGTGCCCGCTCATTTTTGTGTCTGACTTTTCATTTTACAAAATTATAATAATTATAAAATATGTAACAAAATAATAAATGAATCCAAAAATCTGTTACTGGATCATCGTCATATGTTCTTTCTTTGGGGGACTCGGGACAAATATTTCCTCCAAAGTTCCTTGCTCTGCGTGCTAAATAATAACTCATAACATAGTCTTAGCCCACCATTGCTGCTCACTTAATCAGTAATTATTTCACGAGGTGCCCAGTCATTTATTTTTTCGTTAAGGTCCCGTGTGAAGAGCCCTTTTTTTTGGTAGCCAACAAAAGTTGGCGACAAATTCAATTGTGTCAACAAAACTTCCCTCTCTGTTACTGTCTCCCTCTCGCCTGATGTCGTGACCTGATGTCGTTGCTAAGTGTGTTGTGGTGGGGATGGAGGGGGGAGGTGTATGGCCTTGACCTGGTGTGAATGTAGCACGGGTTGGGTGCGTAGTTGGCGGATCTTCTGTTTTGTTGAAAGCACAATACAATTAGATATTATTATTATATATGTTTCCAGTAAACACTAAGTTAACTTTAGTTTTACAATGAGTAAATAAATATTGTTTCATAAATGTAAAATAAGATTGGTGATGGTGCAGATTTAAGTCTGTGTGGAGACAAAATGTAAGATTTTGTATATGAGCATTTAGTCCAGTATTTGACTTTGGCATTTTTACGGGCTTCAAAATGCCTTCCCTCCGCTTTAGCCGCTCACATAACAATTCTGATTAATTTTACACTCATTCATAATTTCATATACATTGCACTTTGGGGCTGTCCATAAAGTACATCACGCTATTTTTTACCATTTTTAAGTCCCCCCCCCTCCCCCCTGTCACAAACTGTCACACATCTCGTACCCCCCCCCTCCTAAAGTACGTCACTTTAGAAGAAAAATGTTTTTATTAACAAAATAATCAAAATTTAATATAAAACAGCGTGACGTCACACATGGACGGACACCCCCCTCCCCCCCTGTCACAAACTGACACACTTTCTTACACCCCTCCCCCCCTCTGGAGCGTGACGTACTTAATGGACGGCCCCTTTGCTTCTAACTACATCCACGTCACAACTAGAAACACCGACATGACATCTACGTACACTTATCATATCTACATACAACTAAATTATTTTTTCAAACGTCCATATAATGTCTACACATTTCCCTATCATTTATGTAAGCATCCCAAAATATTAACAGCAACTACAACAAATCGACACAACACTGATATTTTGTAAACTTCATCAACTTACTTCGTTATACACTTCCAGTACTGCCTACTGCTCCATTTGTACATGACTTCAGTGGCCTTAGGGTGTGTTAAATATTCGTGGGAAAAGTAAATAAACATTTTTGATTTGCTGAGATATTTTGTTTATTTGACTCCCCTTCTCACTTTCATTGATAAAAACAGTTTCAGCTGTTAACATTTGGAGCAATGTTAAAATGAAATTAAATGATTAAAATTTACTAGTCATAGCAAGTATTTATATAATCTGCTAGAATACCGATAATAGTGCCGGTAAATGCATTCTACGAAACTTGTGTTTAAAGTCCCTCATTAAAATGTTAATTTATATATTTTTTGTGATAAGTAGTATCTTAATAAATGGGTTATTTGTAAGTTGTGTGTAATAAGAAGTCTCTAAATAAAAGGGGGTATTTATTAGGGCTGCGGAAATTATCGATTAATTTCTCGATTAATCGTTAAAAAATTGTATCGATTAAATATCGATTAAAATAATTTTAATCGATAAAAATTCATTAAAATTTAAGAAAATATTTATAATATTTTTAAAAAAATGTTAGTAATAAATAATAAATTATTAATAATTAATAATAATGTATATTTTTTTTACGTACAAACATCTCCCGCGTAATATTAAAATTTATTTTATTAATACATGTTGACCGGCAGACGTCAACTATAAAATGGCTGACAGCCAGAGCCGTATTTACACCATTTTGGGCCCCCGAGCAAAGAAATAGTGTTGGACCCTTTCCCCGCAGGAATAAAAAAATGAATATACATAATATATATAAATAAACATATTCCCATGGGGCCCATATGCTCGTGGGCCCCCGGGCAAATGCCCAACGGGCCTATGGGTTAAGACGGCCCTGCTGACAGCATCAGCGCAGTTAAATTTAAAAATTTAACTAGAAAGTTGAGCAAATATGTTGTTTTTAAGCTAACTGCGGATGGCAAAGTCGAAGATGGTGAAAACGTTTACTGTGTCCACTGCCATAAACAATTCTCTTTTAAAGGATCAAATACATCGCTGACGTACCACCTTCAGCACAAATCAAGTATCAACACATTGTCATGAAATTTAGTTCAAAATATTCTTAATTTTCAATGTCCGTGAGAAATGTTCAGTTTAATGACGTCATAAATTTCTATTTTTGGTTTTAATCGAAATTATCGATTAATTAATCGATAATTTTTCAAAAGTTAACGATTAAATTTTAATTAATCGATAACAACCCTAGTATTTATTCATATTTTGTGATAAGAGTGTCAAGACATTCGCTTGTGTTTTTCAAATCAAATACCTGATTACGGCTCCAGATTTATTTAAAATAACAAGACAAATACACAGAAATACACAGAAATCACTAATGGAATCAAGTTCAGGTTATTATTGATATACGTGAATATCAACATTGTCCCACGTGAAATTGAAGGGGAGAGAACAATGAAAAAATAAAGACTATATTCAAATATACGATTATCTACTTTTGAATTAAAAGATGTTACATGCTAGAAATTCACCCCCAACGAAACACGAGAGTGTTGCTGTTCATAGCTCTGAGATAATATATACTGGACAAAACTTTAAAATGTTTTGAAAAGTAAAACAAAAACAACAAATTGCAAATTGCACAGTTCGTAACACTCCTACATTCAGGTCTCGACACATATCTTTTTACAGTATCCTCACCGGAGAGACAATCTTACAGTTCTCTGGCCGATAAACGTAGCTGTTTGCCGTCAGTCATATGTTTGTTTCATTAATGATAAAAATGTTTAGTATTTTGTAATATATATTTGTCATTAGTTGTTAATGTGATACACGTTAGTCCCCCGCCCCCCCCCCTCCCCTTGGTTGGGGCATGAACTCCATAGATATTAATATGATTTTATTATTATTTTTATCATCATTATTATTACAATTATTATTATATTGTTAAAAGATTTAGTAAGAAGTTTAATTTTGTGTATTTGTTTCGTGCCCTTATCAACACAATTTTATTGAAGAACTAAACCCCCGGGTAATGCAACAAATTGGTAGTGAAAGAACGAAGACAACGAATTCCAAGAATTTTTTTTCTTCGGAATTTTAACTGAAAATTTCAAATTTTGATTCAGTGGCGTAGCTATGTGAGGGTAGGGGGGTCAAATTTCGAAAGTCCCCCACGAGGGCGGTCCCAAATTTGTGTTAGAATTTTTTTACATTAAATATTATGCACAGATGTATGTGGGGCCCCCCAGAGAGGTTAAAGTTAAGCCTTTGGCCCCTAAACCCTTAAAAATTCCTAGCTACGCCACTGTTTTGATCTAATCTATATGTACAAGTACACATATATCTATGTTATGAGCATTTTTGGATGTACATATTTGTATGTCAAAATGGGCGGTGGGCATAAGGACATGAATCCATTGAGTAAACATATAAGAACTATGAAAATTATTCACAAGTCAAGACTCTTGGATACATTGTTTTCTCCCCACAGTTGGACCAATCTCCCAAAAGATGTAACAAACTCCCCACAGTAGGACCAAACTCCCCACAGTTATACCAATCTCCCCACAGTTGGACCAATCTCCCCACAGTTGGACCAATCTCCCCACAGTTGGACCAATCTACCCAAAGTTGGACCAATCTCCCAAAATTTGGATCAATCTCCCCACAGTAGGACCATTCTTCCCACAGTTGGACCAATCTTCCTACAGTTGGACCAATCTCCACACAGTAGGACCAATCTCCACACAGTTGGACCAATCTACCCACAGTTGGACCAATCTTCCTACAGTTGGACCAATCTCCCCACAGTAGAACCAATCTCCCCACAGTTGAGTTGGACCAATCTCCCCACAGTAGGACCAATCTCCCCACAGCTGGACCTATTTCTCCAATAAATTATCTGCTCTTTTGATGCCCCCCACTCAATCGATGATCATGCATATCTCTGCCTTTGAACCTCTGATCAATCGATGACCAGGAGTAGCCACAACCATCCCCCACCCCCCACCCCTGATATCACCCCCCGCCTAGCGTGAGGCCAGGGAAACAAAAGAATCTTCATCAGTATGTCACAATCGCCACGCATGACCGCTGGAGCGAGACTGCCCACCCCCACCCTCCGCCATTCTCCACGAACTTCAGTGTTCACAAAAGAGGATTTCACGGTGCGACATTTTTAAAAAATGTCAACGAAACAACTTTGCTTTCATGTTCCAAGTCCCAACGCGAAATCAATTCTCAGTTTTATTCACCAAATGTTTCATAAGAATGGAACAAATAACAATAAATAGATAAGAAATAAAAAAGCCAAAGTTATTAAATGAACTCTTGTTTTTGTAGTCACGCATGAGCATTTCCTATTGTAACGCATGCGGTAAATAATTATTAGTCAGCTTACAACGAGTAATTCGATTACCGTAACAATAATACCTGTCACAGAAGCCCGCAGAGTCAAGACAAATAATTCTAAATAAGAATACCTGTCACAGAGGCCCGCAGAGTCAAGACAAATAATTCTAAATTGAACTACGTCACTAGGTTTCACAATTTGAATTGCATGTCTCAACGAAAATGGTAAGGTCCGTTAAGTTAGAGCGCCGTGATTCCGGTATTTTTTATATTTTATTATTTTTATTATTATTATTATTATTATTATTTTCTTTTTCTTTAAAAAATAGTTTAAGCATGACTAGGTGGTCTCAGCTGAAGACCTAGATCGACAATAGATCACATCATTAGAAAGTCCATTCATCAGTAGGTTCAGTCATTGGTATATCTACTAATCAGTAGGCCTGTCAACTGGTATCCGGGAACCCGGGGTACCCGTTGCCGTTTATGCCCATCGGTGATCAAACTGTGGCTCGCGAGCCGCATGCGGCTCTTGTGTGCTCACATTGCGGCTCGTGAACAATTTATCAAATTAAAACTTTTCGTTTGAAATACATGCTAAACACGAAAATGGTTAAGAAAAAAATATCTGCCTACAGGTAATGAAGTACGGTTCCGACAAACTGCAATGTATTTTGCAATACTTTTTTTTCTCTGAATGTTAAACAAAAATCACGTAACAAAAAAATCTGTTGGTTCTTTGAATAAATCGAATAATAAAAATACTACCACGCCGCCGGGATTTAAAATAGAATGAAAATGAAAGAGAGTCGGTGTTTTGTGTTATCAATAATAACACCCCTGCATATATTATATGACAGACGCTTTCTTTGGCTTTCAGGTACACCGACAACATTGAGTTACCGTTTGTGACAGACGAGCCAATGGTTTTTTTTCTTAATATCACCCCCTTCCCTCACTCGCCCGTCCACTCCTATCCCCACCATACTTTAAAAAAAACCTAATCTATTTTTTTTAAAATTATATTTCAGTCGTTCAATGATTTTTACTCTCATAGAAACAATTAAATAAACGTATTTTTTTTTAATCTGGGGGGAAACAAGGGGCAAGGGGTTGAAAATAATTTGAGATTGATTTATCTTTTAAAAGTTGAGTGATTGGTTAGTAACTAGTTGGTTATATAAACTGTCACCACCCACCCCACAGGTGTTGGCATGCTGAGTAACGCCCCTCACAGCCACCGAAACCAATTACAAACCCTCACCCTTTCCATTTGCTTGTGTTTCCTGTGTTTGTTACTAAGTCTAGACCTAGCAGAAAAACTGATTTTAATAATACGTAAAAAACTTGTCAGTATTTAAAGTTAATAAATTAAATAGTTACTACCGCCGCGTGGGGTCAATAAAACTCAAACTAATAATTTACAACAGGTGACTTTAATAGGATTATTTGGTCACTCAATTATAATTGTTATACATTTGGTCTACACATCCTCAAATTTAGAGATTTTTTTTTAAAATCCACGGACAATATATACTCTACGTCATAAACTCATGTCATGTTAAAGAATTTCATTTACCATCATGTCAGCTGTTTGAATATCTCAATTTTCATCGCTTTTGTCTACAGTCTACAGTCTACCGTCTACAGTCTACAGTCTACCGTCTACAGTCTACAGTCTACAGTCTACAGTCTACAGTCTGCAGTCTACAGTCTGCAGTCTACAGTCTACAGTCTACAGTCTGCAGTCTGCAGTCTACAGTCTACAGTCTACAGTCTACAGTCTACAGTCTACAGTCTACAGTCTACAGTCTGCAGTCTACAGTCTACAGTCTGCAGTCTACAGTCTGCAGTCTACAGTCTACAGTCTGCAGTCTGCAGTCTACAGTCTACCGTCTGCAGTCTACAGTCTACAGTCTACAAGATATCCTATTCTCAACAAATGACAACCTTGCAGCAAAGATTTTCACTAAACTTTCTGTCGCTGAAATATAAATGCTATATAAACAGATATAATTTAAAAAAAAATTAAAATAGAATAACAACACATTTTTAATGTGAGTACTTGTGCGTAGATCTAATTAGTTTTCAGTTTGTGATGATGTGCCATTTGTTTTGTGTGTACTGATGTAATATTTAAATTTAAATGTGTTTGTCTATTTACTGGCAAAATAAATTGTGGTATTTTACTTTGCTTAGAATTATATTATTTATTTTTAAAAAAGCTTCAGTAAAAAAAGATAATACATTGTAATTAATTTTTATAACAAAATATGTACCTTAACATAAAAAACACATTTCTTCGCCGTCATGTCAAAATATTCCTCACCATTCCGTGTTCCTAAATATGACCCGATATTTATTCTAATTTATGAAATAGCGCAATACTATTTTACTAAACAAAATAAATCATTTCTCTTTAGAAAATTTAATGGTCATTTTTAATCTTACTACCTTTTTATTAAAAAAAGAACCTTCAAACTATAGTTATATATTTCTTTACAGCAATTAATTAAATGCATTTATGGCTAATTCTTGGATCCCGGCGATATTACTGCAGGTCTAAAATATCGATTTACGTTCAATTTCTGAAGAAGAGAAAAGGTTCGACCTAATACGTTAAACACAGATGATAACAGAACACCAACAAATAAAAAAAAACCATTTATTTTTAACCCAAACAAATGGATTTATTGAAAAGTTTCTACATTGGAGGACTACTACGTTTTAGTCATGGCATTGAGAAAAAAAGTTTTCAAGTCAACAATGAAATGTAGATAAGGAATTGGTTGTTTTTTATTTCAAAATATTTGTATATATAAGTACCACTTTCACACCATTCAATCAATGTAATCAAATGCATGAGAAAGTACAGTACAGTAGTCAATGCTAGTTAATGCTTTAAATTAGACAAGGATTAGATGTAAGAAGAGGCCTTATGTTTTTTTTCTTTCTTTTTTGAAGACAAGATATGTTTTTAAGTTTATTTTTTTTCCAAAGATTTAAAGAGAAAGTGTTACATGGCATAAACTATCACTAACGCCTGATGGAAATTGTTTAAAAATCTGGTTGATAAGTGTAAAGAATTTCTATGTTCGTTCTTTCCCCTTCTATTTCGGTAGTTTATCTTTGGCCCTGCAAACAAATTAACAGTTCATCTGAAGATCAAGATGCCGATGTTTTATTCTAGCAGCTCGCCACTCAGAAATAAAGTTGTCAAAAATTTACATTCAAATTAAAAAAAATTACTTTAGCTTAAAATTAAATGATATTTAATTCAAACTTTAGCAACTGACTCTCATTGAAATGTTAGAACAACTGTTTTGGTCATTTATTCAAGAAACTTTATAAATTAGGAAGCCATGTTGCTAAAGCGCAGTAACTCCTCCGGAACTTTATGCAGATCATTTTTCAGGAATTTGTCTGAAGAGTTCCTCTGTCGTTATGACGTCATCACCTGCAGATTACAGTATGAAAAGGTTTCGTTATATGTATAAATAAATGAAAAGCTTATTTGCTCAGTGGTTTTATTTGATAGTGTCTTATTTTTTTTAAAGTGTTTTTTGTTTATGTTTGGTTACTTTTAAGAAAATTTGTAAAAAATATTTCAACTTAAATTGTAATTAACAAAATCTCATAGTACCACTTTTGAAAATCATTTTAATCCATAAGTGTTGAGCTGAGCTAATTTTCCAAAATGATTTTTTTCCTAGCATTTTAAGAAATAAAAAAAAATACTAATAATATTTTTATTTTAAATGTACACAAAAAAGTCTTAATTTGGATTACAAAGGTGTTGATGAGAATTCATGAGAGTACAAAAGACGATGTGTTTGCATATTCTAACTGAGAACATAGCTCAGTCATAATTGAGTCATTTCAAATTGGCTGTATAGAAGAACACAGTTGGTTCTCAAGATGCGTCTCTCAGACATAAAATTAGACTAAATCGTTGTTCTTGTTTAGCACTGTGACATTTGTTGGTATTAACTGCTAATATGTTAGACCATAACACGGTAACCCAATCCCACAGAGATAGATCGTTACCATGCTCATATCACAAGGGTCGCCCCTGCCGTGATTGACGACGATGAAACAGAAGATTAGGAATAGAAATGGCGATTAGAGCAATCAAAATTTACGAAAAACCAAAATCGATAGACATAAATCCATTGATGAATGTTATATCGGCAGATTACGCGCAACAAAACAAAAGGGTTGAAGCACTACATGCAAGAGATAAGCTGGATTTTAAAGGTTAATGGTGGTGGATTTATCCAGTGGATATACAGTGGATATGTGCTATGGCACCATACATACCACGCCCCACCCATCCATGCTTTAAATCGGTTTTGACGTCATAAAGAAACATCAGGCTTCAGCTTTCTCATCGTTAAGGACAAACAATCAATACGGCAAAGGTAAAAACAAAGTTGGCACAATTTGTTTAACAAAATGAAAGATAAAGAAATTCATGTAAACAACGTATCTACAAAAAGATTGATAAAGATGCGTTGAGAAAATAGAAACAATTGAAGGCGCAGGTTCAATGAGATGAAGAAGAAACAAATGATATCATCCCAATGATGAAGTTAAGAGAAATGCTGTCAAATAAACTGATAAACCAATACATGAGTCACTAGAATAACTAGCGATATAGATGGTTAAACTTGGATTTCGTGTGGAGATGCTGATCTTCCATCGAGCGCCTCCGAAGGCGGCGGATAGGGGAAACCTCACCAGATTTGGTGAGTGGGGGGGGGCTACAAGGGAAATAAAATACCAGGGGCGGATCAGAATTAGCCCTACTGCCTTTTAGAAATTAGAAGGATCCATAAAAGCTAGGGACCAAACACGAAAAAAGGCAGCTAGCTACCCATTACGCTGTGAGGGACATCCCCCAAGGTGGTTGCACGCAAGGCTAACAACCCTGCCACGTAAAAAGTATTTGTTACAAAAAACACAAATATAAAAGGCGGATTAACCAACAGGCGAATATGAAAATGAACAGGTTCAGGGGCGGATAGACGATACCTAAATACTTACCATTAATGTCCACAAATTTCGTGACTAAGGCTCGCGCTAAGTTAGGATGGCTGGTCAGCAACTGAGTAAACTCTTTGACCGTCAGGAGTGGCCTGTCATGAAAAATGGGACATTCATTAGTTTTTGTATCTTTTTTAATCAATGCTTTTCCTATAGTGCTAATGCTATCCATTCTAGACTAGCACACTCGTTGCGTTTGATGTTTAAATACTTTATTCAATTTTTTAACAAATCTCAATTTTTTTCTTAAATTGTTCTTCGTTTTCACATTATTTCAAAAATTTCGGAAAAACGTTCCAAATTTTGGTGCCGCCAATTAAAAGAGCTTGTGCACGTCAAAGTACTTCCTCCTGTGTCCTTCCTGGGAACATTTAGAAGAGACTGCGTAGAAGACCACAGCCCCTTTGGCGATAACTTTTGTGAACAATTTAAGGTGAATGTCTTTAAAATCTAAACAGGCCTAATTCTCAAAATCACATTGGATCCCTATGATTAAAAACAACAATTGAGATCCTCGATATCTGTATGAAATGAGCCCAAAGATAACACAGGCGAATTTGTTTGAATAGTTTATTTTGTTTGTCTGTGTTCTTATTGTTTTAATTCTTACCACAACTCATCAAAAATTGTAATTCGTATAAATAACAATTTAGGACACTTAATATTTAGGAGTAAGGTCAGTTTTGGGTAGGGTGCTCGATAACTTTATTAGGTCAGTTCGGAGCATTTCACCTTTCAGTTATTGTCCGTTGTCACGTAAAGTCACTTTGGGATTGTGTTCAGATTTGGAATGGTTGTGTAAATAGTGCTTGTCACTTGATAGTTTGTTTTGGTCAGCTGTGAGTTGAAATCCACTTGGACAAGATTTTATATCTGGCGGTGGTGGGCTAAGCTAAATTTCTTCACACCGTCATCAAATGTTAAGGCGTACTATGTGTCTGACTTTTCCCAGAGCCCGTCCCCCTACAAGTTTCAAGCTCTACCAATGACCAACCTCCCCCCACCAACCATCACCCACTCCTTGAATTAATCCGGAGTCTGACAATCCGCTGACGTCATCAGGAGCATAGTGGTAGCTCCATCGTTATACATCGGTAAAGCGCGCAAATTTATTACTTCCTGTACTGTACGTTAGCTAAATGACCGACACATCATATCGATGTGAGGAATGGGCGAATGAGAGGGGTGGCACCCAAGAAACCACCAGACGACTGTTAGCGAATTAATCGAAACCAATGTCTCCGACAATGACAGAAAAGGAGAAAGTACAACAACAGTTTGTGAGCGAGTGTGAGGAATGGTCGTCGGGGTGGTTTGACGCTAAGTATCTCTAGACTCAAAAATATCCGCAATCGTCGAATTCGGAAAACCGCGGACTGGACCGCATTGGGGAACTGAGGTAACCTGGTGCTGAGCTAATTTATTGCACGTGTAATAATTCTGCCATGCTATTGTGCGCCTAATGGATCTATTTATAGCATGCAAATGCGACAGGAAGGACTGAAATATCAGTTTGTGTCCGACCCACGGATCACAAGTTTTACACTAATTTGCTCTCACGAACCAGGCGGGTAGATCAATATGAGCAATATAAAAACCAGGATCGTGGACATTCAAGGAACTACTCTGGAGGAAAGTTTGGATTCCATAATTAGCTGAGATTGATCATAAAAACCGTGATCCGAGTCATAACCTTTGCGGGATAACTACTTTTTAAAAAAATAATTATTTCATCGTTACTTTCTTTTTCTTTGTTACCTTTATTTCTGGTATGGCGGTCGAAACGGATTAAATTAAATCGATGTAAAGCCAAGCGGAGAATTTCGTATAGAAAGCGAGATGTTTAAAATGCATGTATTTTTTGTCAACTTCGCTTTACTACGGTAGCGAATACATTGAATGCTTATAATTAATTTAATCCAAATGGAATACCATAGCTTCAATAACAATACTAACAGCTTAAGGTTGAAACAGCTTCTCTTCTTATTTGAAAAAAAAATATTCCAAGTCATTCTTTCAAGTTGACTTATTGATAGAAACTCTGACTTTAAAACTATACATTTCTAAAGAGTCAGTTTGTCTAAGCAAAATAAGAAGTAGACGCAATTCACAAATCTTTGTTTACATTTGTGGGCGGGAAATGGGGGGGGGGAAATGGGGGGGGAGGATTATAAGTTATATTTTTATTTATTAATTATTATTTCTTTTTGTCAGACTTTTCAAAGTCTATTGTTGCAAGTGAAGCAGTGTTTACAAGTTTCAGTAAGCCACGTTATTCTTGGGGAATGAGGCTAGTACAAAGCCGAAATGACTTATTTTTCCTTACTTATGCCGGGTACCATTGGGAGTTGGGTGGACTGTGGAGCGACCTTAAAACAGGCCTCAGCCTTCATTGAAAAGAACCTAAGACCAATTGAATCGCAAGCAGTACTCATTGAAATTAACAGCAGTAGTGTAACAGATATATGTAACAGATATATGTAACAGATATATGTAACAGATATATGTAACAGATATATGTAACAGATATATGTAACAGATATATGTAACAGATATATGTAACAGATATATGTAACAGATATATGTAACAGATATATGTAACAGATATATGTAACAGATATATGTAACAGATATATGTAACAGATATATGTAACAGATATATGTAACAGATATACGTAACAGATATATGTAACAGATATATCCCTTATCACATCCAAACAAACTATCAATTATAAATAAGCTCGGATCCTTAGATACATATCGTATTGATAGACAGAATTTAATCTCATTCATTTGGTTACCAATTATAAAACTAGCGCCACGCGCCCACAAATGATATCTTCTTCTTACTCACCAGCTATCTGACACCCGAAACTCTACACGTAGTAGAGTTGGTCTGTAGCTGTATGTAATACATCTATTAGTAGTTGATTTACGTCTCGTTTTACCATCTAAATATCACGTGCCACTTAACATGAATCATAATTTTTAAGAAACTATATCTAGCTTGTTATCAATTACCTATCAATCCATCCATCCATCCATCCGTCCATCCATCTATCAATTATCTATCAATCAATCAATCTGTCTTTATCTGTATATATGTGTGTATTTATATATAATATATATATATATATATAAATTTATATATATATATATTTATTTATTACTGTTTCAGATTAAAAAAAACTTTTTAATTGATGTGAGTAATGGTGAAAAATTTAATCGATTAATTGATTAATTTCGATTCATTATATTGTTATGACGCATATATTGTTCCTGTTAAATGGCGATTCATTATTTCGCAAAATCTGTTAAGTCGCGGTAATTCCATTGCTTCCAAATTTTGTGACGTAACACAGCAAATTCGTTCTTCTATGCAAGAATTAAGAAAGAAAAACTGTTGTTTTTTTTACGTATCCACGTCTAAATAAACAATAATAAAACGAGGGAAAAGTATGTAAGTAACAAAAATTATAAATTATTAAATAATTTGGAGAGGAAAAATAGAAAGATTTTCTTAAATTTTAATCAAATTTTAATCGAACAAATTAATTTAAATCGATTAACAAGTTTAACGATTATCGAGTAATTAATCGTTAATTTCCGCAGCCCTAATATTAATAAATGTACAGAGGGAGAGAGAGAGAGCGAGAGAGAGAGAGAGAGAGAGAGAGAGAGAGAGAGAGAGAGAGAGAGAGAGAAATGGAGAGAAACATAGACATATATATATACTAGGTAATATTTCCGGTGAATCACGGCCTTGCCTTATTGATCTCAGTTTGTTGATACTGAACAAGTCTCTATCCTTGTCACCACCTAAAACCATCTGATTAGGTAACAAGCATTACAGCATAACCTCTGAAACAGTGGTGCACCTTCTGGCTTCGTGCCCCATGCTAGACAGCGCTAGACATATGCAAGGAGGTTCAAAGGGCGAGATTCGGCGAGAGTCCTAAGCTCAGATAATGCAATATGGCATTGCTCTGATAATGCTATATGGCACTGTTCAGATAATGCTATATGGCACTGTTCAGATAATGCTATATGGCACTGTTCAGATAATGCTATATGGCACTGTTCAGATAATGCTATATGGCACTGTTCAGATAATGCTATATGGCACTGTTCAGATAATGCTATATGGCACTGCTCAGATAATGCTATATGGCACTGTTCAGATAATACAATATGGCATTGCTTTGATAATGCTATATGGCACTGATCAGATAATGCTTTATGGCACTGATCAGATAATACTATATGGCACTGCTCAGATAATGCTATATGGCATTGCTCAGATAATGCTTTATGGCACTGATCAGATAATACTATATGGCACTGTTCAGATAATACTATATGGCACTGCTCAGATAATGCTATATGGCATTGCTCAGATAATGCTTTATGGCACTGATCAGATAATACTATATGGCATTGCTCTGATAATACTATATGGCACTGATCAGATAATACTATATGGCATTGCTCTGATAATGCTATATGGCACTGTTCAGATAATGCTATATGGCACTGCTCAGATAATACTATATGGCACTGCTCAGATAATGCTTTATGGTACTGATCAGATAATACTATATGGCACTGCTCAGATATTGCTCAGATAATGCTATATGGCACTGCTTAGATAATGCTATATGGCACTGCTCAGATAATGCTATATGGCACTGCTCAGATAATGCTATATGGCATTGCCCAGCAGATGGAGCATGGTGCCCAGCAGATGGAGCATTGTGCCCAGCAGATGGAGCATGGTGCCCAGCAGATGGAGCATGGTGCCCAGCAGATGGAGCATGTTTCCCAGCAGATGGAGCATGTTGCCCAGCAGATGGAGCATGGTGCCCAGCAGATGGAGCATGGTGCCCAGCAGATGGAGCATGGTGCCCAGCAGATGGAGCATGGTGCCCAGCAGATGGAGCATGGTGCCCAGCAGATGGAGCATGGTGCCCAGCAGACGGAGCATGGTGCCCAGCAGACGGAGCATGGTGCCCAGCAGATGGAGCATGGTGCCCAGCAGATGGAGCATGGTGCCCAGCAGATGGAGCATGGTGCCCAGCAGATGGAGCATGGTGCCCAGCAGATGGAGCATGGTGCCCAGCAGATGGAGCATGGTGCCCAGCAGATGGAGCATGGTGCCCAGCAGATGGAGCATGGTGCCCAGCAGATGGAGCATGGTGCCCAGCAGATGGAGCATGGTGCCCAGCAGATGGAGCATGGTGCCCAGCCGATGGAGCATGGTGCCCAGCAGATGGAGCATGGTGCCCAGCAGATGGAGCATGGTGCCCAGGTCGTTAGCCAAAGTTTTTATACAGTAAATCTGAAGCCTCCAGAAGATACTTTTTAGTTTGAGTCACGTGATCAGTTTCAGTGTAATCGATCGTTTGCTTTACCACTTTGGCCCCTCTGCATTTTTAGTTAGCGTAATTTACAGCGGTATGTTGAGACAATCTCTCTTTTGATATTCGGTATATTTTTAAGATTTTTTTTTATTTTAATATTGAAATTATTTTTTTAATAGAAATTATACAATTATTGTTAATAAGGCATGTTCAATAAAAATGACGAAAACATAAATTTAAAAAAAACTGTTTCGATTAAACATGTAACAGAGTGCACTTGTAAAAACATATTATTTGCGATATAACTGAGACAACACTAATTTTATTGTTGTTTATGTGTTGTTAAAATTTTCCATTTTTAGCTACAGTTATTTGTTAATTCTTCATCTCTTATGTCAACGTCGTTTCTATTTTACTTCATCAACATATTATGTTGTCGTTATCTCTTTGTGTTTTTTTTTCACCTCGTTTTAACTTTCAATTTTTTAAGAACAATTTTGTGTGTGTGCTGCCCTTCTTTGATGTTTATCCTGGTAGGGTTGTGCCTCCTTACTTTAATTAGCCGTTATGTCCCCTTTTAGAATGGAATGAATACCTGAAGTGGGTGGATTCAAGACTATTTGACTCACACACATTTAATTGGCAACATACTGTCATAATTAGACATATTTTTAAAAAAATATATTTCTGGTAGTATTCTAATACGATTAAGTTTCCAAAAAAAAGTAAAAAATTACTTCATTAAAAAAATACTTAAATTGGTGTGACTTTCACATTTAACAAATTATTATTTTTTTCAAACGATAAGCTCAAATTACTATGACAAACTTTTTGGCGACTTTGTAAATGTAAAACCACGTTAAATAAATTTAAAAAAAAATAAAAACAGTGAAAACAGAATGGTAGTAAGGAAAAATATCCGATCACATAAACTTATGTAAAATTTTAATTCAAAACCTTAACTGGATTTGAATATCTTCTTATCTTATCTATACAGACGCTCCTTCTATGCAGAAGATAGTTGCGTCCACAGACCATGACAGATGATCTGTTGGCAAGTGATGCAGCATTCACAGGCCACGGCTTTGTGGGTTCCACGCATTACCAAGCCGCCTAACTACAAAGGTACCCATTCGGAGCGGGGTGACTCAGGGACGCCCTAGGCCCCGGGAACAAACCCTTGCCTTCACACGGTTTCGAACCCGTGACCATCGGTACGACAGTCCAGTGCGCTGCCACTCGACCACCGCGTCCCCGCGAATAAGGGGGTAGGCACGAATAATAGCGATATACAGTAGAACCCTGTTATGTCGCCAGCCAAAGGGACAAGCAAAATACATTGAGGTAACCGAGCAGCGAGATAAACAATTAAAAATCATGTCTGCAACATGGTCTTGACTTTTCTTTATATACGTTATGTGTGCTAAAAATTAGAATGTAAACTTATTGTTGACGGTTACGCGGTCCTAAGATAAGGATCAGTCTTGTTTCAAGTGTACCGGTTGACCGTAACTTCAATTCGTCGGTATGAGCGTGTTATCAGGAGGTCAATTTTTAGTATGTTCTAGTCAAGATGTAAAGTCTTTCAGAAACTATAAAAATTCAATTTCAATATTTATTTAGCGAGTTTATGAATGAAAAATTATACAATTTTTAAACAAATGTCT
The DNA here is from genome assembly GCA_944989445.1 of Ampullaceana balthica. Lineage (NCBI taxonomy): Eukaryota > Metazoa > Mollusca > Gastropoda > Lymnaeidae > Ampullaceana > Ampullaceana balthica. Next base: position 110,657 of record CALYLW010000423.1, read on the forward strand.
TCACTTTTTCCTTTTTAGTTTGGCTGATCTTGATATATATCTATCGTAAATATATATTTTTTAAACTTTGACTTAATAGTTGTTTATTTGTATAGAATGAATGAAATTGAGATACATGTAAATTTAATTTTTTAATTTTTAGCTAACGAAAAGGTTGACCCAGTTAACAGAGAGTAAAAATTTATAGAATAAGTGAAAGGCACTTAAATTAAGTTATGCATTCAGTTCAAAAATAAACCATTGTTTATCGAGGCAGGGCTAGCGTAACCAACTATACTATTTTCAATTTTATATAAAACCCAGCATAGACAAATGATGTATATTGTACATAAACAAATTGTGTATATTATACATAGACAAATGGTGTATATTGTACTTACACAAATGATGTATATTGTACATAAACAAATTGTGTATATTATACATAGACAAATGGTGTATATTGTACTTACACAAATGATGTATATTGTACATAAACAAATTGTGTATATTATACTTAGACAAATGATGTATATTGTACATAGACAATGATGTATATTGTACATAGACAAATGATGTATATTGTACATAAACAAATTGTGTATATTATACTTAGACAAATGATGTATATTGTACATAGACAATGATGTATATTGTACATAGACAAATGATGTATATTGTACATAGACAAATGATGTATATTGTACGTAGACAAATGATGTATATTGTACATAGACAATGATGTATATTGTACATAGACAATGATGTATATTGTACATAGACAAATGATGTATATTGTACGTAGACAAATGATGTATATTGTACATAGACAAATGATGTATATTGTACATAGACAATGATGTATATTGTACATAGACAATGATGTATATTGTACATAGACAAATGATGTATATTGTACATAGACAAATGATGTATATTGTACATAGACAAAGGACGTATATTGTACATAGACAAATGATGTATATTGTACATAGACAAATGATGTATATTGTACATAGACAAATGATGCTTATTGTACATATACCTACCCATTACTAAATTATATCAAACCTACCCATCACTAATGTATAACAAACCTACCCATCACTAATTTATATCAAACCTACCCAGCACTAATTTATATCAAACCGACCCAAGACTAATTTATATCAAACCTACTCATCATTAATTAATAACAAACCTACCCATCACTAATTTATATCAAACCTACCCATCACTAATTTATAACAAACCTACCCATCACTAATTTATATCAAACCTACCTATCACTAATTTATATCACACATACCCATCAATAATTTATATCGAACCTATCCATCAATAATTTATATCAAACCTACCCATCAATAATATATATCAAACTTAATTAGCACTAATTTTTATCAAACCTACCCATCACTAATTTATATCAAACTTACCCATCACTAATTTATATCAAACCTACCCATCACTAATTTATAAAAATAATACCCATCACTAATGTATATCACCTCTACTCATCTGTAATTTATAACAAACCTACCCATCACTAACGTATATTAAACCTACCCATCACTAACTTATAACAAACCTACCCATCACTAATGTATAACAAACCTACCCATCACTAATGTATAACAAACCTACCCATCACTAATTTATAACAAACCTACCCATCACTCACTTAAATCAAACCTACATATCACTAACGTATAACAAACCTACCCATCACTAATGTATATCAAACCTACCCATCACTAATACCCAGTGAAGATATCAACTCATCGAGTGTCAGTGTCGGAAGTTCCTCATTCGATGGCAAGTATCCTCTTTTGCCGTAACCATGGGCGACGCGAGACGCAGAGTTCGCTCTGAAGCCTCGTTTCTGTCTGTGGTTTATAAATAAACAGAAAGATGGCTTAGAAATATATACCGTATATACTCGCATATAAGCCGAATATTTAGAACAATAAAATACAATACTGAAATCAGGGGGTTGGCTTATATGCGCATAAAAGAAAATGTACACAAGGACAGACACTAATGCCAATTTTCCAGCCCACATTTTCATGACTATCTAAATACTAGCATTAAAGCCGTCAAAAATGACGGAATTTTTCAGCTGAAATCTATTTATTTTATAGAAAATGCACTTTTTTTTAGGGCGCCAACGGCACCCACCTTTTTCAAAAGCCCAACTAACTTGTCCTTGTTTGATAAATACGAAATATTAACCTTTCTGAAATGTACACAAAGTATTTTATAATAGGGGTCGTAGGGCGCCTTAGGCGCCCCCTTTGTTTTTTTATTTTATAATTAACCATCATCAAATCCTCTTTTTACATTGATCCCTTTTCCAAAATTAAAATATCAGCGAAAACAATGACGTCATATAATATTTTTTTACAGCGCATCTTTAATTTGCACACCTTTTGATGCATTGGTGCAGTAATTTGGTTTTCCCTGCTTTCTAAAATTAGTAGCGTGAAGTAGCGTCAGAACTGACTGACAGACACTACTTGCGTGACAATTGCAAAATTATATAGTTTAATATTCTTCGTTAATCATCAGGTATGAACAACTTATGAGCGGAGGTTCAGATATTATTATAGCAAACAATCTGGAAGGAGCAGAAAACGTTTTTGTGTAGTTCCAAAAGGTAAACAAACTGGTATGTAAAATAAAAGTAAGCATTTTAAATCTTAACAGTGACACATTTATATGAACAAAAATATGGAGTAAAATGTGGCAATTGTATGGTCGGCTTATATGCGTTTTTTTAAAACTGCACATTTTAAAGCAGTTTTAGGGGTCGTTTTATAGGCGAGTAAATATCGTATACATAAATATATGAATATATATAATGCAAACAAATTATTTGTTAAGTTGTTTTTTTTTAAAGATAATGTAAAACTGATGTCTTAAATTACAAGTAACACGCATTGAAATATTAAGAAATTTAAATTTGAACAAGAATATCAAGTAATATATCTGTTCCTAAATATTTTGATGTTTCGCAAATGAAATAAATTTTGAGGTTCCCTTCAATCATAGCGTCACTGGGTTAAGTGCTATCTTCTTTACAAAGAGAGCTACCTTACCTGTGTATTCTGTCCTCTGCATAAATTAGATCACACAGGCAAATGGCTAGTAGGACCACGCCAACCTGTAAGGTCAAGGACGATCTGGACATTGTGGATTTTTGTTTTCTTGGACTGAGAACTCACGAAAAATCTGAAAAATAAAACAAACCCGTTAAACAAAGTTTTTGACTATAAATCCCTTATATATGAGACATAACTAAAAGTATTGATTATGTTCAAACGCGACAAACATTTACAGACTGAAAACGAAATTATCTCCCTTGGCTTTAAAACTGGGGGAGGGGGTGTGGACATGGACGGGTGGCGTCAACGCGTTAACTCAACTCCAGGTGGTTTACCTGGTTAAAACACGATATGTTTTCACCGCTGGCTGGCGTGAAGTCAAGTGACCCTTAAAATGTAAACAATAGCGACCGCTACCTAAAGCTTATATAGATAAACTAAAAATGCATTAATTTAATCACGGTACGTTCGATTGATCTGAAATTTTGAAACGATGCATTGTTAGGTGACACGGGTCCGTGTGCCAAATTTCAGCTCGATGGCTTTACGGGAAGTTGGTCATGTTTGACTTTTGTTTATCCGCCTTCCCGACCGACCGACCGCGAACCCAAGAGACGACGGTGAAGTTAATTTAAGGGATTTAAATATTTGATTTGAAAGGGCGAGGAGATGTTTTCACCATACAAATTTTGGGAGGCACATTGTATTCTCAACTTATCTTGAGTTGTCTGTTACAAGGTTTTTTACGTCCTTCGCTTATCCATGGCTTATGTCTAGGCTAGCATATTTTTTTAGCTTAAAAAAAATCAGGCAACTCATTAGAAGCCCGAATTAAATTCTTAAATAATTATATTATATTAAAAAATCAAAGAACTGTATGATAATATTGATATGTAAATAACTTTAAGAATGTAAGATTTCAACAAATTCATTATTTTAATGTGTGTGTATGTATATCATAAGAATGGTTACAATTCTTTTCAGAATTAATATATAAGGAGCAGAAAAGAACACATATGCATGTGAATATATAATTTAAAGTAGACTTCTTCTATCTTGCAGCAAACATATGAACGTGTATACGCCTGGTAATTATCTGCGGTAGATGCACATTTGTACATAAAGTAAATCAAGATTCTCCAACAAGCCGCAGCCAGCTACAATCACTTTTTTGACGGGGCTGGCGCTACTTGTAAGATTCAGTTTTCGTTTTTTTTCTCCGAAATCAAAGTTTGTTTGCTGGAGGTAGTTGCCACTTCCCGACAAAGTAGACCTTTAGTCAGATTTTTGTGGAAATACAATCAAAATGCGGGGAATGCTGGCTAACAGATTTGGACTCTTAGACAAGTTTGTTGATGGTGGGAGCGTATCGACTTTTGGGTGATGGTGTCGTTGTTGCTGTTGGTGAGAGCGTATCGACTGTTGGGTGATGGTGTCGTTGTTGTTGTTGGTGAGAGCGTATCGACTGTTGGATGATGATGTTGCTGCTGTTGTTGGTGGGAGCGTATCGACTGTGATGATGTCGCTGTTTGAGTCTGATGATTGAGGTGTTTGAGCCCTTGTGACAACCTAACATAAACTTTCACACATTTCCTACAAAAACCATAACTTCCACCGTAATCATTGGACTAAACATAAACATGATGAAAGTGTTAAATGTTTGGTATCAAAAACCTAACTGTAACCTTGACCAATAAACACTCAAGCTAACCTTGAACTTAAACATAACTCTGAAGTATACTTTCAACCAAAAAATAAATACATAAATAAAATGCATCAAAGGCTTCGTGATAAAAAGATTCTAAATTCACAACGTAACGCTTTTTGAACTGATAATAACTACATTATATTCAATCTGCTTATAACTACATTATATTCAATCTGCTTATAACTACATTATATTCAATCCGCTTATAACTACATTATATTCAATTTGCTTATAACTACATTATTCAATCTGCTTATAACTACATTATATTCAATCTGCTTATAACTACATTATATTCAATCTGCTTATAACTACATTATATTCAATCTGCTTATAACTACATTATATTCAATCTGCTTATAACTACATTATATTCAATCTGCTTATAACTACATTATATTCAATCTGCTTATAACTACATTATATTCAATCTGCTTATCACTACATTATATTCAATCTGCTTATCACTACATTATATTCAATCTGCTTATAACTACATTATATTCAATCTGCTTATAACTACATTATATTCAATCTGCTTATAACTACATTATTCAATCCGCTTATAACTACATTATATTCAATCTGCTTATAACTACATTATATTCAATCTGCTTATAACTACATTATATTCAATCTGCTTATAACTACATTATATTCAATCTGCTTATAACTACATTATATTCAATCTGCTTATAACTACATTATATTCAATCTGCTTATAACTACATTATATTCAATCTGCTTATAACTACATTATATTCAATCTGCTTATAACTACATTATATTCAATCTGCTTATAACTACATTATATTCAATCTGCTTATAACTACACTATATTCAATCTGCTTATAACTACATTATATTCAATCTGCTTATAACTACATTATATTCAATCTGCTTATAACTACATTATATTCAATCTGCTTATAACTACATTATATTCAATCTGCTTATAACTACATTATATTCAATCTGCTTATAACTACATTATATTCAATCTGCTTATAACTACATTATATTCAATCTGCTTATAACTACATTATATTCAATCTGCTTATAACTACATTATATTCAATCTGCTTATAACTACATTATATTCAATCTGCTTATAACTACATATATTCAATCTGCTTATAACTACATTATATTCAATCTGCTTATAACTACATTATATTCAATCTGCTTATAACTACATTATATTCAATCTGCTTATAACTACATTATATTCAATCTGCTTATAACTACATTATATTCAATCTGCTTATAACTACATTATATTCAATCTGCTTATAACTACATTATATTCAATCTGCTTATAACTACATTATATTCAATCTGCTTATAACTACATTATATTCAATCTGCTTATAACTACATTATATTCAATCTGCTTATAACTACATTATATTCAATCTGCTTATAACTACATTATATTCAATCTGCTTATAACTACATTATATTCAATCTGCTTATAACTACATTATATTCAATCTGCTTATAACTACATTATATTCAATCTGCTTATAACTACATTATATTCAATCTGCTTATAACTACATTATATTCAATCTGCTTATAACTACATTATATTCAATCTGCTTATAACTACATTATATTCAATCTGCTTATAACTACATTATATTCAATCTGCTTATAACTACATTATATTCAATCTGCTTATAACTACATTATATTCAATCTGCTTATAACTACATTATATTCAATCTGCTTATAACTACATTATATTCAATCTGCTTATAACTACATTATATTCAATCTGCTTATAACTACATTATATTCAATCTGCTTATAACTACATTATATTCAATCTGCTTATAACTACATTATATTCAATCTGCTTATAACTACATTATATTCAATCTGCTTATAACTACATTATATTCAATCTGCTTATAACTACATTATATTCAATCTGCTTATAACTACATTATATTCAATCTGCTTATAACTACATTATATTCAATCTGCTTATAACTACATTATATTCAATCTGCTTATAACTACATTATATTCAATCTGCTTATAACTACATTATATTCAATCTGCTTATAACTACATTATATTCAATCTGCTTATAACTACATTATATTCAATCTGCTTATAACTACATTATATTCAATCTGCTTATAACTACATTATATTCAATCTGCTTATAACTACATTATATTCAATCTGCTTATAACTACATTATATTCAATCTGCTTATAACTACATTATATTCAATCTGCTTATAACTACATTATATTCAATCTGCTTATAACTACATTATATTCAATCTGCTTATAACTACATTATATTCAATCTGCTTATAACTACATTATATTCAATCTGCTTATAACTACATTATATTCAATCTGCTTATAACTACATTATATTCAATCTGCTTATAACTACATTATATTCAATCTGCTTATAACTACATTATATTCAATCTGCTTATAACTACATTATATTCAATCTGCTTATAACTACATTATATTCAATCTGCTTATAACTACATTATATTCAATCTGCTTATAACTACATTATATTCAATCTGCTTATAACTACATTATATTCAATCTGCTTATAACTACATTATATTCAATCTGCTTATAACTACATTATATTCAATCTGCTTATAACTACATTATATTCAATCTGCTTATAACTACATTATATTCAATCTGCTTATAACTACATTATATTCAATCTGCTTATAACTACATTATATTCAATCTGCTTATAACTACATTATATTCAATCTGCTTATAACTACATTATATTCAATCTGCTTATAACTACATTATATTCAATCTGCTTATAACTACATTATATTCAATCTGCTTATAACTACATTATATTCAATCTGCTTATAACTACATTATATTCAATCTGCTTATAACTACATTATATTCAATCTGCTTATAACTACATTATATTCAATCTGCTTATAACTACATTATATTCAATCTGCTTATAACTACATTATATTCAATCTGCTTATAACTACATTATATCAATCTGCTTATAACTACATTATATTCAATCTGCTTATAACTACATTATATTCAATCTGCTTATAACTACATTATATTCAATCTGCTTATAACTACATTATATTCAATCTGCTTATAACTACATTATATTCAATCTGCTTATAACTACATTATATTCAATCTGCTTATAACTACATTATATTCAATCTGCTTATAACTACATTATATTCAATCTGCTTATAACTACATTATATTCAATCTGCTTATAACTACATTATATTCAATCTGCTTATAACTACATTATATTCAATCTGCTTATAACTACATTATATTCAATCTGCTTATAACTACATTATATTCAATCTGCTTATAACTACATTATATTCAATCTGCTTATAACTACATTATATTCAATCTGCTTATAACTACATTATATTCAATCTGCTTATATACATTATATCAATCGCTTATACTACATTATTCAATCTGCTTATAACTACATTATATTCAATCTGCTTATAACTACATTATATTCAATCTGCTTATAACTACATTATATTCAATCTGCTTATAACTACATTATATTCAATCTGCTTATAACTACATTATATTCAATCTGCTTATAACTACATTATATTCAATCTGCTTATAACTACATTATATTCAATCTGCTTATAACTACATTATATTCAATCTGCTTATAACTACATTATATTCAATCTGCTTATAACTACATTATATTCAATCTGCTTATAACTACATTATATTCAATCTGCTTATAACTACATTATATTCAATCTGCTTATAACTACATTATATTCAATCTGCTTATAACTACATTATATTCAATCTGCTTATAACTACATTATTCAATCTGCTTATAACTACATTATATTCAATCTGCTTATAACTACATTATATTCAATCTGCTTATAACTACATTATATTCAATCTGCTTATAACTACATTATATTCAATCTGCTTATAACTACATTATATTCAATCTGCTTATAACTACATTATATTCAATCTGCTTATAACTACATTATATTCAATCTGCTTATAACTACATTATATTCAATCTGCTTATAACTACATTATATTCAATCTGCTTATAACTACATTATATTCAATCTGCTTATAACTACATTATATTCAATCTGCTTATAACTACATTATATTCAATCTGCTTATAACTACATTATATTCAATCTGCTTATAACTACATTATATTCAATCTGCTTATAACTACATTATATTCAATCTGCTTATAACTACATTATATTCAATCTGCTTATAACTACATTATATTCAATCTGCTTATAACTACATTATATTCAATCTGCTTATAACTACATTATATTCAATCTGCTTATAACTACATTATATTCAATCGCTTATAACTACATTATATTCAATCTGCTTATAACTACATTATATTCAATCTGCTTATAACTACATTATATTCAATCTGCTTATAACTACATTATATTCAATCTGCTTATAACTACATTATATTCAATCTGCTTATAACTACATTATATTCAATCTGCTTATAACTACATTATATTCAATCTGCTTATAAACTACATTATATTCAATCTGCTTATAACTACATTATATTCAATCTGCTTATAACTACATTATATTCAATCTGCTTATAACTACATTATATTCAATCTGCTTATAACTACATTATATTCAATCTGCTTATAACTACATTATATTCAGTCTGCTTATAACTACATTATATTCAATCTGCTTATAACTACATTATATTCAATCTGCTTATAACTACATTATATTCAATCTGCTTATAACTACATTATATTCAATCTGCTTATAACTACATTATATTCAATCTGCTTATAACTACATTATATTCAATCTGCTTATAACTACATTATATTCAATCTGCTTATAACTACATTATATTCAATCTGCTTATAACTACATTATATTCAATCTGCTTATAACTACATTATATTCAATCTGCTTATAACTACATTATATTCAATCTGCTTATAACTACATTATATTCAATCGCTTATAACTACATTATATTCAATCTGCTTATAACTACATTATATTCAATCTGCTTATAACTACATTATATTCAATCTGCTTATAACTACATTATATTCAATCTGCTTATAACTACATTATATTCAATCCGCTTATAACTACATTATATTCAATCTGCTTATAACTACATTATATTCAATCTGCTTATAACTACATTATATTCAATCTGCTTATAACTACATTATATTCAATCTGCTTATAACTACATTAAATTCAATCTGCTTATAACTACATTATATTCAATCTGCTTATAACTACATTATATTCAATCCGCTTATAACTACATTATATTCAATCTGCTTATAACTACATTATATTCAATCTGCTTATAACTACATTATATTCAATCCGCTTATAACTACATTATATTCAATCTGATTATAACTACATTATATTCAATCTGCTTATAACTACATTATATTCAATCTGCTTATAACTACATTATATTCAATCTGCTTATAACTACATTATATTCAATCTGCTTATAACTACATTATATTCAATCTGCTTATAACTACATTATATTCAATCCGCTTATAACTACATTATATTCAATCTGCTTATAACTACATTATATTCAATCCGCTTATAACTACATTATATTCAATCTGCTTATAACTACATTATATTCAATCTGCTTATAACTACATTATATTCAATCCGCTTATAACTACATTATATTCAATCTGCTTATAACTACATTATATTCAATCTGCTTATAACTACATTATATTCAATCTGCTTATAACTACATTATATTCAATCTGCTAATAACTACATTATATTCAATCTGCTTATAACTACATTATATTCAATCTGCTTATAACTACATTATATTCAATCGCTTATAACTACATTATATTCAATCTGCTTATAACTACATTATATTCAATCTGCTTATAACTACATTATATTCAATCCGCTTATAACTACATTATATTCAATCTGCTTATAACTACATTATATTCAATCTGCTTATAACTACATTATATTCAATCTGCTTATAACTACATTATATTCAATCTGCTTCATGTTAATGACGCCAATATTACCATAAAATAATGAAAAACATTTTTTTAAAGATGTACATAATTCTTTTTAATTTAAATATTCGCTACTTGTAAATTAAAAACAAAAATCTCTTATAGAAATTAGTTCTTTTGTACCGATGTGAAGTCAACGTACAAGTCTGAGCAACCAACAAACAAAAATACTTACCAATTTTTTGTATAGTAATTGAGTGGATATAAAACAAGAAATGGAGATAATACGAACCAGTGGGAAATTATAGAGGGCAAATCATATTTCAAAAGAGATCATAAATATTTCTTCGATGGCTTCAAATTACTATTCGAAGTCGTCGAAAATAATCTAAGCAGATAGACAAGACCGCCCCTGAGTTCATACAGAAATAAAATTTGAATTTCTATTTGATGAATTTTTAATGTTGTTATTGACAAGAATGAGACGAGTTCGAGGACACTAAAGATCCAAATATCTATGATTTAAGGATGATTAAAATCCCCTATTCTATAAATAAAGAAAACTATTTTTAAAATGTAAATGGCTTTGTGTTGAGAAGGGGTGGGGGTAAGTAAGTATTCTCTTGATCTTACAGAACTTCTCTCTGTTTACTCACCCACTCGTCAACTACGCTCTTCTGCAGAAAAAACATATTCTCTTTGTTAATAAGATTCGCATTAAAACATTTGGCGAAAGGCATTTATCTTTTTGTGCCCCAAAACAAGGGATTTCTCTACCATTACACGTTCGAATTATTCCTACTACTAAGGCCTTCAATACTACACAAAAACACATTTCATCAAATTTTTCTTTCTAAATTAATCAAATAACAATCAAACATTTCTCTAAATGATAAACGAAGGTTATGTGCTGCATCATGTCTTGTATATTTTTTTTAATTTTGTAGTTAGGATATGATTTTTTTTTACATAGAATGCATTTTTAAATATATGTTTTACTATTTCTATTTGAAGCGCTGTGAGTCCAGTTGCTTGCTGGGGTACTGCGCTATAGAAATTATCAAATTATTATTATTATTCAGAAATTATTCTATAGAATAAAATTTAAAAAGTGTCCATAAAAATTCTGAATATAGGGCACAGATGAAAAATCTCCAACAACAGCAGGGACTGATACTTCTTAAAAAATTAGTAGTTTATGGGACCTTGAAGTTTTCTTTGGTCGTCTAGACAATTGATTCTGATATTTGATTGGATAAATTAGCTGCTATGTACCCGAGCTGCTGGTTGTCAACAATTTGTATCTCAAGGTTTAATGAGTATTGTGGGGGTAGGGGTGGGTGGGGGGGGCTCTAGCTCCGATAAGTATATTTGTTTTAATGTGTAGCTTTTGTTTTAATTTGTCATTCAGTGTGTTCTTACTTCACAATTTGGAAAGAGTGCTTTCTTTAAATTTTATTTAAATTAATGTACTGTAATGGATGGAAGGATGGATGGATGGATGGATGGATGGATGGATTGCTTGACGGATGGGTGGATGGCTTGATGGCTGGATGGATGGATAGATATAGATGTATTCATACTTACTTGAATAAATCAAATGAAACGCGTTCGCTTGTTTGTATGCGTGTTTAGAGGTATGTGTCTTCTGATATTTTCAATATTGCGATGTTAGAAAGAGGAAAATATCTTTTATCGTTTCTTTTTTTTTCGTTGTTGCTCATAATATCAGGATTTTTCCATTATGAGTCTAGATCTATCATAATCATTTTTAAAAAAAAATAATAACAATAAAGATATGGAATTCACTGTGACATTTGACTTTGACGAATTTACAAAATATTTAAATTCGATTACTAATATATTTGCCGAATTTGTGTCAAGGGTCAAGGACACACTAACCGTCAGGATCACCGTAAGCTATCGCGATCGTCCCATGGCGTGCGGAGACCACGTGACAAAAGATCGGGCACCTCTCTATAAGAGATGAGCGATGGACAACACGTGTAAACCACGGGAGGTAACCCTGGAAGCATTCAGCTGCGCTCGCACCCGACTGTGTTAAACAAACAATTTGGGTGCTTGTTGCATCTTTAGTGAGGCCATGGAGAGGGGGGTGGAAATGGCGAGGGATTAATTCACTCTCATTGGCCAGCGGTTTCACGCTAGTGGCCATCAGAGAAAAGTGCAATATGTTTGTCTTAGAGGGTTGTGGACGGGAATCGTTTGCGTTGTGGGGTGTGGTTGGTTGTGGTTACATAAACAGAAATTGTTCACTTCAGATCATTTAAGGTAGGGGTCGGGAAACCTTTTGTCTGAGAGAGTCGTAACACCACATATTTTGAAAAACAATTCCGTGAGAGCAATATATTATGTTTAAATCTAGATTCAAGTAAATGTGTGCATTTTGTGTAATTTCAACACTTTTAAGGACAATAATTATGTCTCTGAATTCTTTTTAATAACATTGTTATTCTTTTTTTATATGCAATTAATATGTAGATCAAAGGAGTCTGATTTAACATTTTTTTAAAAATAATCGAATATTTGTCTGAGAGCCAGATGCAGCCATCAATAGAGCCACATCTGGCTGACGAGCCATTGTTTCCCGACACCTAAAATAAGGAGATAAAAAGCAATTAAATTTTTTTAAATTTTTTAAATTACCTTTGAGGGAAATAAGGGATAACATTAAACAAAACTTTAAACTATTAATTACATACCGTATATACTCGTTCTATAGCCCTTTCGTTCATAAGCCGGCCCCCCCCCCACACACACACACTTTTCGAAGAGAAAAGCGTTAAAAGTGTATTTAACCCGCTGGAAAGCCGATCCTCCAAAAAATAATAGGGAAGCTTAAACAAAATGGGACACATATTTTTAAAACTGCCAGCTAAATCGGTCATTATGATTGCTTACTTTGTACTGCCTATCCTTGTCTTTGTGCTCTTCGTTAGGTAAGAGTTACCGGTATTTAAAAAAAAATATTTGGTGAACAGTGACGAAAGCGCGTACATTAAAATTCGTTGTTGAAAACAAAATTTGTAAAACAATTGATTAAATCGTTCAAAAAAATAAATAAAATGATTACTTTTAAGTGCAGATGTTTATTAATATTAATTATATTATAGCTTCTGGTAGAGCAGTCGAATCTTGTAGGATGTAGAAAAGGGCCTTGATGATCTACAATAACAACACCGATATTCAATATCCATGCAGAAATACGTTAATGACCCGCTAGTAAGCCGACCCCCCCAACTTTTTCCCCTATATTTTGTCCAAAAAGGTCGGCTTGCGAACAAGTATATACGGTAATCAATTTTTAATTATGGATTATAATTAATTCTTAATTTAAACTTTTGCCTTTTTAACGTTTTTTGAAAGAGTATCTATGCTCTATTACATCAACCTATAAATGATTAATTATGCTTTAATGCTGTTAATAATAGTATTAAAATAAATAAATACATATGGGCGTAGGGAAGGGGGGCAAGGGGGGGCATTTGCCCCCCCCCTACATTTGAGAAATTTTTTAAAAATTTATTAAATGCATTAATAAATGTTGTATTTTAACTATTACAGTACTAATTTGTAAGTCTTATTAATTTCTAAGGCTTTTTTCAACCCTTATTTTATACTGAACTTGAATTTAATTGAAAATTGTACCTGTATGGCATTGCCAGTTAAAATTTTTAAAAAGTGGGATTTTTTTGCCCCCCCCCTGGAAAAATTCCTAGCGACGCCCATGCATATAGTAGAGGGTTACTGAACGTATAAAAATTATTTAATTATACTGGCAACATGTTCGTGAAAGTTTCTCATAGGACGTAAACACCTGCGCCGAAAATCGCATCTCGCTGTCACATAAATGAGGCTATTTTAAATCCTTTATATTAATTAACTCGTGGTGTCTGCTTGCTTGCACCCTTGAACCCTTGCTTGTCGCCAAAACTTTGGATCAATTTTTAACCCACTTCCTCGTAAGCTAGCGAGCTGAAATTTTGCAGGCAGTTTCGTACTGATTATAAAAACAATGTATTAAAATTTCAGATCGATCACATGTACCGTAATTAAATTATTGATTTTTTAGATTATTTTATTTATTCCTATGTATCATGTTAATTTTTGAGATAGAGCGTCGCGGTGCGCATTATATTGAACAACCTTTCTGTCGCGCAATAAGGTGCGTATTTTATTGACAACACTTTTTATAAACATATTATTGATCGGTGCGCATTTTATTAAACCTGTTTTACGATACAAGTGCAATTTTGGATTTTTGGATGGTCTTGCGCTGCGTATTATAATGAACATTCTTTTAGTTAAGTCTCGTACATAAAGGATTTATAGTCTAAATCTTGTTTTTTTACGTTTTTTAAAATTTATTATGATAGAAAATGTTACATTTAGAAGAGAACGCCAGGAGTATAACAAGGTTGAGATCGTTTTAAAAACAAAAACTACCTGAATTATCTACAGCTGTTACGCCGCTACGATCGTTGTGGCATTATGGGTGTGGAGAACTATTGTGAGTCATCCATTCATAAAAATGCTCTATTTTTTCACATATAACCTCATCGATAATTATTATCAATACAACTGGTGATTGAGTGAGTTCAATATGAGACATCTTCAAAGAGCTACTTCTTCCGATTTGAATCTTTGAAGCTGACAACTAATAAAACCAACAAAAAATAATAACAATAAAAAAAAATAGTAAAATTTTTTATTGATGAAACTTTCACTGAAAAATCTATCGTACCGCATAGAATAAGTGAACCAAATGTAGCCTATCTAAGGTTAGGAATTAAATGTAGATGCAAGTTAAATATAAAAAAAATATTTACTATATAAGTTTTGTCATATTATTCACAAAATGTTTTAACGTTAAATACATTTTTACATTTATCCATCGCTCACCGCCCAAACAGTAGCACGAGAGAATACTGAACTGTTCGTTCAAATATCACGTGGCATCCACACAATTTAGACGCAGGTCATTCATAGAGCCTTTCAAGATTCGTAAGTGTTAAGAGAGTTCTATTCGTAAGTGTTAAGAGAGTTCTATTCGTAAGTGTTAAGAGAGTTCTATTCGTAAGTGTTAAGAGAGTTCTATTCGTAAGTGTTAAGAGAGTTCTATTCGTAAGTGTTAAGAGAGTTCTATTCGTAAGTGTTAAGAGAGTTCTATTTTAAGAAAAACATTAAGTTTTATTTCTATTTCAATTAATTGAAAAAAATGTTCCATAGAATTTTCAAAAAATATTAAAACTCGCATCGCTTTGAAAATTATTTGACAAGATCTCGTGGGGCACGTGAGCTGTAAAAAGGTGGAACGGGGAATGACGTCATATTTATCTCACGTGACCACATCTCCTGTCACGTGAAGTTGAAGACTATGACCAGTGCCACCCACTCCCTAACACTATCCACAGTACTCAGTCGACTGATTCAGACAACGTGACTGCTGAATATGGTTACCAAAACTGTCAATATTGGGAATCATTAAACGCCCTTTCGCCCCCACACCTTCCCCCACCCCCACACCTTCCCTCCACACGACTTCCCCCACTATGTGAGCAACACCAGAACTGTCCGGTTGGTGCATCCCATCCCATATCCTAGTGTCTCCCACATGAAACGACACGGCGAAGTGTCGATTCTCAATGATCGGCCAATCAATTATTGATTATCTCCATCACCCCCCCCACCACCACCCACACCTGCGTCCTTTGATGAAGGGATGATTCATACATCACCGTAATCTTAGGTCATAAAATGAGCAAAATATGTTTAGGACTGTGTAATATGAGGGATGGCCCTAATGTACAAGTATATTTCGGGGGAGTGTATAAGTGTACGAATATTACTTTTGTGTTTTATTTGGGACTGTTTTAGTATATCTTTTGGAAACCAACATGAAATATAAAGATTTTCTGGGGAAAATTTTAAAGATTAATTACAGTAAATTATCTGAGAAACACTTATTTACGTATAGCATTTATGTCTTGAAATTATTTGATACAGTAATACACAAGGATTTTCACAAAGTGGGATAGCATCTAGGCGGGTCGATGAAAGACTTTCACATTACAATGTCCCTGTGTCTTTATTCGTATTTATTAAAACTATCAATTATAAAAGGGGATTAGAGTAGGAATTTTCTTTTCATTATTGGTAATGAAGAGGCGTCGACTTAAGAAAATAAAAGATTATCCACGCAAGGGTGGAGAAAAATGAGACCTTTTGATCTATTTTTCAAAATTGTAATTCTAGCAGGGATTAACTAAACCTCTGAAGTTGTTTGGACGCTGTGGGCTCAGTTCACGTCAGCTTAAGTTTTCCCCATTTTTTATATCGTAAACAACACTATACTACAAATGTGCCGAACACAGAAAATAAATTATTATAATTTATTGATTTTTTTAGTTTATCTGTTTCAGTCCATGTGATTCTTTAAATTTAAAAATGCAATTTTTGATTGGCAAACAGGAAAGTCTTATCCTTGATTTAACATTTTTGTTATTGAGGTTCTTCATTCACGTTAATGCATCTGAGAAATGAGAAAACTAGTTGAAACAATGATAAAAAGGATGCTCCGTATATCTAATGTGTACAGCACAATAAAACATAACCAATGCCGAGGGCACAGAGAGGCTAGATAAATGAAGATAGAGAAAAGAGAGAAAATGAGAATAGCAAGAGAGTAGAAAACTCTCGGTAAATAGATATGTCAATGAAATTCAGGCTGCGATGAAAAGAGTAAGGTCTGAGTCTATCAGACTGCGATGAAAAGAGTAAGGTCTGAGTCTATCAGACTGCGATGAAAAGATTAAGGTCTGAGTCTATCAGACTGCGATGAAAAGAGTAAGGTCTGAGTCTATCAGACTGCGATAAAAAGAGTAAGGTCTGAGTCTATCAGAATGCGATGAAAAGAGTAAGGTCTGAGTCTATCAGACTGCGATGAAAAGAGTAAGGTCTGAGTCTATCAGACTGCGATGAAAAGATTAAGGTCTGAGTCTATCAGACTGCGATGAAAAGAGTAAGGTCTGAGTCTATCAGACTGCGATAAAAAGAGTAAGGTCTGAGTCTATCAGAATGCGATGAAAAGAGTAAGGTCTGAGTCTATCAGACTGCGATGAAAAGAGTAAGGTCTGAGTCTATCAGACTGCGCTGAAAAGAGTAAGGTCTGAGTCTATCAGACTGCGATAAAAAGAGTAAGGTCTGAGTCTGTTTTGGAAAATCCTAAATGTTTCCGAGTTCTTGAATGGCGAGAAATTCCAAAATGTTGGCAAGGAAAATTTGAAAGTTTCGGCATAAGAATTTCTTTTTTGTTTTGCAAAGACAAATTAAGATTTGTAGAATGAGCGGAAACAACAATATCCTCGGGAACTAGTTCCGAGGAGAGTTTCCGTGGCGCTCTCGTCATTGAGGAGTAGGCGACTAACAAGAATGTAAATTTAAAGTGTGTTGATTAATGTTAACATAACGTTGAGCTTGTGTCACAGTCCTGGCCGCATCATGCTGCACCATCAGAAGTTTTGAGGCACTTACCAATATAGCTTGTAAGGCAATACAGCTAAAAGAGTTACAAGAAAGTGAGTTCTTGATTTAAAACTTGCAATTTCAAAAATAAAAATCCTCTGAGCTTTCTGAACAATCTGTTAATTTTTAATTTTTAAAGAATATTTTGGAAAGTTTTTTTTAATTAAAAAAACGTCGTTACATTTCAATAGTTCATCAATTCATATACTCCCTTTATGGTCGGCCAGTTCACATTTCACACACAACAAAAGTGACTTATGAAATTTACACACCAACAGTATCATAGAATTCACACACAAACACACACACACAGACACACACACACACAAAGTGACGTATACATTTCTACACACCAACAATGGCGTATATATTTTACATACAAAAAACGGTGGCACATGAAATCCCACGCATGAACATTGACAATTATCTCAAAAACCTCAGTGAGGTGCAAGTAATCTCTCCCACACCTCATCAGTGAGGTGCAAGTAATCTATCCCACACCTCATCAGTGAGGTGCAAGTAATCTATCCCACACCTCATCAGTGAGGTGCAAGTAATCTCTCCCACACCTCATCAGTGAGGTGCAAGTAATCTATCCCACACCTCATCAGTGAGGTGCAAGTAATCTCTCCCACACCTCATCAGTGAGGTACAGGTAATCTCTCAGACCCCACCAGAGATCTGTCGCCGAGAAAACGTCACTCAACTCGAAGTATCGCTGGGTAAAGTAGCCTCTGACCCCATGAGTCTGACCCTTATCGGTCTTACTTGAGCTTTCTGATTGGGAAACCGACTTCTTGACACGATGTCGGAAATTTCGGGAACGAATTCAGAGTATATTTCAATTTTATCTTATTTTTAATAAAGGTGTGTTTTTAATATGTGAAAATTATTCAAGTAATTAGCTTCCTCACTACTGACCCCAGCCCATTTACTTCTATTAAAACAACATAAAACTACTTAATTGCCTTCAATGTATCTATTCGAAAACAAGAAATAATGAAAATGTCAGAAATTTCTTTAATCTTTAACCATTTTTATTGAAAAGTTTCATAACGCAAGACTTCCAACTGAAATTCAACTAGTTAGGGCTTATCATATCTCTTTGTTGTTGTTTTATTTTTAAAAGTAATAATTTAAATTAGACTTTTGCCTACCAGTATCAAGTTTTAGACCGGGTCGCTAACTAACATTAAGAAGAAAAAATATAGCGTAGGAATGAATGAAATACAAATTATACAAGGCTTTTGAGAAAGTCTAGCTAGAGTCTGCACCCCTCTCAATAATTGCTCTCCTATCGCCTGTGTGCTTACCCTACTGTGTACAGAGCAAAGCGATGACAGGGCCGAGCACTCACTGAGTGAAGGGCCATAACTCCACCCGGACGCGGGAGCAAATAACATGGGGAAAACCAATTGCTCCCCTCTCTAGGTCCCGGTCCATCCGTCAGCTCAATGGTCCCAGAAATGTGTGTGAATGGACCCTAACGATGATGAATTGCAGGGAGCGTGTGGGTAAGAAGCTATTTTTTTTTAAAATGAGAACTTATTGGATTCCTGGGATGGGCGGGGAGATAAACGGGTGTGGATTATAAGAGGGAGATAAACGGGTGTGGATTATAAGAGGGAGATAAACGCGTGTGGATTATAAGAGGGAGATAAACGGGTGTGGATTATAAGAGGGAGATAAACGGGTGTGGATTATAAGAGGGAGATAAACGGGTGTGGATTATAAGAGGGAGATAAACGGGTGTGGATTATAAGAGGGAGATAAACGGGTGTGGATTATAAGAGGGAGATAAACGGGTGTGGATTATAAGAGGGAGATAAACGGATGTGGATTATAAGAGGGACGTGGTCATGAAAAAGTGGATTGCTGGGATGGGCGGGGAGATAAACGGGTGTGGATTATAAGAGGGAGATAAACGGGTGTGGATTATAAGAGGGAGATAAACGGGTGTGGATTATAAGAGGGAGATAAACGGGTGTGGATTATAAGAGGGAGATTAACGGGTGTGGATTATAAGAGGGACGTGGTCATGAGAAAGTGGATTGCTGGGATGGGCGGGGAGATAAACGGGTGTGGATTATAAGAGGGACGTGGTCATGAGAAAGTGGATTGCTGGGAAGGGCGGGGAGATAAACGGGTGTGGATTATAAGAGGGACGTGGTCATGAGAAAGTGGATTGCTGGGATGGGCGGGGAGATAAACGGGTGTGGATTATAAGTGGGACGTGGTCATGAGAAAGTGGATTGCTGGGATGGGCGGGGAGATAAACGGGTGTGGATTATAAGAGGGACGAGGTCATGAGAAAGTGGATTGCTGGGATGGGCGGGGAGATAAACGGGTGTGGATTATAAGAGGGACGTGGTCATGAGAAAGTGGATTGCTGGGATGGGCGGGGAGATAAACGGATGTGGATTATAAGAGGGACGTGGTCATGAGAAAGTGGATTGCTGGGATGGGCGGGGAGATAAACGGGTGTGGATTATAAGAGGGACGTGGTCATGAGAAAGGACTGTAGAAAAATATACAAGTATGTAGGACACTTAATAGTATAAAAATAACATTGAGACCGTGGCTGGAAAGTGAGTAGGGAGACCCAGCAAATTTATAGAAATAAACTTTCTTACTAAATAAAATAATAAAATAAAGGTAATCAACTGGGGAAAAGAGTAATCTGTTAGTACCTGTATAAGCGGTAATTCGCTATAGTGAGTAACGCTATTTCCTAAACATGATTTGTTCATGGTGAAAAAATGTGCATTTCCACTATAAAACTTTATTCCTTATGAAATTAACTTAAGTGCCCGAAAAGTTTATTATAAGAATACCGAAAACTCTCTTGTTAGTGTTCTTAGTGATTTTTCTAAACTCATTTTGTGAAAGTCAGAAACCATTTAAATTAGACATACTTTGAAGTACGTTACTATATAAATCTAAAAAACGACGATACTTTAGATATTTTAAGAAATATTTTAGGATAGCTACATCCGTCGTTTGTCTCTTAGAAAGTCAGTAATTTTCAATGTTTGTGCCTTCAAAATGTCGAGTGTTATTTTAAACGTGTATGCGAATGAATACGTATTATGATAACTGGAAGTTTGTTGCCTTTAATAGGTGCTAGCCTGTAAAAACTTGCTATGAAATGTTTCAAATTAAATAATACAATACATTTAAAAGATTTTGTTTACTTTAAGAAAAAGACTTACAATTTTTAAAACAAGTTCTCACTATAAAATATGTTTAACAACGTTTGTGCTCCTTACAGTACTAGATATCAAAAACTATAAATTAACAAGATCTAACATTACATTCGGAACTCCATTGTTCCGTAAAAGCTAATTGTTTCAAATGGTGGGGGATTTGTTTCACACGTCTGTTGGTTCCCCTTAAAGAAACACCTTTTGATATCATGATAAAGTCAGGGGGGGAAACCATAATCAGATAAATATTAACAAATTTGTCCATATTATGTCAACTATAAGTGCATATAATGGCTGCCAAATGCAGTTTAATACAATACAAATTTATTATCTTATAAAACGAAAAAATTTCTTCAAGAAAATATTCCATCCTTAGGCTGGAAAAGCTTCCGTTCTTTTTCAATAAATGAAATTATCTAATCAAGAAAATGGTTTGATTCTCAAGTGAATGGTAAGACTAAACCGAAACTAGTTTGATTGCGTCTCGTGTTTCGGAGCTTTGTCACTTAAAAGGCCAACGTACTTCGACATTGCCTCAGGTTTCCTAATTTTTTTAAAAAGTTTGTTTTGTGTTGTTTTTTGTTGTTTTCTGAAGGTTTCGCATTACTGTCGTGTTTTGTAAAGCTTATTCGCCAAGTCAGTACCGATTCAATTAGTTGGAAGCGACCCCCCGCCTTGTGCGCAAATGTGTTTCGGACAGTGAGTGCTTTGCAACCAGTGAAGGAAAGAAGAAAAAATTTCCATCAGATTGGGAATCACTAAATGAGCGGTAGATTGGCTGCGATTGTTCACATCGCATAATGTGAATGTTGAGCTGATACGGGCCTACTGAGGCCGGTGACGACTAAACTCTGTGGTAGGAATCTGGGTTAGGGTTATCCCAAAGGTTAATTTGTGGGAGAGTGGGGGTGTGGAAAGGAAGTAGTATAGAGGAAATTTGGGAAATTTCTGAAAGGAGCTTCAGAGTATCTCTGTATTCATCGTCTGCACAACTAAGACTGTTTTCTTCTGTGGACTTCCAGCATGTCTCCAATAGCTAAATGTAAAGGGAAAACATGTCCTTTTGGAAACTGAGAGCCTTCTATTCACCCCTAACTTCAGTGATACAGGGGGTCACAGCTACGGCACAAGAAGCCTAACGTCAATGAGATAGGTGTTGACACTGACTTTAACATGTAGAACTTCTATTTTTTTAACCTATGTAGTGACTCATTAAGTTTGCAGAGTTGACTGATAACATTGAATTAACTTTAAAAGAGAAACATTCCTTGAAAACATTAAATTTCGACATACTTCTGGAGACGAAATCTGTCAAAAGGCTGAGACAATAATAATCAAATGGATACAATATTACAAGACTTTTCAAAATCATTTGACAAAAGTTTACCACTTTAGCTCACCTAAAAAAACGTAGCTATTTTGGAGCTCAGGTCCCTTACATCAATGCTTCTCAAACTTTGAAGTATGGTGGACCGGTGGGAATTTTTCCATTACACCAGGGACTGGTGCAATATTTTCTCTGCACTGACGTGGTAGCGAAATGAAATTTATTTTATGTTATTGTCTCATTTTATGTGCTTATTGTCGAAAAATTGACATATTCTGTATGGTTAGTATTAAGGGATGAAAGCTGAGAATTTTAATTAGATTTTCGGTCCTTTCTGGATAACTTCAGCAGACCGGCGGCGAATGGCCCACGGACCGGATTCTGTTCGCGGACCACTACTTTGAGAAGCACTGCCTTACATCATTGTATCCAATACTTCCTTTTGGGTAAAGAGCAGACTGTAATAATTAATGGATCTATATTAGCACCAATAATGGTTAACTCAGGAGTTCCACAGAGAACTGTGCTATGTCATTTACTCTTTCTAATTTATATAAATGATTTACCAAACAACATCTCAACAAGAACAAAATTTATGTTATTTGCTGATGATTGTATAATCTATAGAACAATTAAAGCAGAGCAAGATAGCACAATCTTAAAAAAAGACTTAGATGAGTTAATAAAATGGGAAACTAACTAGACAATATCGTTACTAGACAATATCGTTACTAGACAATATCGTTACTAGACAATATCGTTACACCCAGAAAAGTGTCAATTGTTAAGAGTAACAAAAAATTATTTAAAAAAATAAATACAAAATATTTCATTCATGGAAAAGAACTAACCAAAACTAATGATGCAAAATACGTAGGAGTAATAATAAATGAGAAATATTTATGGAATCCCCATGTCAATTAAGTTATTAACAAATGAAGCAAAACCTTAGGTTGTATGAAAAAAAACTTTTACAAATGTAATGGAGACAGAAAACTAAATGCTACCTCACTTTGGTGAGACCTGTACTAGAATATGCATCTTCTGTATGAGACCCATCCTCCAAAGAAAACATTGATAAACTAGAACAAATTTCAAATAAATAGTTTCCAGATTCATTACTGGAGAATATTCAAAACTGTCCAGAATAACACTATTAGTTAAATCATTAAACCTTGAAACACTAGAGGATAGAAGAACCAAGAGTAAAGTAGTTATAATACATAAAGCAATTAATTATAATTTAGAAATACAACACAAAAGATAACTTAATATAACCCTCAGATAGACATAAGGATAAAAACACATTTCTTATAACGTATGCAAGAACAAACACATACAAGTTTTCCTTCTTCCCGTCCAGAATTCGGGTGTGGCATGGGTTACCTGAAGAAACAAACACTTCAGCAACATTTAAATCTCTAATAAGAATGCAGGACTATACACAAACCATAGATAAGTTTAAGACGCAGTAAACTTTTGTAACAGATAAGATAAGATAAGAAATCTGAAAGAAATTATAGTACTCCCTTCCAGGAAGTTAAAAACTTATTGGCATCAAATTATTTCAATCTACGCCCGCCTGGTTGGACATAATTGTGAATGAAGTTTTGTATCACAATATCTGTCTCACATTATCTGTCTCACAATAACTGTCTCACAATATGTCTCACAATATATGTCTCACAATATCAGTCTCACAATATCTGTCTCACAATATCTGTCTCACAATATATGTCTCACAATATTTGTCTCACAATATCTGTCTCACAATATCAGTCTCACAATATCTGTCTCACAATATGTCTCACAATATATGTCTCACAATATATGTCTCACAATATCAGTCTCACAATATCTGTCTCACAATATATGTCTCACAATATCTGTCTCACAATATCTGTCACAAAATATATATTATATATAAGAAATAAAATATTATTTTAAAAGAATTCGTTTTACATTTTAATCCGTATTTCGATTTTTTATTAATATTTTCATTTTAATAAGAATGATTTTCACACACAAAATTAATATATTTTTACTAAGCACTATTCATTTTTAGAGTAATCATCAACATTCAAGTAAGACTTTTATTATCATAGTAACTTACTTAAAAATTCTTAAAATTTTTCGTATAGTAATAATAACCATTCAACTACAACTAAACACAATCATCAACATACATAATTCCCTTAATGGATGTAATGCTGATTTGTTCAATAGTGCGCATTAAAAATTACTTCACCAATATAACTCTTTTCGAACGTTCCGCATACAATTTTACAATATGATAATGATAATAAATGAATCAAATAAAAATAAATGAAAGTTCTGTATTACGTTATTTTTTAATCTCATGTGTATTTATTTTGAAAACTTCCGTCATTTTTGACGGGTGATAAGCTAGTAATAATAATAATGATAAACATATTAAAACCAATTTAGCGTTCAAGTTCTAGTTTTTCCGCATCTGTAAACAATTGCCAAATTGAGAAATGACATAGAAATAGCTTGAAGATATTAAAAAATTCAACTCTTTTTTCCTCCCCTTCTCATTCCACCTTTGCCACTTATGGCAAAAAGCATCGTACGTAAAGGAACAAAACTCAAGCACGCTAATTACCGCGACCAACACAGAAAACCTAGATCACTTGCGCAAATACTGCTGCGGAAGAGCTCGCCCAGAAGTGGGAGGTGAGCAAATACTTGGAAGAGCCTCACGAGAAACAGTCGTGGAGAGATGATCAACTTTAAATTTCTGAAAAAGGGTGATAGAAGCTCGAGGGCTGGTGAGTCCAAGAAAGCAGCGAGACGAGGGAATTGTGTTTTTAATACACCAAACAAATATGCCTTGGGGGAGCAGGCGGCGATATCATCGAAAGCTGGATCATTTACAAGCGTTATGTTGGGGAAAGGACGTTGAACGGTTCAACACTGGATAACTATGTCAACCAAGAAAGGAAGCGAGAGCTAATTTCGTTTTTAATATGATTTGAAGAATAAATATCTTGGCAGGTGTGTGTTTGTAAGTATTTCTGTATGTGAAATGTGTGTGGGGGGGGGGAATGTGTGTGTGGGATGTGTGTGTGTGTTGTATTTTAAGTCTATCAGATACTTTGTAGCATTAAAAGATTTTATCCAATTTTTAAGGTAATCATTTTGCTCATTAAAACTTGTTAGCGTTTCATTAAAAAGATTGATCCTTTAGTTGTCGTATTACCGAGGATTGATTACTGAATTTTCATAGGAAATCAATTTTTGATACGATGTAATAAATTATAGAAATATTAGTTAAAGTGCTGTGATCTCAAGATATATTCTTCATATTTATTCAACCACCTCGAAAAGAAATTGAATTTAAAAATAAAAATGATGTTCAATCCTTGATGTATATATATATATATATATATATATATATACTGCTTTCTTTAATAAATAGGACAATACTAATATAACTATTACTTAGTTCATAGTTAAAAGCGATCGAGAAAAATATAATTTCACATTTTTCTTTTTTTTACAAATGTCATTTGTATTGTCCTTTTTAATTTTTTTACAGTTAACATATTTCTCATTGATCAGTTAGTGCCCTTTTCAACGAGTAGGGATTGAAGACAATGCCATCAGTATGGCTCACGGCCCTTTATGAAAAAAAAAGTTCAATCAATGTTGTTGTGGAACCCCTGCAAAGGGCTAAGCAGGTTTTCGGAGATTCCAAGATCCAATCATATCCAAGGGGCTAAACCAAATACAGAGAGACACTTCAGGACCGGCAAAACACAAGCTTAGTAGCGAAATTAGACAACTGAGACTTGTTAGGTGGCCAATATGAACTGCGGAGTGAAGGGGGAGCGGATGGTGTAGGTCAGTGTAGGTGGAGGATATGCTGTCATTGACATCTTGCTGATGTTGTTTCATGCAGGAAATGGTAAATGGATCAGCGCGGCTCGGCTAGCGGTGACATACTTAAGGGGAATGGGATGGACTGAGGGAGACTGGTGAGGAATAAAATATGTTGAAATAACTTATCCCTAGGAACCTATAGCAGAGCGTTTCTGGACAGCGCTCTTCATTGTGTGGTTTTAAAAACGTTCTGTTTATAATTTCAGCTTAGCGCAAATTCACATAACATGCGCGCATTTATTGTATGTCCTAGACATGTCACAGTTATGACCAATCATACCCATGTATATTCCGACATGATAAATGGCGTCGCTTATAGCTTTACCAGACATTAATGTCCTATCCATTGCATCATCCTTTTTTTGTGTGTCTCACAGCCGTCATTTAATTCTTGCAGTGTGTTACAAATTCCTTCTCTCCGCTCAGTTTCATCATATCTATATATATTATTCACCAGAACAAGATCAAAGGCGAGTAGTGTGCATATGAGCATGACGAATGACCCTCACTGGGGTGGAACAATCAATCGAAGTGGGTTCACAAAAAACTGGGGTGGGGGTGGACATCTTTCGAGAATAACAATGCTTCTTGCGTTCACTTGCGTTTTCCATCACATAATAACATGTTGTTCGTAGTGTAGTGGTTATCACGTCCACCTTACACGCGGAAGGTACTGGGTTCAAGCCTCAGCGGAAAAATAATTTTTTAATTTTTATAAATGTTCCTTTGTTCCCATTCCCCCCCCCCTGCGAACATAGCTGACCCTCTCTAGGGTCGGCCAAACACAGTTTATGGTTGGCCAGCAAGGTTGATGCAATGTGGGGACATGTAGCTAACCGCAGTTCGCGTGTCTCGAGACTATCAACACGACGTCCATCCACGTTGTTCTGATTTCTTCTTGCTGTAGTATGTGTCCGTTCTTTCCTCCTTTTCATTGCACTATCTATTAGCAAGTCTGTGGTGTATGCTACGCCACGGGTCGTATCTAGTTTCATATAACATAACAGTAATGTCCATGTAATTCCCATACATTCAATGCAGTTAATATTTTAATCAACATAGAAAAAATATTTAATCAGACATTATTAATATAAAGCAGAAAACAATTCATCACCAAAATTTAATAAGCAAATTTTTAACAAACATAAGACATTAAAATGAATGGACACATTTTATAGCAATCTTCAAAAAGTTCCAAAGTTCATTTTGCTTACAAGTTGTAAATACTTTTACGAAAGCTCGGTGAAAAAATCAAAGAGAAATCTGTAAGTGGTGTAGCTTTTATGATCACAAATAGAAAGTGCTCTAAATTATTGACTTATTATTTCCTTTCAACTACCGTTTTTCCGACCTATATTGACATGTCTTGTTGAACATGATATACGTGTTTCCCATGTCCACATTAATCTAAAATAGCAATTGCGTTGACGAAATTCAAGTTTACCTCGTTCCCACTAACAAACACTTTCTCTAAACGTCTTGTATAATAGTATTACTAATATGTCGGAGACCTGCACCATCAACCAGCTGGGAATGGCCATGCAGTATTGCCGCCCTAGACTGACCCCCTACACCCAACTTGGAGTACGCTTCTATCTTTAGAATAGGCTACAAACAAGACAGTTGGTCATCTGGTCGTGATCTAGACACCCAAACAGCCTCTCATTTGACAGTTGGTCATCTGGTCGTGATCTAGCCTCCCAAACAGCCTCTCATTTGACAGTTGGTTATCTGGTCGTGATCTAGCCTCCCAAACAGCCTCTCATTTGACAGTTGGTCATCTGGTCGTGATCTAGCCTCCCAAACAGCCTCTCATTTGACAGTTGGTTATCTGGTCGTGATCTAGCCTCCCAAACAGCCTCTCATTTGACAGTTGGTCATCTGGTCGTGCTCTAACCTCCCAAACAGCCTCTCATTTGACAGTTGGTCATCTGGTCGTGATCTAGCCTCCCAAACAGCCTCTCATTTGACAGTTGGTTATCTGGTCGTGATCTAGCCTCCCAAATAGCCTCTCATTTGACAGTTGGTCATCTGGTCGTGATCTAGCCTCCCAAACATCCTCTCATTTGACAGTTGGTCATCTGGTCGTGATCTAGCCTCCCAAACAGCCTCTCATTTGACAGTTGGTTATCTGGTCGTGATCTAGCCTCCCAAATAGCCTCTCATTTGACAGTTGGTCATCTGGTCGTGATCTAGCCTCCCAAACAGCCTCTCATTTGACAGTTGGTCATCTGGTCGTGATCTAGCTTCCCAAACAGCCTCTCATTTGACAGTTGGTCATCTGGTCGTGATCTAGCCTCCCAAACAGCCTCTCATTTGACATTTGGTCATCTGGTCGTGATCTAGCCTCCCAAACAGCCTCTCATTTGACAGTTGGTCATCTGGTCGTGATCTAGCCTCCCAAACAGCATCTTATTTGACAGTTGGTCATCTGGTCGTGATCTAGCCTCCTAAACAGCCTCTCATTTGACAGTTGGTCATCTGGTCGTGATCTAGCCTCCCAAACAGCCTCTCATTTGGCAGTTGGTCATCTGGTCGTGATCTAGCCTGCCAAATAGCGTCTCATTTGACAGTTGGTCATCTGGTCGTGATCTAGCCTCCTAAACAGCCTCTCATTTGACAGTTGGTCATCTGGTCGTGATCTAGCCTCCTAAACAGCCTCTCATTTGACAGTTGGTCATCTGGTCGTGATCTAGCCTCCCAAACAGCCTCTCATTTGACAGTTGGTCATCTGGTCGTGATCTAGCCTCCTAAATAGCCTCTCATTTGACAGTTGGTCATCTGGTCGTGATCTAGCCTCCCAAACAGCCTCTCATTTGACAGTTGGTTATCTGGTCGTGATCTAGCCTCCTAACTAGCCTCTCATTTAGTTATAAAACGATGTATGCTTATATCGGCTGAGTTCTCAGTCAAGGCTTTCAAGACGAATGTCATGTACAGCAGAACTTGCCCAAACGTGTGGGAATCTTATGGCATTAACAAACGATGGCGCAAAGAGAAACTGGAAAGCTTTCAAAAAGATCGGATGTATTAAAATAAAAGGGTGCTTTTCTGTGAATTATAATATTGATTTTTGAGATCTTAAGAAATTTTGTCATCCTGCTGGAAATATGATAAATTGAAATTGATATGACGCAGACTAGCTGAAAAGAGAATTTATTGATGAAAAATTTACCAACAACTAGCTGAAAGCCTTTTTTAATAGAAAATGTTGAGGAAAATTATTTTAAAAGATTAGAAACTGACAGGTGGTAAAGCATGGAAACATACGTTTTTTGACGCTTATATTGGAATAAAATTCTAATTTCTAAAAATATGTGCAGGTAAATATTGAGAAGCCATAAGGCAAAAGAGGAATGGATTAGCCATAAAATTAGGTTTTGATCTAATGGGTTGATTAGCAGTTAAGGCAGAGTAGCTTAATACTTTTTATATCTCTTAATCTATGAAAATTTAATAATAAAATCTCAAATCCATGAATCTTTGGAAACGGTAAGTCACTGGAAATAAAAATATATCAAAATTTCTCCTTAATCTATAAATGGTCAAAGCCAATGTTAAATATAATGACAATAATTTAACGCAGTCAAAGAGACACTAGTTAATTGATCTCTCAAAATTACAGGTTGGGTAATAGAGACTTTCAATTTATCATTCGCACGCTTTTCTAATTTTGCTATATCAGGTAGGTCAAATTGTTGTATAATCAAAGACAGAAGGATCGGGTGAGCCTTAGAAGCATGACATGACTTTTTTTTTAATCAATTGCTTTTTTAAATTAAATTTGGTTTAACGATTTTATTGATTTGTCTAAAGACTATCACTTCTAAGTGATGGCCATTGATGAATAAATGCGACAACTTTCAATTCCTGCTGACAGATTACATTCGTTTGCCCTTGTCGACTCGAACTGATGGCACATTTGCCTAATTCTGCGTGGATCTAATTAACATAAAGTGGCATGTGGAATGTGTGTACACGTTCAGGGCGCGAATGACAAACTTTTCAGGGCGTCATCGCAACACCAGGTCCGTAGACTGGAACACCACCCTCTCGCCCTCAACCACCCCCGCACGACCTCAAACACAAATGTTGATGTGTCTTTTGAGCTGACCTGCTCGGCATACAAATGGAGTTTTTAGCATAAGTCAACAGTATCAAACGCTGAGTTTTCAGCTTGAACTTTGCTGACCAAACACAGGACCTGGGATAGAAAAGAACCAGTCACTAAGGCATTAGAGAAGTGGAAATGCTAGGGAGAGGGGGGAGGAGGGGCCGTCGGACTTAGAATGACAACATTCATGCATGAACAGTAGTTAACATTAAAATTTGGTAGAGGGGGGGGGGAGAGGCCGACGGACTTAAAGTGCCAAGATTCATGCATGAACAGTAGTTCTGCTAACATTTGGTGGTCTTAAAACGTCCCCAATAATTAGTTACCGTTAGTATTATATTGTTCAGGTACGAAAAATGTAACTTAAAAGATGTAAGGAAAAGATTGTCTTTGATAATAATAATATTACATAATCATTGACCATTTGATTGTAATCCGTGTATACCTTATTTCTTAAATTTATAATAATGCGATGCTGAGAGATGCGATAATTCATTTGGAACGACATTTAACGGAACGCCGCTATTATCTGTGAACCAATCCGCAATGACTGTGAATCTATGAGCTAAACAAGTAATCAATATCATAGTCCAGGGTAACCTACCCTAAAACCTTACTCAAAACTGCCAAACGATCCAGTACAAGTGGTTTGCACCAAAGTCCAGACGACATGTCAGTCTCCTCCCCTCTCATCCACCCAACCCCATACTCCCGAGCGCCCTGCAATTGTATGGGATAACTCTCCTGTTTTGACAAGCGAGCTCTCCACAATCCGAGAAAGTTCTAGTGTTTGAACACCAAGGACTCTACTGATCTAAGGAAAACAGACGGGAATCACGGCCGGACTCGGAGTTCCGAGCTCAGCCGATAGGTTGCGAGTTGAATTTCGGATTACCAAAGGAGAGCTCTCAATCGGTGTTCTCCGGTGAGCGCAATATTGCGCATCATCAGAACTGTAATGGAAGTAGTGCTGTCTGCACGCCCACGTCGTGTTTTCAACTAAGGATCGTCATAGAAAATCCAGTGATAAAAACAACGACTTTAGCCAACGCTGTTAATTTGGTGACTATCGAGTACTTCAATGTTTGTCTAAAACAAAGTAGATTGATGTCGCCCACGTTTAAAGATTCGAGTTAACTACAAAATCCTGTTGTTTCAATATTAGCGTATTTATGTTAATCGTTTCCACCAGTTGCATAGTTGTTTTAAAACTACATCCAAATAACAGTAATTTTTTAAAGCTTTATCTTATGCGTATCGTCATCAAATCATCTTCTACAAAGTCTGAGTGACTTGGAGTGACCACATACTTCAGACGTAACAATGTTTCTTGATATTTTATCATCAAAATTAAAATAATAGTCTTAAAATTTAAAATTAAGTGGTGCCCATTTGTTTGTCTTACTTTAAAAGTGGGTGGGGTTAAATATAAGCTGTCAATACAACAACACAACACTTCTCTCACACACCCCACTCAAATATTAGCAATTTGGTGTACCTACAAGTTTTTATTATGTTATTTTTGGAATATATAAATGGGTAATGTTTATAAAAATGTATCATATAAGAAGATACCTAACAACTTGTTAGCAGTGATATAGTTGTAAGATATAATATGATATTGTTGTAAGATATAATATGATATTGTTGTAAGATATTATATGACCAGTGATATTGTTGTAAGATATAATATGATATTGTTGTAAGATATAATATGACCAGTGATATTGTTGTAAGATATAATATGACCAGTGATATTGTTGTAAGATATAATATGACCAGTGATATTGTTGTAAGATATAATATGACCAGTGATATTGTTGTAAGATATAATATGACCAGGTTTTATAAATGATTTATTTTTACATAAAAGTTAATCAAATCATCATTTACGACGTAATTTAAGAGTATTATCTAAAAAATAAAGAAAAATAAGTTTATAAAATGAAGTATGAAAATAAAATGATGAAATACTTAAATTTGTCTACCTTGTAAACGTATAAGATTTGAATATCGCAATATGGATTGATTAAAACCTGTTGGACAGAGCACATCGTTTGTTACAGAGCATCAAAGCAACCATTCTGCTCATGCCAGGATTTAAACTGCTAACGTCATCATTCACATGCAATAGCCTTCATATAGTACAGCCAGTAATCACACGTCTAGCTAGCCTTTTATCAAACACAAAATCCATCAAAGATATCTGCAAGCCACCAAACATAGTTACTAGATATCATACAAATCTGTCAGCCACCAAATAATCAAAGATATCTGGCAGACAATAAATAAATAAAATATATCTGTCAGGCACCAAATAATCAAAGATATCTGGCAGACAATAAACAAATAAAATATATCTGTCAGGCACCAAATAATCAAAGATATCTGGCAGACAATAAATAAATAAAATATATCTGTCAGGCACCA
Source organism: Ampullaceana balthica (assembly GCA_944989445.1). Lineage (NCBI taxonomy): Eukaryota > Metazoa > Mollusca > Gastropoda > Lymnaeidae > Ampullaceana > Ampullaceana balthica. The sequence goes on from CALYLW010000423.1 coordinate 144,049, forward strand.
AATAATCAAAGATATCTGGCAGACAATAAACAAATAAAATATATCTGTCAGGCACCAAATAATCAAAGATATCTGGCAGACAATAAATAAATAAAATATATCTGTCAGGCACCAAATAATCAAAGATATCTGGCAGACAATAAACAAATAAAATATATCTGTCAGGCACCAAATAATCAAAGATATCTGGCAGACAATAAATAAATAAAATATATCTGTCAGGCACCAAATAATCAAAGATATCTGGCAGACAATAAACAAATAAAATATATCTGTCAGGCACCAAATAATCAAAGATATCTGGCAGACAATAAATAAATAAAATATATCTGTCAGGCACCAAATAATCAAAGATATCTGGCAGACAATAAACAAATAAAATATATCTGTCAGGCACCAAATAATCAAAGATATCTGGCAGACAATAAATAAATAAAATATATCTGTCAGGCACCAAATAATCAAAGATATCTGGCAGACAATAAACAAATAAAATATATCTGTCAGGCACCAAATAATCAAAGATATCTGGCAGACAATAAATAAATAAAATATATCTGTCAGGCACCAAATAATCAAAGATATCTGGCAGACAATAAACAAATAAAATATATCTGTCAGGCACCAAATAATCAAAGATATCTGGCAGACAATAAATAAATAAAATATATCTGTCAGGCACCAAATAATCAAAGATATCTGGCAGACAATAAACAAATAAAATATATCTGTCAGGCACCAAATAATCAAAGATATCTGGCAGACAATAAATAAATAAAATATATCTGTCAGGCACCAAATAATCAAAGATATCTGGCAGACAATAAACAAATAAAATATATCTGTCAGGCACCAAATAATCAAAGATATCTGGCAGACAATAAACAAATAAAATATATCTGTCAGGCACCAAATAATCAAAGATATCTGGCAGACAATAAATAAATAAAATATATCTGTCAGCCACCAAACATATCAAAGAAATCTGGGAGCCATCATAAAATCAAAGATATCTGGCAGGCACTACAAATATAAAAGATACCTGGCAGCCACCAAATGATCAAAGATATTTCAAATAATCCAAGATATCTGGGAGCCACCAAATAATCAGATATATCAAGCAGCTACCAAATAATAAAAGATATTTGGCAGGCACTAAACATATCAAAGAAACATGAAAGCCAGCAAATAATCAAAGATCTCTGGCTGCCACTAAATAATCAAAGATATCTGACAGTCATCAAATGATTAAAGATATCAGGCAGCCAGAAAATAATCAAAGATATATGGTAGCCAAAAATAATCAAAGATATCTTGTAGCAATCAAACATATCAAAGATATCTGGTAGCCATCAATCATATCAAAGATTTCTGGCAGGCTCCAAATAATCAGACGTATCTGCCAGCCACCAAACATATCGATTATATCTGGAAGCCACCAAATTATCAACATATCTGGCAGCAATCAAACATATCAAATATATCTGGCAGCCATCAAACACATCAAAGATATGTGACAGCCACCAAACATATCAAATATACATGGCAGCCTCCCACCAAAGATACAAAGATATCTGGCAGCCTCACCTATCAAATACGCCAAAGATATCTGACAGCTTCTCCTATCAAATACACCAAAGATATCTGACAGCCTCGCACCAAAGAGATCAAGGATATCTGACAGCCTCCCACCAAATACATCCACAAGACATCAAAGATATCTGGCTACCACCAAATACATCCACAAGACATCAAAGATATCTGGCAGCCTCCCACCAAAGGCATCAAAGATATCTGGCAGCCTCCCACCAAAGACTTCAACGATATCTGGCTACCACCAAATACATCCACAAGACATCAAAGATATCTGGCAGCCTTCCACCAAACATATCAAATATACCTGACAGCCTCCCACCAAAGATACAAAGATATCTGGCAGACTCTCTTATCAAATACACTAAAGATATCTGACAGCTTCTCCTATCAAATACACCAAAGATATCTGACAGCCTCCCACCAAATTTATCAAAGATATCTGACAGCCTCCCACCAAAGATATCAAAGATATCTGGCTACCACCAAATACATCCACAAGACATCAAAGATATCTGGCTACCACCAAATACATCCACAAGACATCAAAGATATCTGGCAGCCTCCCACCAAAGACATCAAAGATATCTGGCAGCCTCCCACCAAAGACATCAAAGATATCTGGCTACCACCACATACATCCACAAGACATCAAAGATATCTGACAGCCTCCCACCAAAGATATCAAAGATATCTGACAGCCTCCCACCAAAGATATCAAAGATATCTGACAGCCTCCCACCAAAGACATCCATAAGAAATAAACAACACATGGCAGCCAACAAGCAACCAGACATCAAAGACATGAGACAGTCAACCAACCAAACGCATCAATTATATTTTCCAACCACCTAACACATAGACTAGACATAGCGGTCATCTTACAGAAATCACAGACATCTCACAGCCATCAAACACACGGCATAGTCGATATGCACATTAAACGCCCGTCATAATCGTATAATCTACCCACAATGCTCCCGAGCAGACTTCAGAGAGAGATTCAATTATAGCCTTGGATTTCCTTCCGTCTCATTTGGCTTGCCCCGTTCCCTTGAAACCGCGCCGTGTCAAAATAACCAAATGTCAAGGCCCTTGAAACTAGAAGTTCAACTCACGGGTCGACTGCTCGTCAGATCTCGGCAATTTCCGGCCGACATGGCGGAAGCGGGCGCACCGGAAATGAAACGGCGATCCTTACTTAATTGACAGGTGTGTGATAAAAGGTACCTAAGAGATACCTGGGTAAGGTGTGAAAGGGATGGTCGAGATACCTGCTGAGTATGTAAACAGTGATCACTGATAAAACTGTTGAAGGTGTCAACGAAATTTGTTCTGAAGCTTTCAATGCATTAAAGTAACTCGATGCTGGTGTAAGATTAGTCGATGAGTTATTTGAAAAAATTTGCACGGAATTATTACGATATCCATTGAATGTTTCTAAAAATACCTTTGATCATCAATAGAGATTTTTAAAAAGAACAATTATAGCTCTCGATACCGTTAAGGGAAACGTTAAGCATCAGATGAAAGGTCTAAGATATCCCCAGAAATTGTAGAAATTATTTTTACAAGAAATAAGATTTTTTAAAAGCTATTTATGTATCACGGGTTTAACAGTCGGATTTTACGAAGTGATTAAAATGTGTTAATTTGTTTATATATATTTTTTAAATCTATATTTTTACCCTTATATACAATGTACCATCTGATGAAAAAAACTCGAATATATTAAAAATTTCATAATTTTAAAATATTTATTAATATCTGAAAAATTATAGAACAAAAATGTATTCAAGTATAGAAATGTTAAGTAATATATCTTATATTTTTAACTAAGGAAAAAAGGAACGATAAATCAAACCAAGAGATAATAAAGATTCTACTCAGATGGAATTGCTTGAAAGTTGTCATTATTAGTTCTGAAAGTTGTCATTAGTTCTGAAAGTTGTCATTAGTGCTGAAAGGTGTCATTAGTTCTGAAAGTTGTCATTAGTTCTGAAAGTTGTCATTAGTTCTGAAAGTTGTCATTAGTTCTGAAAGTTGTCATTAGTTCTGAAAGTTGTCATTAGTTCTGAAATTTGTCATTAGTTCTGAAAGTTGTCATTAGTTCTGAAAGTTGTCATTAGTTCTGAAAGTTGTCATTAGTTCTGAAAGTTGTCATTAGTTCTGAAAGTTGTCATTAGTTCTGAAAGTTGTCATTAGTTCTGAAAGTTGTCATTAGTTCTGAAAGTTGTCATTAGTTCTGAAAGTTGTCATTAGTTCTGAAAGTTGTCATTAGTTCTGAAAGTTGTCATTAGTTCTGAAAGTTGTCATTAGTTCTGAACAGTTGTCATTAGTTCTGAAAGTTGTCATTAGTTCTGAAAGTTGTCATTAGTTCTGAAATTTGTCATTAGTTCTGAAATTTGTCATTAGTTCTGAAAGTTGTCATTAGTTCTGAAAGTTGTCATTAGTTCTGAAAGTTGTAATTAGTTCTGAAAGTTGTCATTAGTTCTGAAATTTGTCATTAGTTCTGAAAGTTGTCATTAGTTCTGAAAGTTGTAATTAGTTCTGAAAGTTGTCATTAGTTCTGAATATTGTCATTAGTTCTGAAAGTTGTCATTAATTCTGAAAGTTGTCATTAGTTCTGAAAGTTGTCATTAGTTCTGAAAGTTGTCATTAGTTCTGAAAGTTGTCATTAGATCTGCTGCAGTCGAATCAAGAAATTACGCAAAAGATGGCGACCGAATAAAAGTGGTGCTAATCCCAGTTTTTACTGGTGTTAAAGCGAATCGAAACGATGGGAATGCGCTAAACAACAGGTAACTCGAAGTGAGGAGATCGATAGCTGATCAAAATTTAATTTAAGAGTCAAACTATCAAGCAACCATTTTCTTTAAAATGAAAAAGATGCGTCTCAGATAGATGTTTACACAAGGTACTGAATAACAAAGGAAACCAAATAAGTTACCGAGGCATCATGTACGGAGACATCAAAAGACAAGCAGGGAGAAGATTTTGTCAAAACTTTTATTATTTAAATTCAAGTCATTTGTAACAAAAACTCAGCAAGCGTAGTGTAATTCAGAGTAATTAACTAATCAAGTCATTTATACAATGCTGAACAAAGCATAGAAAGAACTCAACAAAAATAAATGATCTCAATAATATTCAGTCATAAAAACTTTGTATCGGTATGAAATTTACCTTACCTGTGCTACTACTACCAGGCCCGGCAGTGTCCGCTCGCCCCACTGAAAGCTGCCAAATCTGAGGACTAAATGAATACAACTAGTTGTAATCGCATTATCCGATAATACTAGCCTTGACCTGATTGCCTCATGGGGTTAAATGGAGACAACGCCCCACCCCACCACATCCCCAAAACGCATTACCAAGGTAGGTCAACCTGACACAGGTTCTTTCCATTCTCCCGTCATGCTGAGTGGAGTCCAGAGTGGACTGAACAAAATGCTGCATGTTAATGAACATTCAGACGTGTTGTTGGAGAATAACAACCACGATGTTAATGAACATTCACACGTGTTTGGAGAATAACAATCACGATGTTAATGAACATTCACACGTGTTGTTGGAGAATAACAACCACGATGTTAATGAACATTCACACGTGTTATTAGAGAATAACAACCACGATGTTAATGAACATTCAGACGTGTTGTTGGAGAATAACAACCACGATGTTAATGAACATTCACACGTGTTGTTGGAGAATAACAACCACGATGTTAATGAACATTCACACGTGTTGTTGGAGAATAACAACCACGATGTTAATGAACATTCACACGTGTTGTTAGAGAATAACAACCACGATGTTAATGAACATTCAGACGTGTTGTTGGAGAATAACAACCACGATGTTAATGAACATTCACACGTGTTGTTGGAGAATAACAACCATGATTTTAATGAACATTAACACGTGTTATTAGAGAATAACAACCACAATGTTAATGAACATTCACACGTGTTGGAGAATAACTTCCACGATGTTAATGAACATTCAGACGTGTTGTTGGAGAATAACAACCACGATGTTAATGAACATTCACACGTGTTGTTGGAGAATAACAACCATGATTTTAATGAACATTAACACGTGTTATTAGAGAATAACAACCACGATGTTAATGAACATTCACACGTGTTGGAGAATAACAATCACGATGTTAATGAACATTCAGACGTGTTGTTGGAGAATAACAATCACGATGTTAATGAACATTCACACGTGTTATTAGAGAATAACAACCATGATGTTAATGAACATTCACACGTGTTACTAGAAAATAACAACCACGATGTTAATGAACATTCAGAAGTGTTTTGGGAGAATAACAATCACGATGTTAATGAAAACGATTCTTTTATTGTAGAGAAATGGGTACATTGTTTGGTCACGTTGTGCTTCTCAGGTCCTTTTATGATATATAATCATCACTTAATAAAACACAAATTCAATAAGGGAAATTTAGCTTCAGGACGTTTTTTGTTTGGTCAGTCAGTGAGGGTATTTTTGTGGAGAATGGGGTATTTGTTTGGTCAGTCAGTGAGGGTATTTTTGTGGATAATGGGGTATTTGTTTGGTCAGTCAGTGAGGGTGTTTTTGTAGAGAAATGGATACTTGTTTGGTTAGTCAGTGAGTGCATTTTTGTGGAGAAATGGGATACTTGTTTGGTCAGTCAGTGACGGTGTTTTTGTGTAGAAATGGATATTTATTTGGTCAGTCCGTGAGTGTGTTTTTGTTGAGAATGGGGTATTTGTTTGGTCGGAGTAATTTTGTCTACATAATTAAACAAGTAAAAGCAGATATGATACGTCTTCTCTGATAAGAAAAGGTCTTCATAATCGATAGTTGTAGTCAATACACTGAGAAATCATATTTCAACACGAGCTTATCACCCGTTAGCTATGGTCTGGAGTCTGGTGTTAGGCCCCAACTTTCTAAATGTGCAATGTTACTGTGTTAAAACAGCAAAAGTTAATGTCACATTGTATAATTTTTTTCATCCACGCTCTAAGCATTCAAACACAGATCCTCCTGATACACAGGTTTACATAATACACAGATTCAATGGATACACGGATACAAAAGATGCATGTAAACATCGGTTATAACTATGGATCAGTCAATTATATGGATGTATCCGATGTACGGATCCACCACCTGATACACGGATAAACCTGATACACGGATACATCGGATACACGGATACATCGGATACACGGATACATCTGATACACGGATACATCTGATACACGGATACATCTATACAGGATACATTGATACAGGATACATGATACACGGATACATCTGACACGGATCACTGATACACGGATACATCTGATATACGGATACATCTGATACACGGATACACCTGATACACGGATACATCTGATACACGGATACATCTGATACACGGATACATCTGATAATCATCGGATACATCTGATACACGGATACATCTGATACATGATCCGGATACATCTGATACACCGATACATCTGATACATGGATACATCTGATACACGGATACACCCTACAACTTGAAACCACCAATTGCTTTTCTTAAGAAAATCTTTAAAAATGTTCATGAATATTTTAGAGTAACTGTAACCACAAGAAAGGCGATGTCTTTGAACTGTAACCACTGCACCCTAAGACTTGTAAATAGTCAACAAGAACACCAAACACTTGTAACATGAACTATGATTGTCACTGACAGATGAAACTTTCTCACTTATGAAAAATACACGAATTCTTTAACACACGTTATTGAGAAATACTAACACAATTTCATTTTAGTAGCAGATGGAATAATTGAGAGGTAAATGGAACTTGGTTATACACATCAATAAAATCGTTCAAGTTGGACAGTCTTGCTAAACATATCTCCATCAGCTGGGCGTTACTTGCCAAAGGAATCATAGCAGTGATTGTGATTTAAGTTTTAAATAGTGGTCGTCATGAGGTGAGACAAAATGGGAATGGTTTTAGGGCGAATACAAACCTGTTTGTAGTCACAATCGGCACATATTCATGTTCCCTGCATGGCTTACATTTTGTTAAAAGGTTAGCCTATCTTATGTGGTTTCGTTGAATTAAATTTCCTCGGTGTGTGTGTGGGGGGGGCGTAATCAAACTCTAGCTTAGTCCATTGACATGAGTCAAAACATTTATGCATTTTATATTTCAATGACTAGTGCATAATATGATATCCTCAAGAAATATAAACGTAGAAAATTTGAGCCCAGCCAGTTTTTCGTTTTTTGGGAGTTGAACTATTTGCAAACTGCAACGTAGTCAAATTATTTCCAAGTAAAGGTCTTCAATATTTAAAATGTGTTTAAAAAGCTGTCTGACGAAAATGGAAATATGAAAATTTTAATTAGGGATGCCACAATGCGTTCCACACGACTGACGTTGACATTATCATTTTGGATACGCATGAAGGGAAAACAAATGTTGGAGGGGCATGGAAATATTTCATGAGAAGGCAACTCTAGACGCGTGACAATTCAGCAGTTCTTCATTGGGTCAGAACAACCGGGCTTGACAGGTCAGCCAGCAATCCACCAGTTACTAGATATCCACAATTTGCCAATCTTCAGCTGGTTTGGACAATTGATCTTAACATGAACATCAAAAAACCAGCTAAAAACCACTATTTGAGAATGTATGTCTTCTAAGTAAAAGATGCAAATAATGTCCATATAAATTCTCTCCTTTTAAACGGGACTACTTTGGTTGCTAATTTACTTGATTTCACTATAAATAAACTTATGCTTTTGTATTAACCCTCAAGTATTCATTGTTTCAGACACAACCCGACCAACCCATTGTTTCAGACACAACCCAAACAACCACTTGTTTCAGACACAACCCCTTGTTTAGACAAAACCCAACCAACCCCTTGTTTCAGACACAACCCGACCAACCTATTGTTTCAGACACAACCCTACCAACCCCTTGTTTCAGACACAACCCGACCAACCCCTTGTTTCAGACACAACCCGACCAACCCCTTGTTTCAGACACAACCCGACCAAACCCCTTGTTTCAGACACAACCCGAAACAACCCCTTGTTTCAGACACAACCCAAACAACCCCTTGTTTCAGACACAACCCAAACAACCCCTTGTTTCAGACACAACCCGACCAACCCCTTGTTTCAGACACAACCCGACCAACCCCTTGTTTCAAACACAACCCCACCAACCTATTGTTTCAAACACAACCCCACCAACCCATTGTTTCAGACACAACCCGACCAACCTATTGTTTCAGACACAACCCGACCAACCCCTTGTTTCAAACACAACCCCACCAACCTATTGTTTCAAACACAACCCCACCAACCCTTTGTTTCAGACACAACAATTTCTCACTCAAGCCTCAAGGGCAATCGGGCATCTCTACTCCCTCACTTAAAAATACATAAAAATCTGCTTACTGCTGTCAGTTTGACATTTCTGACTTCATTCATCAGTTCCGCTTGACTTTAAGCAGCGCCCCTCACAATAACAGACGTGTCCCCAATTCCAATTGATATCTGCTGGTTGTGTTCGGATCATTTTATTTATTTATTTTAGAAAATAGACTGCAGAAAAATACACGAACACGTAAATATGCCCAAGACTTCGGCAATGTGTTTACACGCACGATGGCGTCATCATTACATGTATAATTTATGAAACAAATAAGGATGTGGCTACGTCTGAAAATACAAATATTGACATTGTTTAATGAAAGATTGTGAAATTACATTTTCCTTATCTCTCTGCGTCTTTCTAGGTATAACTTGTGTCGCATCAGGTCGCGCTATAAATTTGTCATAAAATCCCACATTGTTTTTCATTAAAGTTTTTCGTTCGCCCTTAAAGGTCTTTGCTGACCAACTTTTAAACTGAGCATTGGTGATACACCCTCTTTCTGAATATTTATTAACGCTGGTGACTTGCTTTTTACATGTAATAAATGAGACCCACGCGTGTTTAGATCTTATAGCCACGAGGAAGTGTTTCCATTACGTCCTGCTAAGATTTTTTGAGGTTCAGCATCTTCATTGGCGTGCACTCATTCAAATTTACAAAATCAGTTGTCCTTCCTAATTACTTAATTGCAGAATTAATTTTTTTTACTGCTGACCAGTGCACGGAAGCATAATAGATTTGTGTGTCTCAGTACTGCTAATCTGTGGTGGGTGCTGAATTCCCATATCTGACTTTTTGGACTGTTAATAGTGTTAAAGAACCGTAACAGAAATACAAATAAGAAAACTTGCTCACATCAATCAGGTTATAAAACACAAACTAGCTTGAGCCTAGAAAAAAAAGATGTATTTTTAGTAGGGCTGCTAAAATTAACGATTAATTTCTCGATTAATCGTTAATTTTTTTTATCGATTTAACTATTTTAATAGATAAAAATTCGATTAAAATTAAAGAAAATATATATTATATTTTTACAAATTTTATTGATAAATGATTAATTATCAATAATAATTATATATTTTTTTACTTACTAAATTCTCTCGCGTAATATCATAATTTATTTTATTAATTTATGTGGACCGGCAGACGTCAACTAAAAAATGGCTGACAGCATCAGCGCAGTTAAATTTTAAACAGATAACTGGATAGTTGGGGCAAAAACGATCGTTTTTAAGCTAACTGCGTATGGCAAAGTCGAAGATGGTGAAAAAGGTTTACTGTGTTCACTGCTATAAACAATTCTCTTTTACAGGATCGAATACATCGCTGACGTACCACCTTCAGCACAAACATCCGATCAAGTATCAACACATTGTCATAAAATTTTAATTCAATTTAACTTAATTTTCAATGTCTGTGAGACAGGGGAAATAACTCAATAAAATAAAAGAGTCAATTACCTGTTTTTGTTACTTCCCTTGAAATGTTCAGTTTAATGACGTCATAAATTTCTATTTTTTGGCTTTAATCGAAATTAACGATTAATTAAACGTTAACTTTTCAAAGTAACGATTAATTTAAATTAACCAATAACAGCCCTAATTTTTAGATTAGAGTGCGGCCGTACTAAAATTTAAAATAAACGAAGCTCCATGTTATGAAAGCCATCACAGCTGTGGACATTTAATTCTATCGGACTTGTGCTAACACTGACCTCTAACGTATGACTGACGTTGTCTATAATTAGAATCATCGCTGCATCGTTCCAGGAAACCGAAAGGTCTCCAGGAGCCCATTGTCAAGGTCACCGTCGGGGACCCGAGCTCCCTAAAGAAGAAATTCGATTAACCCTTTGAAGAAGTGGGTTGCCGTCAACAACCAGGCTTCAAGAGAGTCTTTCGTTCAGACAGACGAGAGTGAAACACTATTTTCTCAGCATTTTTTTCACATGACATTGGGATTAAAACAGAATCAAGTCAGCTCTTCTTTCACGTATTTTATTTCCCAAAATAATATCAATTTGTTTTCTCCTGACTTTAGACCTTTTAAACTTTTACATATTTCAGACGGCAAAGCATTAAGCGATTGACCAATACATACTTCAGATTTGCATCCATCGACGCTCATGCACGATAATGGACGACATGGTCAGTAGCACACGCTGGCTAGACAAATGTAGTCGCGCTGTGCTGTTATGAACACCTCATAAAACAAATGTAGTCGAGCTGTGCTGTTATGAACACGTCATAAAACAAATGTAGTCGAGCTGTGCTGTTATGAACACGTCATAAAATCAAATGTAGTCGAGCTGTGCTGTTATGAACATACCCTCGTCCCATGTGCATAAATGCAGTGCGTATCCACTTGATACCTAACTTCGCGTGTAGACGAAAAGATCTTATTTTTGGCCTAGAATTTTTCCTGAGGCTTACCAGCCGTGAAGGCGAGGAAACATACATCCATATATCCTCACATCATCGCTTTCAACGATAGGTTACTTCAATTTCGTGATAGGAGTACAGTTCTATCTGAATTGTTAAAAGACAAGCTGAAGACATTGATTTTGAACAGTAGATCCATTTTCCACAAACACGCGATGAAGTGCACTGATTTCGCTTCATTCGTTTACCGGTCTTCTACACACAGTTTTCCATATCTTGATATGTTTACATATTATGCATGTTTCTGAGGTTTTTAATATATTGTCGTCTTTTGCCAAGTCATTTAGCAAGTGTTTGTAAAGCACAGAGAGCCCAGCTGTAGCCGTGTGATCAGCGCTATAACGCTATTAGTATGACTAATAATAATGATGAAAACAAAACTAATGTGTTGAACACGTCAATCCTAAATATCGCTTTAAAATGAAAACCTTGAAAAAACTTATCAGTTTGATAAGATTTGCGATAACTTTAGCTGAACAGTGCCACACATGTTTAGCTGAACAGTCCCACACATGTTTAGCTGAACAGTGCCCACACATGTTTAGCTGAACAGTCCCACACATGTTTAGCTGAACAGTCCCACACATGTTTAGCTGAACAGTCCCTCACATGTATAGCTGAACAGTCCAACACATGTTTAGCTGAACAGTCCCACACATGTTTTGACGGCAGCTAACAAGCAATTATTTCTGGACTTTTTGCGAAAGTTACGCTGCCGCGTCATTCGGGCATATGTATGTTATCGCTTTGATCAGTGATTAGGGCTGTTTAAAAAATCTGCACGGGTACCCGTTGACAGGCCTATCAGTGATACCTCCTCTGTCCCACCAAAACACGCAAAGTTCCCAAACAACGGCCACAAAATTCTAGATCACCTATAGAGCTATCGGCCCTTTCAGTCCCCAGGGCATGAGGACTATTTACCTCCCATATCATCAATGGTTAATCAAGGTCGGTACCTAATGTCAATACCACCAATACTTTTACAGATATCTCGGTAATGACGGAATTTCCCAAAACGATGACCATACTCTTTGAAGGAATTTGAGCCGACGTAAACTAATTTTTATCAAAGAGATATTATATATAAATCATTTTTATTATGTATAATGATTTTTTTTATTATGTATAATGGTTTTTTTTATTACTGAACTTCAATTAAACCACATACTGATACCTTGAAAGACGTCGAAATTCAGTTGTACTGTTTTAATTTTAGCCGTTTGCGCTTGTACTAGTAAACTAGATGCAGTTTGTTGAGATGTTATAGCTAACCACTTTACGCCTCAAAGATGAATCAGTTTAATTGTGACCTGAGAGGCTAATATTTATAACTCGTTATATCAGCCCTTACCAACAAAGTTTTCTTGTGCGTAATAGAGGCCCTAAGAAAGAATTGTTAAAATTCATGTTCTATATGTCTTGCTTAAATATCTTAATAGAAATATCTGAATAGTTCTTCATCTTTCTTTCAAAATAAGGCATTCTTGATACACGCTATGAACTTGAAACAAAGCCTACTTTTACACTCTTTGCCTACAACACGTTCATTAATTTTGCTAATATACGATTCACGCAATCAATTTTAACTCTGTTGTCTATGTAGGTTAATAGACGTGCATACGCAGCAGCGGATTAACGCAGAATGGCCCACCTAACACTGGCCGATGGTCAAAGAGACCTAGAAAACCAGTTACAGATAAAAATACATTGCCTGATACATGCAATTGATAAGGCCTTTAATTGATTAGGGCTTCATATCTCAAGAGTGTTTCACGCGCATGGACATCAACGAAACAACCAAATGGCTGCCAGCCTAAATGAACGCAAATGATTTTGACAGAACTCATACCCCCCTTGGGTGCCGGATATGTTTACCCACGGGGAGTGATCGCGAGGGCGTGATGGTTCCTGGGATGGTGGCTTTCAAAATACGGCGCCACTGTAGACGGGCTTAGTCGGAACTCGTTACACGCAACACTGCTCGGTTGTGGTTAGAAGCGTTTGTTAAATTAAGACTTCGCTTGTGGCTGTAGACGTTTGTCAAGTTTACACTTTGCTTCTTGGTAAAGGCATGTATTAAGTTATCTTCTACGACGATAATCGGAATAAATCTTCAACAAGTGTATTGCCTACTATATTGCCTGTTGTATTGCCTGTTATATTGCCTGTTGTATAGCCTATTATATTGCCTATTATATTGCCTGTTATATTGCCTGTTATATTGCCTATTATATTGCCTGTTATATTGCATGTTGTATTGCCTATTATATTGCCTGTTATATTGCCTGTTATATTGCCTGTTACCCCAGACCATAACCTGAGACAATGAAATGGCGGTTTTAAAAACTCTTTTTCAATAAGAATGCAAATCTGTTTAAATAGGTCACCGATGATGTTCTTTATGGCACAACAATAACATCTATCCAATGAAAAATTGCGTGACGCCGAGCACAATGAAAACACAATTCTAGGACAGACGGTGCTATGGAGGCAAACCTACGGCGGATTAAGTAGGGGGGGGTCTGAACGGGCTAAAGCCAGGGGCCCCGATTATTTAGGGGCCCCTAAATTTAGTATAATTTATAATAAAGGTGGACAAATGTTTGCATGAATCCTTAAAAATATCATAAATTAAATAAATTAATAAAATCTTATCTATTAATCTGATCGCTATTCGGACCCGGTAGCCTCAGTATCGAAAAACTTAATTTGATTGGCTCAATAAGAGAACATATTAATGAATACTATTATTTTCTTTTAAATTTTATTCAAACATCAGGATCTTGTGGTCTTGAGGCAACGTGTTGTCTTGTGGCGCAAGCGGTAGCGGGTTCGATTCCCGGCGGGAGCATATATTTTTTTTCATTTGTCTTTTTTTTTAAATTATCTTTTTACAATCAATTTTAGTTTCCAGGCAAACAGTTGTTTCTTTGTGTTCGTTTTTTTTTGATGAATCCGATCCCGGAGTACAGACACATTATGAACAAGAGAACCAATGGACTATCTAGTTACAAGTTACAGTCTTATATTAGCTGCTAGCAATCATTTTACAGGGACGCTAGCTGGATAGGGCCCCAGTTTGAATTGCAGCCAGTGTCCCTGTACTGTCTTAATCCGCCCCTGAGGCAAACACTACATGTATTAAATTTATTAAATTATTGTTTAAAATATGAACAGTCTTTTTTCTCAGTGCATTGATAATAAAGTTAAAAATTATTCATGTGGTGCTTACTTAAGGAAAATCTTTGTCATGAAACATAATAAATGTATTCATTTTTTAAAATGGTATAATGAATCATTATAAAAATAAATCTAATATTAAATTTGATTATTTATAAAGGGAGTACCCCCGCAAGCAACTGGACTCACAGTTACATCCCTTTAGATAAAAATAGAAACATATATTATCGATTCATTCAATTAAAAACATTCATATCCTAAGTGCAACATATAATGGCATTACAATGGATATAACCTACGTTTATAATGAAATAAGAAATGTTTATAAACCTTGATTTATAAGACTGAATCTATAAAATACCGTTTTCGTGTATAAGTTAATTAATATATTAGAAACGTTAGCAACACTCCCTTCCGTTTTCTCTCAAAGTTTTTATCATTCACGTTTTTCCCATGTATATTTGATAAAAAGTATAGAAGAGCATCCACGATCGTATCACTTGCAGAAACAATAGATGAATAATTCATCGCCGAGACACGAGTCTGAGAACTGAACATTCGTGCATTCAGATGTTGACAATTCACTGTTCTTATTCAAATTTATCCGTAGAATTTAGTTTTGCAAAGGGATTTCAATGTTACAAAGTGCAGTGCAGATCTTTAACAACTTCAAACAAAGAACTGACGCATTAGTGAAACGAACTGACCACACCCAACTCTCTACGGACGTCTGATGTCAATGTATGAGACTAAGTCTTCTCAAATCAAACAGACTCTTTGGAAACATAAGAGGAAAAAAAACAAAAAACAAAAATTAAGAAAATTAGTTAGAAACAAATATTATGTTAAAATCACATATACGGGATCCTTATTGATTGAGAGAAGTGTTACTGGTGCGTACAACAGCGGGTCTGCATCAGTACGTGCGTCTGAGTGTTCGTTTTTCTTTACATAAGTTTTCGGATGTTGAACGGAAGTGACAAGAAGGGTGGCCGATAGGGACATGACGAGAGGCAGATAATTTATGTTTTCAATATTGAATAGCTTAAAATAAAACAGTAGCTTACCTGTACATTTTTCATTACAATAATTTAATAGTTATGAAGGTAGTGTCATGTCACTGGTGACACAACTTTCCTTGCTAAGAGGGCCATATACTATGAGGTAAAAATATGTGGTTGGCGGATTCAGATAATTATAGAAACTGACATACATTGAGACAAAACTAAAGGCTTTTATTTTTTTTAAAATTTTTTCTTTATTTTTTTTTGTAAGAAGGATATTTTGCGAGGGAAAAAAATGGAACAAAGTTAATGCGATTTTGAGAGTTTATGTATAGATCTTAGAAATGACTAAGATTGGATCAATAATGGACAATTATCCTACATGCCTAAAACAAATATAATGTGTTCAATTATAACCAAAGACCCAAAATTGAGTTGTAAAAGCTGCAACGAACGTCACATTCATTTTCATTTCCGAGTTTAAAATAAAAATTACCTTAAAATCAATTTTCGCAATCGGATGTCGGCGAAGTTCGTACATATAACAGTACAAAACTTTATCGTTTTTCATAATCAAAATTAACGTTGGTAAACAATAAAATGTCAACGATTTATACTTTCATTTGATGTTGTTCTATTTTGTGCTTAAAAGAGCCCATGATCTCTGCTTTTCTTAAAATTGTAATACCATCGTTACATATAAAAAAGAGTATATAAGATGAAGCTGCGAGTCAATTGTGATTTAAACGAGGACCGTACTGAGGCCGGAATATGTACACACCTGCTTCAAAGAAATGTTGAGTGAAAGATAGTGAAGAGGAAGAAGAGAGATAAAAAAGGGGGGATGGGGTGGGGTAAAGAGGTAAGTGGGTGATAGAGAAACGAATCTCATCACCAGATTTTCTTATTGCCATCACGAAACATCGTGTTCAATATTTGATATCAAATTTTATCCAAAAATAGTTTGACACGAAAGCCGGAGGTTGAATGACTTGAAATCCGATGTCGACAATGGTGCATCACACGAGGTCGACAATGGTGCACCACACGAGGTCGACAATGGTGCGCCACACGAGGTCGAGAATGGTGCGCCACACGATGTCGAGAATGGTGCACCAAACGAGGTCGACAATGGTGCACCACACGAGGTCGACAATGGTGCACCACACGAGGTCGACAATGGTGCGCCACACGAGGTCGACAATGGTGCACCACACGAGGTCGACAATGGTGCGCCACACGCGACATCCAACACGTTATATACATAATAAATAAATTCTAAACCACTCATTTCATTTTTTTTCACCGTCTTTTTTTGGCCAACTTTGAAACTTTAATTTTAGTACAAGTTAAGAAAGGTTAGATCCTACCTCTCAATGAAGGCTCTAACCAATATTTCATCAGTCAGATACACACGTGATCACAGACAGGTTTTACTCTAGACCAACGGTGGCCAAATTGCGACTCTAGAGCCGCATGCGGCTCTCATCTGTTCACAGTGCGGCTCGCGTACAGTTTATTAAAGACATGTTACAAGGATTACTGCAAGATTTCCAAACCAGGTTTTAATGGCAATAGTGCATTAATGCGGCTCTCAACAAATTTGTTTATATTTTAAAATGGCTCTCAGTCTTTACAGGTCTGGACACCCCTGCTCTAGACTCTAGACGGACACCCCCCCCCCTGTTTTTGAAGTATTTGTCGTAATCGTTTTCGCGTGATCATATAGGGGGCCGTCCATAAAGTACGTCACGCTATTTTCGACCATTTTTAACTCCCCCCCTCCCCCCTGTCACAAACTGTCACACATCTTGGACCCCCCCCCCTAAAGTACGTCACACTTTCGAACAAAAATGTTGTTTTTTATTAACAAAATGATCAAAATTTAATATAAAACAGCGTGACGTCACACATGGCCGGACACCCCCCTCCCCTCCCCCACGTCACAAACTGTGACACTTTCGTACGTCCCCTCCCCCCCCCCTCTGGAGCAGACGTACTTTATGGACGGCCCCTAGTATATTTTACTCTTTTTTTAAAGAAAGATAAAGAGAAATTTTTGCAGAGAGTATTGACCAAATCGTTAGAGACATAGCCAGATGATGAATATCGAGAAGACTGTAAGGGCACGATGCAGTGTAGACCATCCAGTTTGGGCCACTGGCCTGCTGTGCTAGTGCAGTTGTTTTGTTCATAATTGAGATCTATCATTGCAGCGATGGGCACATCGGTTTATTGATTGTGTTCATTGCATTATTATTTTGTTTAAAATGCGGCTTGCATGATTGTGATTTTATCTTCGGCGCATGAAAGATGGCCACACAATTAAGCTAATTTGTCGTTTACGATACAACAGCAATAAAAGATGCGAGAGACGTGAAGGAAGATCAGTATCTTGATTGATAGAGTGGATAAAATATTGATAGATCGAATTCAGTGTGAAAAACTTGACAGTTTAGTACTACTGGCATATAAATTAATATTTGAAGTAGAAAGTTAAAAAAATATCTCACAGAATTAATACTTTGTGTGTCAAGAGACGTCTTACTTTTCTAGGCTTTTCTCTCTGTCTTTTTTTCTAATCTGTCAATGTTACTCATTCCCCGGATTTATAAGATATGATCTTATCTATTTAATTTCTTATGCTGTTGTCATGCATCTTATAAGGCTATTTCTTTGTCCTGCGCTGTATGTCTTAGCCCGTGCTTTTTTTTTAGCAGAGCCCACTTGTTACGGTGTTTCCGTAACTTTTTTTAAGAGAAAAAACCACTGGTCTTAACTGATAATAATAAAGATGATAGTTTGTTATTTAGCGCTTTCTATCCATGCGGGTCCAACATGCTCAACGCGCTCTGATTTTGTAAACTTAGCTAAACGCGGTGGTCGAGTGGCAGCGCGCTCGACTGGCGTACCGATGGTCATGGGTTTGAATCCATGTGGAGGAAGGGATTTGTTCCAGGGGCATAGGGTGTCCCTGAGTCACCCAGCTCCGAATGGGTACCTAACACTAATTAGGCGACTGGGTAATGCGTGGAACCCACAAAGCCGTGGTCCGTGAACGCTGTATCACTTGCCAACAGATCATCTGTCACGGTCTGTGGACGCAATTATATTCTGCATAGAAGGAGCGTCTGTATAGATAAGATAAGAAGATAAGATAAACTTAAAAATTAATTTTTTCTTAAATAAATTTTTGGCGTTACATTCTCTCAATTATTTGTTAAAAACCAATCCATAACTTTGGTGGAGTTGAATGACAAAAGAACGGAGTGTTTTGTGTCCATCCGCACCGAGAACTTTCAGAAGGAATTGTGAAGAAGAACGCAGCCGCTTTAAAGACACGTGATTTGAAGTCGGTATTTTTTCCTACAAAAAATGTGTTGCCGAACAACCCATACAGCCTTACGTCAGTGACAGTAACTTCAGTAACCCTATTTACATGCTCAATTCTTTCTTCTCCGTGTATTGCTGAACGTTGGCCTCAGTTCTGTACGGGAGGACACTGTTAGTACTCTGACACAGATTTCCATGCAGCTTGAGATTATTCATTTACTTCCATATTTTGTTCCAAGGTACAAACGCTGACATTCTGACACCATACTTTTCTACTCAGTCAACAAAATTGGTTGATCATAAAACGTTTTCTAAACGAAAATCACTTATAGCCTTACAAATGTATACGTCTCTACATTAACACTTATCCAATGTAGCATCATTCTAATTGGGGCGTGTGCTTTAGTTTGAGTGATTTTTAAATTGAATTACATGGTGGCATTATACCACACGTCAAATTCTGTTTCACGAACATCAAGGGCACGCGTTTTAGCACGATTTACTTTATAACTGCAGAAACATTTTGACTTATTATAACTGTAACATGCTAAAAATTGACATAATTTATGGGTACCTTTGCGATTGTAAAAACCTAATTTTATTGACCCATTTTCACCAGATTCGCCGCCAGGTAAAACCATCTAATTAACCCCCCCTAACCGCCCCGCCTCGAAATGATCAGACACCAGCACATCTGAGATGGCCCGTGCTTCAAGCTATGTGCACGTTCAATTAGTCAACCCTCACATGACAACCGTACTCATGCTGATTGAATAATCACGTCCCGCCCCGTACGGCCAACCCATCTCTGGGAAAGTTCAAAGAGGAACTAAGAATCATTTATAACGCCTGACTCACCGTTTTTGTAAAAAAGTTCCAACTTTCGGTACACTCGCTTCAGCAACGGTTTTTCGACATTGGTGTCCGACTTCTATACTCAGTGGAAATGTTTTTGTCGAGGGAATGATGTAGGAATTACTTAAGTGATTGGGACCAAGAGAGAGAGAGAGAGGGAGAGGAGAGAGAGAGAGAGAGAGAGAGAGAGAGAGAGAGGAGAGAGAGAGAGAGAGAGAGAGAGAGAGAGAGAGAGAGAGAGAGGAGAGAGAGGAGAGAGAGAGAGAGAGAGAGAGGAGAGAGAGAGAGAGAGAGATGAGAGAGAGAGAGAGAGAGAGAGAGAGAAAGAGAGAGAGAGAGATGAAAAATATGATCTTTTGGGAGACTATTTCAGACTCATGGTTAGAATGCAACAAGTGTTTAGTTGTTTGCCAATGTCCTACAGAGTTGGTTATACCTCAGACCATACGTCGTCATATAAGAAACTTCTTTGATATAATCATTTTTAAGAAAGTTTGTTTTTTATTTTTCTTTCTTTTCTTTTAAAATGTCAAATTCAAAAATCTAAATTATAAAAAAACAACAACTAACAAACCTCTGATAAAACCTAACAGAATACTTTGAAAATGTTTCCTTTATGCCTTAATAAAATTGTTCCATATGGATCCCCGGATGTTTTATTAATAGAATACCACTTTGAAATGCTGTGTGTGTGTGTGTTGGTATATATATATATATATATATATAATTGTACTGAAAATAATGAGAGGTACCATTTTAATGGTGTGAGTTTATGTTGAACATTAACCGTAATATAAATGTAAAATCGTAATTTTAAAACCTTAGCAATTCAAAAATGTGTTAATTGAACTTATTTTTTTTAAATTAAAGGATTATTTAGGTTATAATTAAGAGCAGTAATGAATTTCATTTGACATCAAATATTATAAATGGTAATACAAAAATGTCCTTTTATTTTTTTACACGCTTTCATTTAAGTCACACAGTTTGCATTAATCCATCAAATCTTGTAACGTAAAATTAAACCACTTCTGATGGTCCTAGAGATCTCAAAATTTTACCACAGATAGATCTTGGATGGCAATGCATTGAATCAAAATTTGAGATAGATCGAATGTACTTAATTAAATTAATGCATTTTTTAGTTTATCTCTACATAACATATATGTTTGCGTTTTAATCACTCACATCAATGAACCACACCTCAATTCGTCCTAGAGGGATACAAGTAATTAAATTTTAGAAAACATGTTTTCATTTTATAAAATAAAGCAAAGGGAAATCCTTTACATAATAATTTACAGACTGGCAAGCATGGTTGAAAAACGAGATAAGAAAAACCGACATTGATTTCTCTACAGCCCCTTATTTATTGGCCACAAGCTTCATATTTCTATCTGTATTCTATTTTTCCCAGCATTCTGTCTGTCTCTCCCGTTCCTATACCCTAATAGCACTCTTGGTACCCCCCCCCTTTCCCCACTGTGTCTCTATCAATGTGTCTTACTTTGTTCCCCAAACCATGAGCTCGTCCCATAGCGGCACCGCGTCTATAAATGTTACAGCAATAAACTGACTGCCCCGTGGCCTACTCAATGCGCCGTATCTATTTTCACGGCGATAGTCAAGATGTCATAAGAGTTACGTACCCCTCCCTGTGAGTTGTCTGCGCCTGATTGACCGGAAGATTGTTTTTGCGACAGTCTATGATCAATTTTGCGTTTTGTGTCTGTTGCCAATGGCCCAGTTTTCCTATTGTCGATTGCCTATTTCAGCAAAACCTCAGAACAGTTGAGCTTTTCCGATTGTGTGATGTTAGTAAAAAGTTGGTTCTGTCTGCGATGTCTCTAAGGTTTAAAGCCAACACATCAGTCAATAGTAAGTAAAATAGTTCAATATTATGTGCTGAGTAATGGGATGCCTGTCTATCATCACATCTAATTCCCTGTAGTCTGGACGTCCGAGACATAATCTTCTGTATAGAAGGGGCGTCTATTATAGATACGATACATTTTACTGTCTTTGACACTAGATATAATTAATCCCATAACGCTGATTTGCTTGTAGGTGGAGAAAAGCAAATAAGGAAATTGCAGATTAAAACGTCACTTTTGACCCCAGGAATAAATTACATTTTACATTTTTACCGCTCGTACTCCTTGTCATGAATCAGACTTTTTAGTAAATATTTTTTATATGCATGCACTATATATATATATTATATATATTAGGGCTGTTAACGATTAATTTTTAATTAAATCCTTAACTTTTGAAAAATTAACGATTAATTAATCGTTAATTTCGATTACAGCCCAAAATTAAAATTTATGATGTCATAAGTAACACTTATAACACGTTCTTGTTGAAAATCTAAATAACACTGGAAATCTCTCCGTTATATGTCATCTTTTAACCAACTACGCAAAAAGACAAGTGTGTTGACATTATTTGGTTCGAGGGATGAGCGGGTCTAATTGACAATAAAACCAGCCGAGCTGAACAATCATTCACATGGAACTGAGGTAACTGGTATGCACAAAACTATCTTGGGAAGGTATGAAATTATCGGATATCGGTGTTCATTATCAACATTTTGAACATTCCCGTCAGTCAATAGTTTAAAACCCAAATTTTCGAGTAATCGTCAGGGAATTTATCATTTATCGGCCTCTGTAGGTGAAATTTTCAATCTTGGCTACATTATTTCTGACAACATGTCTATTAACAACTTCATCAATCACATCTGTCGCTCTGCCTACACTGCCATTCGTCAGATCAGCTCAATCCGTCATTACTTAACAGTTAGTGCCACAAAAACACTAGTCTGTGCTCTTGTACTGGCTCGTACGGATTACTGCAATTCTCTTCTGTCAGGTGTGCCAAAACAATGCATTGAAAGAATACAGAAAGTTCAAAATTCAGCTGCCAGACTGGTGCTCAAGGCAAAAAAACATGACCATGTTACTCCACTTCTTCGCTCACTTCATTGGCTGCCTATACAAGCCCATATTGATTACAAACTGGCCGTTCTCTGTCACAATTTCTTTTCGGACTCATGCCCATCGTATCTTACTGAACTTTTGTCGGTCTACTCACCCACTCGCAAGCTAAGATCTTCTGCAGACACACGCGTTCTCTCTGTTCCTACGACACGCACCAAAACGTTTGGTGAAAGGTCATTCTCTTTTTATGCAGCCAAACAATGGAATTCTCTACCATTACACATACGTAGTATTCAAACAACCAAGTCTTTCAAGACTGCACTTAAGACACATCTTTTCACAATTTATTTTTAAAATTGATGAAACAACATTTCTTGTAAATGATTAACGTAGCTTATGTATAATGTATTGTAATTTTTTGTGTTTGTTGTGATATGAAAGTTAATTTAATACTTATAAGTATGTTATTTCTTTCATGTAAAGCGCTGTGAGCCCAGTTCCTTACTGGGATACAGCGCTATATAAATAATCAATTTATTATTATTATATATATATATATAATAGATATACATATATCCTGGCAAAATACCCACGCTATGCAGCGGAAAGTTATTATATCAGTTAGGGTTGAGAACCCGCGTAACACCAATACAAAACACCTTTAGATTTCAATCTGGATCATGATGAACATTCTTGTTTGTCAATATTTGTTAAGGTCGCTTAATATCAAATTGGGAATAAAATTACATTAAGGGTCCCGTTGAAAATGGGTGCAGTATGTGCATATCTCATAAGGCCTGAAGATTTCAATCCAGGTCATTATGGAGATACGTTTCTATATTTATTTAAATTGTTTAAAATCTAATGGGGAAAAAAGCTTTAAAAGTTTACCGGCCTCAAAGAAACAGACTTTAGGAGTACATTACCAAAAATAACTTTTATTATTTTATAAAATTTGGTCATTAAATCATCCAAATACCCAGCAGCCACTGTTTAAATTACCTTTTATATAACTCATATTTAAAAATGGCATTACGGGCCCCAAGCCCTTATTAAGTGGTGTTTGTTTTTTTTTAATGCCAGAAACCTTAGCGGGAGCGTACTCAAAAACTTCCCAAAGTTTAAAGACCATGGGATGAATAAAATACTATTTATGCAGGTTTAAAAAATTAAAATAAGGGCAGGTCGCCCTATCGTTTTAAGATGTAAAGTTCAAACCAATTTATTTCAATCAGAATCATGATGGATATATTTGTTTGTCAAAACGTGTGAAATCGAATGGTTAAAATTTCTTAAACGTTTCCGAAATGGAGATTAGGGGCCCTCGGCTCCAAAAAGATAAAAAAAAATTTTTTTAATGAACTATAATATTTTAATATAGGCCATCAAGCTTTGACAGAATCCATTTACACAGTATCTATATTGCAATTAAATTGTATGTAGATCATATAAGGTGAAAAAACTACATTTGGGCCCCCGGCCCCCAGAAAGAGATAATTTAAATATTTCTTTCGCCTGTTACCATCTCGGGAGTGTACACAATAACTTCCCAAAGTTTCATCTACTCGGGAGGTTGGAGATTTAATGCTGAGTCTTTTTTATATAGCTCATATAAGGAAAAAAATCTACATTTTGGCCCCCGGCCCCCCGGTGAGTGAACATTTTATATTCTTTTCGCCTGTTACCGTCCTGTGTAGTCAACAACTTCCAAAAGTTTCATGTTTCTACCTAGACGGGAAATGGGAGGATTGGTAAGATCAATTTTTATAAAGCTCATATAAGGTAAAAACTACATTGATTATGTTCAATATAATACGCATCGCGTAACAAACATTTACATAATGACCGTTACTGAACTCCCCTTTGCTGTGAAACATAGGATGTGGTCATCGATGGCTGGAGTGAACTCCAGTGACCCGTGGATGTAAACAATAGCAGACGGCTACATAGAGATAATCTAAATATTCAATTTTTAATTACGATACATTCGATCGATGTGAAATTTTGATACAATGCATTGTTAGGTGACACGAGTCTATGTGCAAAATTTCAGCTCGATAGTATCATGGGAAGTGTGTCATTTTTTACTTCTGTTTTTCCGCCTGCCCACGACAGACAGAGAGAGAGAGAGAGACAAGACGGGGAAGTTAATATAAGGGAATTAATTTTAAAAAACCGTAAAAACAAAGTTTTTGAGTCAAAATCTCTTATATATGAGACATAACTAAAAGTATTGATTATGTTCAATATAATACGCAGCGCGACAAACATTTACAGACTGAAACTGACTGAACTCCCCTGGCTGGATGTGGTCATCGATGGCTGGGGTGAACTCTAGGCGACTCGTGGATGTCAACAATAGCAAGCGGCTGCAAAGACTTACATAGAGATAAACTAAAAAATTATTAATTTTCTCTTGCTTCATTCCGTCGATATGAAATTTTAATATAGTACATTGTTAGGTGACACGAGTCAAAGTGCAAAATTTCAGCTCGATAGCATCACGGGAAGTGGGTCATTTTTTACTTTTATTTTTCCGCCCGACCGCGAAACCACGACAGAGAGAGAGAGAGAGAGAGAGCGATAAAGAGAGAGAGAGAGAGAGAGAGAGAGAGAGAGAGAGAGAGGAGAGAGAGAGAGAGAGAGAGAGAGAGAGGGGAGAAGACGGTTAAACTAATATAAGGGATTAAAAAGGGGGACAATCTGCATTTGTTAAAAAAGAATCGCGAATTTGCGCATCTTCCTTGCGCACTGACCATGCTCATCTTCTTCATACCATTACAATTTTCGCACACGTTCAGCGAGACTGGTACTTTAAGACTTTCAGACATATTAGCACATATTTACTAGAGTATATAAGGTATCAACATATGTTTTTCTCACATAGAGAGCAATATTTTGTTACTCTAAATTTTAATTTCTTTCGTGTTTACTAACAATACACATATTTTTCTTATTCCATTGATAACTTTGAATCGGAATTTTAGAGTAGATTGTGTCGGTTTTTTGTTAAATGCTGCTACGTTTAAAGAAATGATGTTATAAGTTTTCTTATTAATTAGAATGTGCAGCGCTAATAAAACATAAAGAAAGATGAAATGGACAGGAATATCAGAACAGCATAGATATAACATATAATAGTCATATGCAAATATGTCATAGCAAATGTCCCCGCTAATGTTTTTTGGTCCGTGTGCAAAGTTAAATAAAACTGATGAGAAAATTTGCACAGTATCCATATTTATGTGCAATATTTTACAAAAGTTTCTGCGTGATAATTCTAAACTACTGCGCGGCGGCTCAGCCACGCAGCTTAAAGGGAACGTTGGTCATAGCTTCGTCATTGCAATGTGTGAACATGTCGCAGCAAGTCAATAACAAGTCTAGGTGAATAAATAATGTAAGCTAAGAACAAGTCAACATAATCACGAACAAGTCAACATATCCACGAACAGGTCAATATATTCACGAAAAAAATCAAGGCAGTTAAAATATATCAAGACGATTAAAACGTATCTAAACAGGTAAATAAATATCAAGACAGCTAAACCAATTCAAGACAGCTAACACAAGTCAAGACAGCTAAACGAGTCAAGACAGCTAGAACAAGTCACATCCAGCCCTAAGATTGATCTATGTCGGATTTGAAAACCGCGAACCAAAGACAAACACGAGAAGATACTTAGCCGAAGAGCATGTAAGACATTCGAGCTCTGTCGAGTTAACAAGAGAACCCACCTCTCCACGGTGTAAGACATACATTTCAATATCTTCTAGAAACTGGGGCTAATATCGATACGCTATATCGACTACAGATATGCCATTATCGACTTAAACTCCAACACATCTTTATTTTAAATTCCATTGGAAACATTTTTTTTCAAAAATCATTTCAGGAAGTCATACAAATGTATATGACAACTTTGTAGTTTTTTTTTCAAATATAAGTGATATGTATTAGAATATCGATACCATGAATATATTGGTCTGGATACTAAAAAAATTATTTATTTTTTAGATATCATTCGTAAAGCAAACTTATAAATTTACGGCAATTGCTTTTTATGGAATTCTGAGAAAAACGACAGCTTATTCCTTGAAATCCTGTCATAATGGAACATTCAGTGTTAAAGGGAGGTAAGCCGCTAGATTTACACTAGAAATTTTCTTGGAAGTATTGGGCTAAACAGATGGCTAAATAACAGTATTTTAATTGAAAGTGCACTAATGTCCAAAAGGCTTATGACACATATTTCACTCGCTGTCATACGTATACGTAAATCTTTGTTTTTAAATATTCATTGAGGCCCACTTGTTATATCGTAGCATAGTTGGGTTTTTTTTGAAATTTCGATACATCATTATTAATATGTGAAATATAATACATACAATTTCATTGTTCATTGAGCTTCACGAACATTTGTTCCATAAAACTCTTCTCAAACAATTCATTGTTTAAAAAAAATATTTCGAAAAAATTTAACATAAAGTTAGATATCTGAACGTCCTACTGGGGAGTAACAGAGATTTTAGAAATAAAAGGGGTGGGGTCCAATCTAAGTTTGGAACAAGGTTATTTATCAGAAGGTTATGGCTGACAACAAATATTTACATGTTCAATCCAAGCAGAGAGAAAGAAAGGTGACTACATATACAAAAGATGAATAATTGGTTCAGTTAAAACAAACACTCTATCACTTATATGTTAATACCCTTCAATGTTTGAAAATGATTTTTCGCAAATACTTATAAATTATTTAGATGTGTATTTATATATTTACTTGAGTGGCACATGATAATCCTAATTCTAATCATTATTCGTTGAACATAAAGCTGCGTTATGTTATCATGTTCATCTCTTTTGTGATGCCAAGCTCGGATGGGCGTCTGATTAAAGTAAGGAGTTTACATCTATTCAGACAACATCTTATTTTAGACGTCGACTTTAACAGTTGAGCTCGGCATATAAAACTGGGTGACCAGACAAAACGACAAGTGACAACACGACCAGTGACAAGACGACTAGTGACAAGACGACAAGTGACAAAACGGCCAGTGACAAAACGACAAGTGACAAGACGACCAGTGACAAAACGACCAGTGACGAAACGACAAGGTGACAAAACGACAAGGAGACAATGCTTTACTCTAGAGATACATCGCTTTACTTGGTAAAGACACTTAAGTGTTGCTGTAAGTTGACATGGGGAAGCTTTTAATTCGTCTTTAAAGTAAAACATTGGCCAAGGAAGAAAGCATATCTACATTTTATAATAATTTTATAAATATTATTGTAACTGAATAAATTTTACTTTAAAAAAAATTATTTCTTATAAGATTATGTATTGAAGTTTTTAAAAAGTTTTACTTGTCGAAACGTTTAATTTTTATATATTTTTGGTAACTTTTTTGTGTCCTGTTTTTGTGGCTTTCTGAAACGATGTTTTAATGATTTTTTAGACACATTTGGACTTAAGATATATGCAGATAGATAAGGAAGGGACTATATTGTGCTTTCCGCAAGGGATGCTGTTTCAAAAATCTTTATTTTAAAGAGGTAACACCAACTGCAAACCAGTGAGTTTTAGCAAGGAATAATAACGTCGTTATGTTTGCCTCGACTACGGTGCTGCTAACGTCGTTATGTTTGGCCCGACTAAGGTGCTGCTAACGTCGTTATGTTTGCCTCGACTACGGCGCTGCTAACGTCGTAATGTTTGCTTCGACTACGGTGCTGCTAACGCTAGTTTGCCTCTTTGAACACACACGGATACAAATAACTCATTATTTGATTGAACTTTAATGCCATAATGCGTTATCATTTGAAGTATTGACAATACGTATAAATAATACGTAACACATGGACTCGATTTCAAAGACAATAATATTAGACGAGACACAAATCTATCTTGGATGATATAAATCGAATCCAAGCACTGTAATTGGCACCAAATAAAATCATAATTTCTTTGAATGATATGTACCTGATAAGCCTAACTGAAATAAAACATATGAGTCTGTTTAGTAATTCAACTGGAATTAACAGCAAATTTAATCCTTCTTGTAGTATCATTAATTACCATTTGTATTACTTCCCTTTGAAATAATTCACTAGGTGTTGTTGTTTTTTCCCCTTTACAGCGGGTCGTCCCAAGAGTGCTAAATAATGAATGTGGCAGATCGTGTTACACTGGCCCCGCAAAGACAGAGACAAGAAATGAACAAAAGAACAGCAAATATATCACCAAAGATTCTGGCACAAATGTTATATTGTTATTTTTTCGGTCAATTTTATTATTTTTACTCTAATTTTTTTTAAAATATATATTGTGTGTGTGTGTGTGGGAGCAAGGGAAGTAAAAAAATTGAGGGTAGTGAACTCTGTTTGTTCTTGTCATCAAGAAATAAGTTATTGATTCATTTACTGCGTTACGAGACGTGATAACAATGGACGCAACGGAAACTTCAAACACTGAACCAAGCCCAGAAAATAAAATAAAACATTTTTTGAATACACATTGGCATTTGGAGATGAAACAGACAGGAGAGAACTAATGGACACATAATTGTTGTTTGAATATATAGACAGGAGAGAACTAATTAACACATAATTGTTGTTTGAATATATAGACAGGAGAGAACTAATGGACACATAATTGTTGTTTGAATATATAGACAGGAGAGAACTAATTGACACATAATTGTTGTTTGAATATATAGACAGGAGAGAACAAATGGACACATAATTGTTGTTTGAAATTAAAACTACAAAAACATTATACTGAGCAACCAGAATATAGGTCTCGATATAATATCTGCCTCCTGAAGGACCAAGGAAAAATGAAGAATTAATGATCTTACTATCCAATGACTTCCAAGCCTTAAGCGAAATTCTCTAAGACGAGACCACTGAAGGAAAGTGGCAAAGCGTGAAAGAAACAGTCCATTTAACTTGCCAAGAAGTGCTAGGGAACAGGAAACGGGAACACAAAGAATGGATAACAGCAGCTACACTGAGTTTAATAGAAGAAAGGAAAAGAAAGAAAACAGACATGAATAACAGCCGCACACGAGCGCAGAAAACCAAGTCCAAGAAAGAGTATGATGATGCAAATAAGGAAGTTAAGAGAAAGCATCGAGTGGGACAAGAAGGAATTAAATTTGCTAAAGAAGCAGAAGATGCAGCTCACCAGAGGAAGAGGAGGGAACTGTTTGATACCATTAAGTCGCTGTCTGGGAAATTTAGCAAGGGAGACAGACCAGTGAAAGATAAAAAGGGAAACAATACACCAAGTGAAGAGCAGCAGAGAGTGAGATGGAAGGAGCACTTTGAAGAGCTCTTAAACAGGCCAGAACCAAGGAACCCATCAGACATCCAACCAGCCGACAATGACCTGCTAATTGACTGTAATAGTCCCACCAAAGAAGAGATTAGCAGGGCCATTAAACAACTCAGAAATCATAAGGCTGCAGGACCTGATGGCATCCAAGCAGAGGCACTGAAGGCGGACTTGGAAACCAGTGTGGAAATGCTACACCCTCTGTTTATAAAGATATGGGAAGAAGAGCAAGGTCATTCCGATTGGAAAGAGGGTATACCTTATCAAGATCCCAAAAGAAAGGCGATTTAATCTCCTACTCCAATTACAGAGGGATCACCATGCTGTCCATCCAAGGAAAGGTTTTCAACAGTGTACTACTTAACATGATGAAGAGCGCTGTAGACCATCTGCTGCGGGACCAACAAGCTGGCTTTGCACAAACAGATCCTGCCCTGACCAGATAGCGACACTCCGCAGTCACTAGAGTGGAACTGGCCTCCCTATGTAAACTTTGTTGACTATGAAAAAGCCTTCAACTGTGTGGACAGGCAAACCCTGTGGAGACTGCTAAGGCATTATGGGGTGAAACAGAAGATTACAGATATAATCAGAAACACGTACGAAGGGAAAAACTGCCGAGTTGTCTATGATCAGCAGGTGACAGATGTTTTCCAGGTGAAGACTGGTTTGGACAAGGTTGTTTGCTGTCACCCTTCCTGTTCCTGAAAAAGAATGGCATCCAATGGACCTTGTGGGATCAACTTGATTATCTTGACTTTAGTGATGATCTTGCCCTCCTTGCATATACCAAACAACAGATGCAGGATAAAACAAACATTGTCGCAGCCACTTCTGCTAGCAAGGGTCTCAACATACACAAAGTGAAGAGTAAAGTCCTCAAGGTTAATGCCACCAGTACATCACCCATCTTGCTTGAAGGGGAATCCCAATTTTGTGGACAATTTTGTTTACCTTGGCAGCGTGGTAGATAAACAAGGTGGTAAAGACGCTGATGTCAAAATAAGGATCGGAAAAGCAAGAGCAGCCTTCCAACAACTCAAGAATGTTGGGGTCTCCAACAACTTAAGCAGCAAGTTAAAAGGAAGGATTTTTAATGCTATGGTGAAACCGGTGCTGCTATAGGGAGCCGAGACATGGAGAACAATGGTCGTAAACCTGACCAGAATCCAGACCTTTATCAACAATTGCCTAAGAATGATTCTCAGAATTCACTGGCCGGACAAAATCAGCATCCGGGAACTGTGGCAGCAGACAAAACAGAAGCCAATTGAGAAAGCGATTCTCCAGAAGCGGTGGAGGTGCATTGGACATACACTAAGAAAACCTGCTTCTTAACAACAAGGCAAGTCCTAAAATGGAACCCCCAGGGTAAGCGGAATAGAAACACTTGGTACCGAGAATAGTAGGCAGACATCAAGAGAATTGGCCATGAATGGAAGATCCTAGAGAAGCTGGCTCAGGATAGAGATGCCCTGGGGGTCTCTCGTAGTGGCCTATGCCCTTGGAGGAATCGCAGACGCCGACTATGATTAGTGAATGACGAGAAGGACGAGAAGGCTCAACAACTTTCCTTTCTTTGTATTGACTTCATTATCTTCCTATAACGACAAAAGGCGTTTTCAGAAAATGTCTTGGTTACTCACTTAATATTAAATTTACGATTCAACATTGTGTATACGTTAATAAAATGTGTGAATTTGTATCCTTTAAAGAAATATTGTTCGGCATGAGAAGAATATTCTTAAAGGATTAATTTTTTTATATTTAAATACATGTCTGATTCACAGGGTCGTTTTAATGCATTCTTTATTCAAAAGGCATGAAATTTACATGACAGTTAAGTTTCCGTAACATAATCATATCTCTGTATGTTTCAATAGCTAATTATGGATATAATTTCTTTAATTGTTTTCACATCCGAACTGAAACATGACGGGTGCCCGAGACAGACTCAAAGGTCATTTAACTCTCCACTCCTTTTTATGATTTTTGTTTTCAATTCACATTTTGTTTTCTTCTTTTAATTTGTTTTTAATAATAATTAATAATTGTGGACCGCATTGGTCTAGCGGTAGCGCGCTGGACTGCCGAACCGAGACAGAGGCCGGTCACGGGTTCTATTCTTGGTGCTGGCAAGCCACACAATCCCTTGCTCGTTAGTGGTGGCTAGATAAAACTTGTGAACGCTACTTCATATGCCCCATAGTCCGTCATGGACTGGAAACGGGTTATTATTATAATAACATCAGAAAATTTACCTTTTTTTTTAAAAATTAAATAAGTAATTAAAACACATAAGAAAACAACAAATAAACATAATCATGATTTCAGAATTTTTTTTTAAGTTCAGCCATATTTGTGTGGTAGAACATTTGTGCGGAGACGCACAATACCTTTCCCAACTCTTTATTTCCCAGCATTCATTTGATAACATACATAAACTAACTCAAAGCGTTTCGTCTCGCCAACACCCACCGTCATAAAAACAAACGCCTCCCCCAGTGTTTGTTAATGTAACTGATACCACGTGACAAGTGACGCCATTGACATGTTTGGTTTCAATTTTCCGTTCTGTTGATTTTACGCCTGGGCCGTTGTGGGTTAAAGGGAGGTTGTGGTGTAAGCGATGATACTATATGAAGCTGTAAAGGCCGGTCGTGCACTGATTACGTTAGTCTTTGATTTTGTTGTTAGTTGGTTTGTTTTCCGAGACCCAACCAATTCTTAATTGTAATTAAATTTGTAAACAAAAACTGTCGAGAACTCACATTTTAATAACATTCAAAACATTATTGATAATTTTGTAACATCTTTGAAAATTGATATAACTTTTAAAGTGAAATAAAGTTCATCATTGCGTAAATAATGATAACGAATTGTCTTCCTTTAAAACTTATTTAAAGAAAGATTTTTTTATCTTTTTCTCTGCTTTACATACGAGTATATTTACACACGTACTAGAATATTGACCCCGCTTTATTCGGGTATTAATGGAAACCCTGTTCCAAAATGCGCTTTATACATTTTTCGAAATCTTAGCATCTACACAAATCAAAACTTAACGTATTCTACTGTATGGTATGTTATTTTATGGTATCCTCAAATAAAATGCGATTTCTACAATTCCGTGAAGAGTGAGAATGTATTAATTATTAATTAAGTTATTAGTTAACAAAACAAAAAAATCGCTCAGCTATCACTAAATAAAATATGAACTGACAAGCAAACATAAGATGTAATAGTCACTCCTGTCTCCAGAAAACAGTTAAAACCGAAACCTCCGATAATAACTCAACTACTCTTATGTCTGTCCGTTGTTTCTACGCAATCAATGTACGAGCTCGCTAACGCCAACACTTTAGAAACGATGCACAGTTTAGAAACGATGCACAGTTTAGAAACGATGCACAGTTTAGAAACGATGCACAGTTTAGAAACGATGCACAGTTCTATGTGATTACATTGTCTTAGGATTCAAAAGGAAAAAAGTAATTTTGTATGTTTAGTCACATTGCTACAAATAAAAGTCGTGATGCAGAAAAACGTATTTCACATCATTTTCTTTATCTTCTTTACATATTCACTCGTAAACCTAAATGGTAAGTAGCGTTTGTTCTAACGAATTTTATCTTCGTAGCCCTCAACTTGATTGTTCATCTTCTCACCCTATTTCGTCTGTCTCAAATTTAAAATCACGATTGCTTGCCCTCTCAGGATCAAGTTGACCTCTGATACAGACAGCCAGGAGAATGGCCGATCGTTAAACTCCATCACAATCACTCAATTTCAACTCCAATTTTTCACACCATTATTTGCTGTGCTTTTCTTAGTTTGTTTTAAATCATTAACACGGGCCAGTGCTCAATGGTGTTTCGGCTATTGAACAGCGCATAACGCAAACGTTTGCGAATCGTTAAACGAGTAGCGGCACAAATAAGTGTTTTCCTTTCCGGCTGGCATATCAGTTTTAACAATGGCTTCATGACAATCAGTTCACCTGAAAGCACTTTTAAAAATTGTATGATTAACAGCTCATTTAAAATTTTCTTACCGTTACAAATAATCAACCAAACATTAACAGTCACAACGCTTATACTTCAATCTATGAAAAATGACGTTTTCAAATATACAATAATCGTTTCATGTCAGTTCTCCTTTTAAAACATATATCATATTAAACTACCCCTGTTTTAGTTTTTTATGGAAAGGAACCAGATCGGTTAACAGACAACGGTACGTTTGTCAGGGTTATACTACAAATTACGTCACTGTGGTGGTCTCATTGTCCTTGACCAAGTAAAATATCATTTCTGATGTGCTCAAGTTTTGGTACAATCATAATTTTTTTTTAAATATCACAAAACATTTTTTTTTGGGGGGTAACTTTTTAAAATTTTTATCGGATAACAGAAAAACTCCTTGGTAATATTTGTTTTTTTTCATTATTCGACTTTGATTTGGAATACATTTTTAAAAATTAATTTTTGTTTTGTTATTTAAGAGCATAATGAAAGAGAGTGTGTGTGCCATAACTTAGTGGTCGTAAGGGGCTCTAATGTTTCCATTAGAACTATCTCAGAGCTTGGTAAACCTTGGCGGCGCCCATCTCCTCTCCAGGTCTGTGGAGGACTTTTTAGCGATAGTCATTCATTAAGATATGTATGTGGATTTAACGTGGGCTAGATCCCCCACCACTCAGCTTGTGAAGCAAGCGCACTATTGACTTCACTATCCAGCCGCCGAAAGCGTAAGGACAATTTAAGATTTTCCTTGAACTTTTTTTTTCATAATTGATTTTCTTAGTTTAATTATGTATGTCATATGTTACTAAGAGTTTAATTATGTATGTCATATGTTACTAAGAGTTTAATTATGTATGTCATATGTTACTAATAGTTTAATTATGTATGTCATATGTTACTAAGAGTTTAATTATGTATGTCATATGTTACTAAGAGTTTAATTATGTATGTCATATGTTACTAAGAGTTTAATTATGTATGTCATATGTTACTAAGAGTTTAATTATGTATGTCATATGTTACTAAGAGACTCAGATGCGTATTTTTTGTTGTTGTGATGTTGGTCATTCCAAGACAAACCCACAAGTAACGGCTAAGAAATTATTATTTTAAATTTATATATACCACTGAAAAGAAATCAACATATCTATTATTTCATTAAGAATTGCCGAGAGTGTGTCTCTTTAATGGTTACTTTTAGCAAGGCCGAGAACCCCCGCCCAAGGTAGAGAACTGTTCATAAATTTCTTGTGGCGACTTTCTCAATGAGCCTCCAGCGTGGCTTTAGGAAATGAGCAGACTTCGGGCCGCGCCACTCGGGACCGGCTCAAATTGTGATCAAGTGAGCCGATAACTCTCGGGGAATAAAGGGTCAACTTTTGGGCTGGGATTATCGGCCGTTTTATTGGCTGACGCTCAACACTTGCTCCGTATAGCACGATGATGGTAGCGTTGTTTTTATTTCCAGTGACCCCAAAAATAGAAATTCCGCTGGATGGTTTACAGTAGAAGGTTTTTTTTTGGGGAGAAACAGTGTACTTTAATTTCTGTCTAAAAGTAAACACATTCGAGTCTACCGAAATACAGTGGTACCTAGAGATACAAAATAAATCCGTTCCGCGGGGGCTTTAGTATTTAGTATCTTAGATCGTTCGTATCTCAAACAAGGATTTACATGTAAAATACCTAATCCGTTCCAAGCCACACAGAAACAATACTAAACAATGGAAAATGTGGTGAACTATAGAAAAATAGAATGTAGCATTCTTCAATCCTTAATAGTACACATTATAAAACAAATCAATATACATAAATCCCGTTGTCTGTATGTATGGATGTAACTAGGTGGCGATGCGAAATTTGTAATGCTGTTAGGTGGCGCTGCGATCGATTTTGTTTTATAGTGCTGCAACAAAAATAACACTTTTCGAACGTTACGCATAAAATTGTTCAATATGATAATAAATGAATCAAATAAAAATAAATGAAAGCTCTGTATTACGTTATTTTTTAATCTGATGTGTATTTATTTTGAAAACTTCCGTCATTTTTGACGGGTGATAAAATGCTAGTAAATAAATAATAATAAAACACAGTTTATGGTTTGCAAGCTAGGTTAGTGCAGGCAGCTAACCGCAATGCGCATGTCTTAAGACCATCAAAACGTCTGCAATGCCCCCCCTTCCACAACGTACTTTCACATCGTTCTGATTTCTTCGTGCTGTAGTAGTTTGTGTCCATTCTTTCCCCCTTTCTTTGCACTATCTATGAGCAAGTCGCGGGCGTATGCTACGCAACGGGTCGTATCAAGTATAACTCTATTACCGACAAACGCCGCGTAACGCAAACATCCACAAGCACATTCAACGAATTCCTTTGCCTTAAATGTCGTCAGAATAACATTTTAAAATTTTCTTTTACACTATGCCTTCATACTTTTAATATATTTGTTCAACCTCCTACATTTTACTTCCCATATCCTTCATAATAATTGATTCTTCACACTAATTTTCTCATGTCCCAATCATAATAGTCTTATTTTTTTTTAATTTGAAATTTCGTTACTTGAGTTAAGACGTCTCGAGTCAAGTTAACTTGATTTTTTTGGTTTTTTTTTAAAATGTCCATCATTTCGACATTTACTTGTAGAATATCACTGGTTATCAATCCTTTCAATCCTCCATGTTTTGCCAGCAATCCCCGTCTGAAACTCCTATCGACATCCGGTCCATGACTTCCAACATTTCCTGCTGATTGCCATGGTGACATCTGACCACAAGGGGTACCACTTTATCGCCAACATCCCGAAACGTTGGCCGTGGCCAGGGAGGATGTCATGATGCGCTAGTCTGGTGATAATTGACCACATAATTGCCACTTCATCCACTTGATGGTGGATCAATTCTTTCAAGATTTACGCCAGACTTAAGAGTCGCCAACATCGCAAAGTCAAAGCTGCAAGTGTTGTTCATTGACTGGGTTGTTACTGATTACGGAATTATGCGCTCATACATTTCCAGACAAATTGGGACAAAAATGAAACAAGAAGGGATAGAAATGAAAAGAAAAATGGCAAAGGTGAAACGAAAGGGGATTGAAATCTAAAGATTGATAGCAGCGATAAAACGGAAGAGGACATAAATGGAAAGAGAGAACTTAGAAATGAAACAGGAGATTATAGAGGAGAATATAGAGGAGATTATAGAGGAGATTATAGAATTGAAAAATGTATAGCAAAGGTGTCACTGAATTTTATATTCACATTTTTTTTTAATAATCATACATTTAATAAAATATTTGATAATATAATTTGGATCAGCAGTATGGATTATGGTGTTTTTCACTTCTGCACGCGCTTAAATTTTCAGTATTTATTTTTCTTTTTTTTCTGAACTGAAAGATTCATTCAAGTTTGAATTAGAAGTTTTAAAAATAAAATTAAAATGACACTTTCAAAGAAAAGAGCATGTACCGTGTACCAAATACTTTTAGCTCAAAAATGCATGCTTGTGTTGTTTTTATTTATAGTTCATTAATTTGCAATGTCTACACAGGCCATCTTATTTTTTTAATATACATTATAGACCCTCCTTCACATTGAAGA
The DNA here is from genome assembly GCA_944989445.1 of Ampullaceana balthica. Taxonomy (NCBI): domain Eukaryota; kingdom Metazoa; phylum Mollusca; class Gastropoda; family Lymnaeidae; genus Ampullaceana; species Ampullaceana balthica. The sequence continues at coordinate 181,807 of CALYLW010000423.1, forward strand.
TTATTGCGTCTTACACTCTTTGTATTAAAATGCGCAGACCTTGATTGCCTGTTTGACAATGCAAGCAGCGTTCACAGGCCACGGCTACGGATTTTGTGGCAAAATTCCGAAGCGCATTTATTTAGTTTAAATAATGTCATGTAGTCATTGGATCTGGGTGGACTCTGGGTGGACTCTGGTTGGACTCTGGGTGGACTATGGGTGGACTATGGGTGGACTCTGGTTGGACTCTGGGTGGACTCTGGGTGGACTCTGGGTGGACTCTGGGTGGACTCTGGGTGGACTCTGGGTGGACTCTGGGTGGACTCTGGGACACCCTTGTACTACTGGAACAGAGACTAGTTCCCACGACACTCGGTACTCCAGCCAAGCGAGCACGCCGTTCGACCACCGATCTCATCTATATCTGTCTATAAATGGCACGTGCCCATATGTAAAACCTTTCTTGAATATAGGGCACCTAAGTCCAGATTCGCACGTAACAGTGAACATTTCATTTGATTTAAAAAGCTTTTGCATACACAAAATATTTTAAAATATTCAAACAAATCCATCTCCGCCTCTTCAAAACAAAATTTAAAATATAGATAAATTAATACACGCACAAAGAGTTACCCCAGTCTTCATGAAAAAAAAACACATTGGCTTTAAAGAAATCCATATGAAACAAGATATTCCATGTCATAGTTATATTCTAAAATCTGTTGCTAAAAATCTTTATTTATTATTTATTTTTTAAAAAATATTTTTCAAAAATATACATAAAATTTAAAAAAATTAATTTAAAAAAAAACAAAACGCTAAGGAGTTAAGGAGAAATATTTTAACTTTAATACAGGCGACATATTGACTTTTAATATTTCTTTTCCTTGAGGCTGTTCATTAAAGGAGTTGTTATTAATGCTGTTTTTTTAAAGGTGATTTGTTTCCTTTTTTTAATAAGAAACTAAACAATTTTTTAAAAGTCTATGTCCTACCCCTTCCCACGCTCCCCCTCCACCTTTTCCTAGTAACACCCCGAATTTTTATCCATCAAATAATCTCAAATAGTCTAATGTTACAAATAAGGTTTTTTTTAAATTAAAATTATCAAATTAAATTGTTTGACGATGGAAATTTTAACGTAGGCGCAGATTGGTTAAGAAATGATTTTGAGCAGATAAAGAATAGTACAGCAGATATTTTATTCAAATCCTCCATTAGAAAATTTTTTAATGAACTTAATTAAATTAGGAGAATGGGATTTCCTATGCGTGGTATTCAGTGGAAAGAAATACGTCTCCAAAAATGTCAACAATTGTTACGTTAGTTTTTGACCAAGTGGAATATAAATTACAGAGGCGTATAGATATGGTAGAATCGAGATTGTAGAAACATAAACACGTCTTGGAAGTCCACGCCAGCAAAGAGACGAGTCCAAAATGGAAGGATACCACTAACATCTCAAATACCAGTAGCAGTGCTGGAGTTGTTCTCATTTACAAGAGGTCATGAATAACAAAACTCCCATCTGTGTAAAACAATAGTTATTAATGCGGACGAATATTGGTTGTTACATTTTGAAACAAAGATATGGATACATATTTTTAAAAGGCCAAACTTGTTATTTTTGACTGCACTGAGGTTGCTGTGGTAGTGAGGAGTTTTTCAATTATTTTTTTTTAAATCAGATAATCCCTTCCCCGTTTCAGAAACAAATATTTAGAACATACGTGTTTATGATAGTCATGAGAATGAAATCTTTATATTTATTACAACCCTGAAACGCTTTAGCTCAGGGGTCGGGAAACCATGGCTCGCGAGCCAGATGTGGCTCTAGTGATGGCTGCATCTGGCTCTCAGACAAATGTTCGATTATTTAAAAAAAAAGTTTATTCAGACTCCTTTGATCTAAATGTTAATTGCATATAAAAAACCTCATAACTGTTACTAAAAAGAATTTAAATACATAATTAGTGTTTTATTTAGTGTTGAAATTACACAAAACCACACATTTACTTAAATTTTTACTTTTAATCATAATGTATGGCTCTCACAGAATTACTCTTCAAAATATGTGGTGTTTATGGGTCTCTCAAACAAAAAGTTTCCCAACCACTGCTTTAGCTTAAGTGAACACATATTTAGAAGTTTGAAATAGACAAGAAACAAACATGATTTACAACGGCCTGAAAATATTCAACTTACATCGAACCGTAATACTAAAAGTGAATTTTTCTTATTCGATGAAGAGATGTGGGTTAAACAAAACGTAACATACTGGTCATTCGTGCTTAAAGGTTTTTTTAAAACGTAACTTATGCTAATGAGCAAAGAACTCCAGAACTCCGCGTTATCTTTCTCTGACCACCATAATAAAACGACTGGATCATTCTACCCTCAACAACTGATGCAACACCTCCCATCCCCCCTCGTTGTTACGCGGGCGCCATAAATCTCATGCTAAATGAGCCAACTGTCTGGGACACCTCAACAATACCTCAGCCTATCGCGCAGTCTTATCGCAACAGCAGCATCAGACCTTTACTGTTGTCGGTGCTCAACTATTCAACCAAATAAAATGACCCGATGATAGTGGTATTTGGTAATAAACTTTCCGTAAATTCCCGAAACAAAGGGAATAACCATAACGTTCTAACACGAGCAGCCACTCTCATGTGAATTGTGTAATTGCGAAGATTGTTATATAATAAAAGGTTTTTATGGTGCTTCAGTTAGGCGAGCATTCCTTAAAAGAGCTAATTCTTCGCTTGATCAGCATTCAAGGCTCTCATATAATTCAAACCTAGACACAAACAATGTATAATAGAAGAAAGCAGTAATCTTCTGTAAGATAAGATGGACATTTTCCGATTATAATCGAAGTATGACTTCGTTTCGGGGAAAGGGGGCGTGTTGGAGGAAGAAATATTTACACTAATTATTGTATACCTTTAATCTCAAAATTCATATACAATTTAGTGATGTGACTGTTGTTAAGAACTGGACCCTTGATATTTATGTTACATAAAAAGTTGTCCTTTGTCGCGGGAGATAGGTTTCAAGGCCGGCGCAGTTACTGAATGTCCGAGAATTCGGGACACCAACTGTTAAGCAATATGAAATCTGTAGATCAAGCTTACAGTTACTGTGTAGCGAATTAAACGTAGTTACATATGACACGATGATGGTGATGACTATGATGAGTTGTAAAAATGATGACGATGAAGATGATGATGACATTTACTAAGCACATTTTCTGCTGTTTCTGAAGGTGTATTCGTATATTTAAAAACCCGCAAAGTTCGCGAAAAGTGAACCGAGAATTAGTTTGGGAAAACTGTATGTGTTTTTCTTAATGATATCCTGGAGAACGTCGGGTATAACATGATCTAAATGGATACTGGAAACTCATATTATAGCAATTTTGTCTAAGGAGTCAAACAAAATGTGATCCACCATGAAGGTCTTAGCAGAGGCGTCACTAGGGTTGATGTCACCCGTGCGGTAGCTCACGGAGTCACCCATCACGACTTACCTCATTGACCTTCTACCTGTGCAAAATAACGGTAGCATATAGAATTTTCAACATTGGTGTCCCCCTTTGTGTTGGTGTCCCCCTTTGTGTTGGTGTCCCCCTTTGTGTTGGTGTCCCCCTTTGTGTTGGTGTCACCCGGTGCGATCCGCATCCCCCCCACCCGCACGCCTAGTGACGCCTCTGGGTCTTAGGAACACCGGTTATATTGTAAGTATGATTTAATTTTCTGTATGCTATTTGACATATCTTGTTCCAGAGAAAATTATTCCAATCTCATAAAGTCGTCTAATAACTCACGATATTTTGTAAATTGACATTTTACCAAATTTTTATACCACAGATAAAATAATATTAGGCACCAACTTGCCTGCTGTGCAAGAAGTTTTTATTTTCTGCTCACATTGACATTTTATCTGGGTAATCAGTAGAGTTTATGACATTACTTGGTTGTGTATTGTGAACATGATGTGGTCAAATTTTGTGTTAACTTCGATATTACAGGAAACGAGGAACTACACAAAAAGGAGATACTGCAGTGAAAACTGATGTAAATGAGATATCCATAGAATGTCGATTGGGATAAGAGGGGTGGGTGGGGTGGGGTTAGTTCTCAGTGTTCTAAACACATGTCAAAATCATACTGGTGTTTCGTACCCATTATTTTCTTGACCATAGCCATTGTCTACACAAAGGCATGACTCAAACCCACCATCTAAGGCAGCGCTCATCTGAATATTACACAAAGACATCACTGATATTAAGAGCTTGCAGGGATTCTGTACAAAACTAGACAATTGAAACTAAAACACTTCCGGTTCAGATTATGAACGACTTACCCGATGAGATGACGTCAAGAGCTGTATGACTGTTATGTTCAAAAGTCTGTGTCTGCTCCAGTGATTACTACCCTGAATTGGTTTCAAACAGTTTTATAGTGTGTTTTATAAAGTCCTAGATAAAATTGGAACCCTAGTGTAACGAAGAAATTCCTTTCTGTCCTTTATTTCTGTCAGTCGAAGAGAAGATGCGATGTTGGAAAAAAATTCAGTTCTTGGAATTGATCTCTTTCTGATTATATATATAATAAACTTTGAAATAAATATTAACTATTACAATATTAATTTTATTTGAAGATGAAAACAAATGTGACAATGTTTTTCTATTTTAAATTTTAATATCATTACTTGAAAACATTATTGGAGCAACGAATGACGTGCCCGAATCTGGTATGCGAAGTTCTTAATAACGAATACTACTAATCACGTTATTTCTACTCTATGACAGAGCATTACAAAATCATGAGTTGGGAAATATGTGTTTTGAGTGCAGTCTAGTAGGCCTTAGCAGTTGTATTTCTACGAATGTGCGAAGGGTAGAGAATTACATTGTTTGGAAACATTTGTTTTGAGTGCAGTCTAGGAGGCCTTAGCAATATGAATACTGCAGATGTATGATGTTAGAGAATTCCATTGTTTTGAAGCACAACAAGAGAAAGACTGTTAGCTAAATGTTTTAATGCGTGTCTGAGGAACAGAATACATAGTAAACTCTTCAACAGCCACCGCCCCTTTCCTATCGTCGCCTCTATAGAAATGATGTTAGCTATAAGGCTTGCATATGTCTTGGTTTTAAATGTCAGCTTATTCGAGATCATTTCATATTTCTTTGTGTGTTGCAGAGAATGCACTTTCCTTGAATTACTCTTGCTCCCAAGAAATAAAATTAACCTGGTATAAACGCTTACTGTTATATTTTATATACCCTTCACCATATGTTCATCTCCTATACACGACAACTGAACTCCTTTTTTTTTAAAAGTCATGAAATTTTGAAGAGCTTAGATGAAGACTCCCCTTGACAGTCACTTTTTCATTGATGTCCTCACGGAAACATTTGATCTCTGACAAGCTGTCGGTATTCGGTACACAACAGAACGCCCATATGATGACTAATGACTAAACAATTTAAAACTAACCACTGCCTACATGGGAAATTGAAATTTAACTAACAGGATAAGATCCATAAAGTTTACTGCTGAAGGGAACCTAAACAAATATTTTGTAACGTTTTATCGCAGCTCTCTTGTGATTTATTGTGTATGTGTTTAACGCATGCGTGTTATGTTTTTATGTTTTGGTAATTTTTTCCCATTTTGGTTGACGATTTTAAAATGATCGTGTGCGATGTGTTCTTGCATGTTTGTGTTTGAGTATTTTGACGTTTTCATCATGTGTGTTAGAAACTGTATGTGTTATCATGTGTTTCTGTGTAAGTCATTAGAGTTTTCAAGAAACCATTTGTTTGTTTAAATGTGTGCATATATGTTTCACTTTGATGTGCGTTTGTGTGCTTGTATGGCACTGTATGCTTGTATGGCACTGTGTGCTTGTATGGCACTGTGTGCTTGTATGGCACTGTTTGCTTGTATGGCACTGTGTGCTTGTATGGCACTGTGTGCTTGTATGGCACTGTGTGCTTGTATGGCACTGTGTGCTTGTATGGCACTGTATGCTTGTATGTTTCCCTGTAATATTAATTTACACATAATTAATGAAATATTCTATTTAAATTCTTAAAAAAGACAATTCAATCACTTTAAAAACTTACCTTAAAAATAGACATTCAAATATCTCTCTCTCTTTTAAAAAAATTATTATTTCCTTATATTTTTGCCTATAAACTTCATGCACTTTCAACGGATACACAATTTTGAAAATGTCTTCTTAACGACATTTTAATATAAAAAGAAAACAAACTCTATCATTATTCACTTATCATACACTTATCATACACTTATCACATAAAAACACGTATTGGAATTCAACTCTTAACACAGATAGTCGCGAATAAATCCAAATTCATGTCGTCCAAATTCAACGTCAAAGCTGCTAAGTGGTCGAGGGAAATGTAATGCATTAAGTGGCAAGAGATACCCATTGATAATGACGTCAAATATCGCAAGAGGCATGCTATGGAAGAAAAATATGTGAGAGTAGCACATGTGGGGTAGGGGGGGGGTAAGAAGCTGTTTCATTGACTATATAAAATTGTTTGGAAACCTCTTGCCAGTTAATCTTTCCTCTACGACTGTCTTTCCAATAATAACGTATGTTTACAGTGGCGGAGTCATGTAGGTTACATGATTCAGATTATTTTAGTCATTTTTAAATTTTAGAAATAGAGACTAACAAAAAGATTAAATTTTTAACTTAATATTTAAGGATGTTTTATTGTAGATCGTTAAACAAAATACTAAAGGGCTCAACATGTTTTGTTTTGAAGTCCCAAACTTGTTTCCACGCCCCTTAAATGATACTTTCACTACTCCCCTGCACACTTTCACCCACCGCAGCCTAGTGTAAACAAACCGGGTACTTGTGTCACAACCAGGCGGGAGCCATGTTCAACTATAAAACTGGTCCGGACGTAGGTAGCCCGCCAGTTGTTATCTGTGTCTGCTGCTGTCGTTAGCATGTGATTTCATAGTCCAAGAATTGTTGGGAGGAGGGGTCGGGAAGGGGTTTACAGTCCACATGGAGTGGGGCTTGGATGGTGGGAGGGGGGTAAGAGTTGTGCACTTTAAGGCTACCTGCAAGCAGTGTCACCATGTTGGTCTCAGGGGCGTAGCAATTGTTAGGGCCGATCAATGCTGATCGACAACATTGACGCCCCAAATTCAAGGAAAGAACTCCGCAGTTGCCCACCATTTCCGTTTGTGGCCATTTAGAAAGGTAAAAAAATATCTCTTGGTGTAGTTCACACCTCATAACTAAGCTTGTTATTATAACACAGCAATGAGTAGTAGTATAACATAAAACAACAAGAAAAGAAATATTTTTAATCCGCCTTGCTAACTATAAATCCACATGCATGTGAAAGGGACAAACACTATATCGATGGTTGCATTAACGATAAGTATGTGTTCCCTGTGGTTAAAACTTTAACGGAATTAAAAAATCATAAAGACGAAAACTGCAAGTACCAATCATGTTTAAATGCTACTTATTTAGCATTGAACATTAATTCAGATACACTCACACGAATACAATACAAGATAGAGGAGCATTGACTAAAGCTTGGAGACGCAAAATGTGCTAACTGCAAAGGGGGTAGGTTCAAGTTCGCGGATTTCCTGAGGCAGAAATTCTCAGCTACAGCAGCATCCAGGCCCCAAATATCATACAGTAATTTAAAAATGGAAGACGCAACAATTATGTGTGAGGTTTGTTTGTTTACATTAACTTGCTGTCCCGAGAGAGGACTACCGTGGATTAATAGTGTAAAAAATAAAAACGATGACAAAGACATGACATGATACAGTGTATACTGATACTCAATTGAAATGAGTGAACACATTGAAATACTGCTTGTAAAATTGGTGGGGCACGGCACAAAAAGTTTGGGAAGCACTGCTCTAGAAAGACAAGTATGTGGGTTGTTGACGGAGATGATTGTACCGTGTGGGCAAGGAGATGATTGTACCGTGTGAGCAAGGAGATGATTGTACCATGTGAGCAAGGAGATGATTGTACCATGTGAGCAAGGAGATGATTGTACCATGTGAGCAAGGAGATGATTGTACCATGTGAGCAAGGAGATGATTGTACCGTGTGAGCAAGGAGCTGATTGTACCGTGTGAGCAAGGAGATGATTGTACCATGTGAGCAAGGAGATGATTGTACCATGTGAGCAAGGAGATGATTGTACCATGTGAGCAAGGAGATGATTGTACCATGTGAGCAAGGAGATGATTGTACCGTGTGAGCAAGGAGATGATTGTACCATGTGAGCAAGGAGATGATTGTACCATGTGAGCAAGGAGATGATTGTACCATGTGAGCAAGGAGATGATTGTACCGTGTGAGCAAGGAGATGATTGTACCATGTGAGCAAGGAGATGATTGTACCATGTGAGCAAGGAGATGATTGTACCATGTGAGCAAGGAGATGATTGTACCGTGTGAGCAAGGAGATGATTGTACCATGTGAGCAAGGAGATGATTGTACCATGTGAGCAAGGAGATGATTGTACCATGTGAGCAAGGAGATGATTGTACCGTGTGAGCAAGGAGATGATTGTACCATGTCAGCAAGGAGATGATTGTGTCATGTGAGCAAGGAGATGATTGTACCGTGTGAGCAAGGAGATGATTGTACCATGTGAGCAATGAGATGATTGTACCGTGTGAGCAAGGAGATGATTGTACCGTGTGAGCAAGGAGATGATTGTACCGTTTGAGCAAGGAGGTGATTGTACCATGTGAGCAAGGAGATAGTTGTACCCAGGGCCGTCTTAACGCATAGGCCCGTTGGGCATTTGCCCGGGGGCCCACGAGCATAGGGGCCCATGGGAATGTGTTTATTTATATATATTATGTATATTAATTTTTTTATTCCTACGGGGGAGGGGCCAAAAACTATTTCTTTGCCAGGGGCCCTAATGGTGTAAAGACGGCTCTGATTGTACCCTGTGAGCAAGGAGATGATTGTACCATGTGAGCAATGAGATGATTGTACCATGTGAGCAAGGAAATCAGAATTTTCTAAAATATTTAGATAATAATAATAATAAAATATTATTTGAGTTTTAGACCAACACACTTTGCATAATTTCTAGGTATAGTGGATCCACCAACTATTTCATGGTATTTCTGTTCAAGCTCTATACCCCTCCAACATAGCCTACATACTTATCCTTTCGAAAATAGAAATACAATAATTTAAGGTTGTATTTTAGTGAGAAAAAATAGCTAAGCAATTATGGAAAGGAAATATATTTATTACTCCAATGACGAGGATGACTTGAAAAAAATATTTACGAACGCAAGGAATCTAATGTAAGAAAACTTGAAAGTGGACGAAAACGCCATTGAATGAAAAAAGTTAATTTTGAGATAAGAATTATTTTGAAGAAATTTTTGTTAAAGACTAAATAAGATCTGTCATCTTTTCCTGACACCACTATCTTATTAAATAATCATAATCTCAACAAATATATTCATATAATTAATATGATTTCTTCCACAAAAAAAAACTGTTTCGCCTTTTCATTAAAGACGAGTCACTTTAGTCGACATAATATCTTTCTAGTTTTAACATGTATTAAAATACGTTATAAAGAACTTTTACGACAAAAAATATTCAGAATATGTTATAGTCAGGCGAGCGCATTATTGACCTCGCTATCCAGCCGCCAGAGATGATAATAAGTTCATGGAAATAATTTATAGATTGAGTCATGAAACAAATTCTAAATTCTGCAATCCTACTCCACGAAGTTTCATCTGCTGGTGTCTCCGTTTTAAATCTGTATTGTTGATATCTCTTGTTAACCAAGTGAGGCGTAGGTGGGGTAGTCTAACTTATGGGACGCATTAAACTATTCAAGTAACAGATCCCAGCAACAAGATAGCACCGGTCGCCATGCTGACCAAGAAATGAGATGATAGAACAGACACAAGAGGGATTAAAGCAGAGATTATAGCCTTTCATCCAATATTTAATCGAGGCAAGGGATTACATTTTTAGAATACTTTTGAACGGTTCGGAGTAAGGTTTCTCAAAAGTTGAAAATGTCAACAGGACGTACCATTACGATAGTATCATTTAAACGTTGAAAATGTCAACAGGACGTACCATTACGATAGTATCATTTAAAAGTTGAAAATGCGTTTAAAATATCGTGGCATTTAATAAGCAAGGGAAATTAGTTGTACACTTGTGGGTATTATTTGACGTAATCAACTACATGTATTGTATGTATACATGCAAATGGTAACTAGTTAAGTGTCGTGATTTAACTAAAATCAGTCTCCTTTATGTGTTGCATAATAAAAATTAAGTTTTAGTGGTACACATATTTTATTTACGTGTTTGATTAAATATACGTTACAACTTATATATACATTTTTCGATATATACATTTTCTACTACGTAATTACAGTCCCAAGTATAGCAGCTAATATTGTCAACTTAAGCAGATGTTTACCTTCACCATCTCGCCGATTACAAAACAGCAAAGAAGAAACAAGAAAACTAATGCAGATATCTAGTCTCCAGTTTAATTCAAACCTTACAAATTAAGTATATTGTTTTACTTAAGGCACGTATTACACGTGAAAAAGATAATATTCAGCTATGCTTACTACAAAAAAGTCCGAAGAACCCTATTTTATTTCCCTCACAAATTCGCTTTCCTTAGATTTTCCGGAGACTTAATGTTCTCAATTATGTATGAGATCTGACTTTCTGTAAATTTTCATCTAACTCATTCTGCGTAATCCCGTGGTCAAGACTCTCGCACCGTCTCTTTGTAACCGTGAGCTTCCTACTGGATCGGAGTCAGCCGCAATATTGCAATAAACCTTCGTAAGAACGCCTCACGACAAGTGCGCATAGCTGAATTTGACATCTGCTTCTATGAACTAATGGTGAATATCCTGGTCTTCAAGAAACAGGTGTTGTTAGATACAACCAGTCCACGATGGTTCGATGGGAAGGGTACAAGTCATAGAGGCAACAAGGCGTCAGTCATTCCGATCTAAATGATTCATGCACATTGTCACATGTAAAGAAAGAAAGGAGGAATGTTTAGCGGGATTCCATATAGTCATCATTACAAGTGTCATGACACAATGGTTTCGTTTCACGCAATGGTTTCGTTTTAAGCCCTTTAAGTACAATAAGATAAGGCTAAAAATAAATTTGAAAAGATTTTACTAAATCAAAGCAATCTAACAAGCTCTTCGTCATGCTAGAAAAAACAACAAACGTTGAATGTTATAACAATTATTAATTTTCGTTAATTAAACGCCTATAATACCTATGCTATTACCGTGATCTTTAAATCAGAAAAAAAAATTATTCTCTTGTTCAACTTGAGCATATAATAAATTTGAGTTGAAATGGCGAAAAATAAGTACTTACATACAAATGTAAGTAGTTAAAAAATAAGGTAGGAGAAAGCATGTGAAAACAGCTTCACAAACTTTGCGCAAAACTGTTTAATGTAGCAAATAACAGTTACAATTTTCTGTATATCTATTTTTTAGCTTTATTAATAAACTCTGATTTATATGAAGGATGGATGAGAACTGTTTAATCCAAGGATTAAGGATAACTGTTAAATCCAAAGATTAATGTTAACTGTTTAATCCAATGATTAATGATAACTATTTAATCCAATGATTAATGTGAACTGTTTAATCCAAGAATTAATGAGAACTGTTTAATCCAAGGATGATTGGGAACTGTTTAATCCAAGGATGAATGATAACAGTTTAATCAAAGGATTAATGAGAACAGTTTAATCATTAGCAATCCACAGATCAGCACTTTGATACATATTTCATGCGTCTATAAATAAACCTAACACCTGGATTTGGTGGCCATATCTCTTAGCCCGACGGATGTCTGTCTACTTTGAAGTAAACCATTGAAATTTGTTGACATTTGTATTTTGTAACTAAACTTCTCTCGCATCTACGACGTGTTTACAAGCAATACCACGGCGCTTACGCGACCTAACGAAGTCTGTCGCCCACCGTCTCCTTCTCCCGTCACTTAACATTAATTACAGATAAGATCTCTCAGCCGCACGCCACTTGATAAGACGCCAATTTAAAGACTAGCAACCTGATCTGTCAAAACATCTATACAACGAATCAAACCAACGCTGTTTGGTAAATGGTTTGTGTGTGCTTCGAAAAAAGTGGTTAGGGAAAGTATGGCTCTACCTCCAAGCCTGTTACGTCACATTAGTTCTCGTGATACATCCCACGGTCAACAAGCTACGTCGGATTACGTAATTGATCGTCGTCTTCATCATCTCAGTGGTACAACATTCCATGTATTCCCATTCTGCCCAACCAAACTTTCACCATTCTGATTGACACAGACTCTTGCCTCCGTTTTTGGAGCCCCAGTTGATGCAGGTATTTCTCCACATTTTGGCGTTGATCGCCGTCAGCCTCTGGGTTGCTGTAGCTAAACTACTTTACTACTCTGCATCACATCTATGTCGATCACTTTTTTTAGGTATGACTTGATTACATTAACGTATAATATTTACATTTTACAATGTTTTTTTTCAAATAATTTAATAAAGTCTTCATATTATTTTCCCGTCTAAATATGTTTAGCTTTTTCCTCTTCATGGTGAATTTTTATTTAAAACATTTGGAAATAGAGCATCAATTATAATTCGAAAACGTTTATGAAAATACTCTTATTTACTATTTACTAAATATCAAACATTAGCCGTAAATGACCACGCAATGATGAAGCAAATTGTAGAAAGCCAAATACGAAATTCCATAAAACGAACGAGTACCACTATCTCAAAAGAGAACATTTTTACCTTTAACCTTCTGATATTCTCATTTTTGGCTCCAATATCTTACTAAGAGTAAAATTATATGACATCCACGGATTCTGTTTCAAGCAATTTTTAAGGTCAATTTGTAGAACTTTATGACGCCCTGTTTTGGCTTATCTTGTTTAATTTACATAGGTGTTATAGTCAGAGTTGATATTGTATATACATAGGTGTTATAGTCAGAGTTGATATTGTATATACATCGGTGTTATAGTCAGAGTTGATAATGTATATACATAGGTGTTACAGTCAGAGTTGATATTGTATATACATAGGTGTTATAGTCAGAGTTGATATTGTATATACATAGGTGTTATAGTCAGAGTTGATATTGTATATACATAGGTGTTATAGTCATAGTTGATATTGTATATACATAGGTGTTATAGTCAGAGTTGATATTGTATATACATAGGTGTTATAGTCATAGTTGATATTGTATATACATAGGTGTTATAGTCAGAGTTGATATTGTATATACATCTGTGTTATAGTCAGGGTGGATATTGTATATACATAGGTGTTATAGTCAGAGTTGATATTGTATATACATATGTGTTATAGTCAGAGTTGATATTGTATATACATCTGTGTTATAGTCAGGGTGGATATTGTATATACATAGGTGTTATACTCAGAGTTGATATTGTATATACATCTGTGTTATAGTCAGGGTTGATATTGTATATACATAGGTGTTATAGTCAGAGTTGATATTGTATATACATCTGTGTTATAGTCAGAGTTGATATTGTATATACATAGGTGTTATAGTCAGAGTTGATATTGTATATACATCTGTGTTATAGTCAGAGTTGATATTGTATATACATAGGTGTTATAGTCAGAGTTGATATTGTATATACATAGGTGTTATAGTCAGAGTTGATATTGTATATACATCGTGTTATAGTCAGAGTTGATATTGTATATACATCTGTGTTATAGTCAGAGTTGATATTGTATATACATAGGTGTTATAGTCAGAGTTGATATTGTATATACATAGGTGTTATAGTCAGAGTTGATATTGTATATACATCTGTGTTATAGTCAGAGTTGATATTGTATATACATATGTGTTATAGTCAGAGTTGATATTGTATATACATAGGTGTTATAGTCAGAGTTGATATTGTATATACATAGGTGTTATAGTCAGAGTTGATATTGTATATACATCTGTGTTATAGTCAGAGTTGATATTGTATATACATATGTGTTATAGTCAGAGTTGATATTGTATATACATAGGTGTTATAGTCAGAGTTGATATTGTATATACATAGGTGTTATAGTCATAGTTGATATTGTATATACATAGGTGTTATAGTCAGAGTTGATATTGTATATACATCTGTGTTATAGTCAGAGTTGATATTGTATATACATAGGTGTTATAGTCAGAGTTGATAATGTATATACATAGGTGTTATAGTCATAGTTGATATTGTATATACATAGGTGTTATAGTCATAGTTGATATTGTATATACATAGGTGTTATAGTCAGAGTTGATATTGTATATACATAGGTGTTATAGTCATAGTTGATATTGTATATACATAGGTGTTATAGTCAGAGTTGATATTGTATATACATAGGTGTTATAGTCAGAGTTGATATTGTATATACATAGGTGTTATAGTCATAGTTGATATTGTATATACATAGGTGTTATAGTCAGAGTTGATATTGTATATACATAGGTGTTATAGTCATAGTTGATATTGTATATACATAGGTGTTATAGTCATAGTTGATATTGTATATACATAGGTGTTATAGTCATAGTTGATATTGTATATACATAGGTGTTCTAGTCAGAGTTGATATTGTATATACATCTGTGTTATAGTCAGAGTTGATATTGTATATACATAGGTGTTATAGTCAGAGTTGATATTGTATATACATAGGTGTTATAGTCAGAGTTGATATTGTATATACATAGGTGTTATAGTCAGAGTTGATATTGTATATACATCTGTGTTATAGTCAGAGTTGATATTGTATATACATATGTGTTATAGTCAGAGTTGATATTGTATATACATAGGTGTTATAGTCAGAGTTGATATTGTATATACATAGGTGTTATAGTCAGAGTTGATATTGTATATACATAGATGTTATAGTCTGAGTTGATATTGTATATACATCTGTGTTATAGTCAGAGTTGATATTGTATATACATAGGTGTTATAGTCAGAGTTGATATTGTATATACATCTGTGTTATAGTCAGGGTGGATATTGTATATACATAGGTGTTATAGTCAGAGTTGATATTGTATATACATCTGTGTTATAGTCAGAGTTGATATTGTATATACATAGGTGTTATAGTCAGAGTTGATATTGTATATACATCTGTGTTATAGTCAGAGTTGATATTGTATATACATAGGTGTTATAGTCAGAGTTGATATTGTATATACATAGGTGTTATAGTCAGAGTTGATATTGTATATACATCTGTGTTATAGTCAGAGTTGATATTGTATATACATCTGTGTTATAGTCAGAGTTGATATTGTATATACATATGTGTTATAGTCAGAGTTGATATTGTATATACATAGGTGTTATAGTCAGAGTTGATATTGTATATACATCTGTGTTATAGTCAGAGTTGATATTGTATATACATATGTGTTATAGTCAGAGTTGATATTGTATATACATAGGTGTTATAGTCAGAGTTGATATTGTATATACATAGGTGTTATAGTCAGAGTTGATATTGTATATACATCTGTGTTATAGTCAGGGTTGATATTGTATATACATATGTGTTATAGTCAGAGTTGATATTGTATATACATAGGTGTTATAGTCAGAGTTGATATTGTATATACATAGGTGTTATAGTCATAGTTGATGTTGTATATACATAGGTGTTATAGTCAGAGTTGATATTGTATATACATCTGTGTTATAGTCAGAGTTGATATTGTATATACATAGGTGTTATAGTCAGAGTTGATAATGTATATACATAGGTGTTATAGTCATAGTTGATATTGTATATACATAGGTGTTATAGTCATAGTTGATATTGTATATACATAGGTGTTATAGTCAGAGTTGATATTGTATATACATAGGTGTTATAGTCATAGTTGATATTGTATATACATAGGTGTTATAGTCAGAGTTGATATTGTATATACATAGGTGTTATAGTCAGAGTTGATATTGTATATACATAGGTGTTATAGTCATAGTTGATATTGTATATACATAGGTGTTATAGTCAGAGTTGATATTGTATATACATAGGTGTTATAGTCATAGTTGATATTGTATATACATAGGTGTTATAGTCATAGTTGATATTGTATATACATAGGTGTTATAGTCATAGTTGATATTGTATATACATAGGTGTTCTAGTCAGAGTTGATATTGTATATACATCTGTGTTATAGTCAGAGTTGATATTGTATATACATAGGTGTTATAGTCAGAGTTGATATTGTATATACATAGGTGTTATAGTCAGAGTTGATATTGTATATACATAGGTGTTATAGTCAGAGTTGATATTGTATATACATCTGTGTTATAGTCAGAGTTGATATTGTATATACATATGTGTTATAGTCAGAGTTGATATTGTATATACATAGGTGTTATAGTCAGAGTTGATATTGTATATACATAGGTGTTATAGTCAGAGTTGATATTGTATATACATAGATGTTATAGTCTGAGTTGATATTGTATATACATAGGTGTTATAGTCAGAGTTGATATTGTATATACATAGGTGTTATAGTCAGAGTTGATATTGTATATACATAGGTGTTATAGTCAGAGTTGATATTGTATATACATAGGTGTTACAGTCAGAGTTGATATTGTATATACATAGGTGTTATAGTCAGAGTTGATATTGTATATACATAGGTGTTATAGTCAGAGTTGATATTGTATATACATCTGTGTTATAGTCAGGGTTGATATTGTATATACATAGGTGTTATAGTCAGAGTTGATATTGTATATACATAGATGTTATAGTCAGAGTTGATATTGTATATACATAGGTGTTATAGTCAGAGTTGATATTGTATATACATAGGTGTTATAGTCAGAGTTGATATTGTATATACATAGGTGTTATAGTCATAGTTGATATTGTATATACATAGGTGTTATAGTCAGAGTTGATATTGTATATACATAGGTGTTATAGTCAGAGTTGATATCGTATATACATCTGTGTTATAGTCAGAGTTGATATTGTATATACATAGGTGTTATAGTCAGAGTTTATATTGTATATACATAGATGTTATAGTCAGAGTTGATATGGTATATACATCTGTGTTATAGTCAGGGTGGATATTGTATATACATAGGTGTTATAGTCAGAGTTTATATTGTATATACATAGGTGTTATAGTCAGAGTTGATATTGTATATACATCTGTGTTATAGTCAGGGTGGATATTGTATATACATAGGTGTTATAGTCAGAGTTGATATTGTATATACATCTGTGTTATAGTCAGGGTGGATATTGTATATACATCTGTGTTATAGTCAGAGTTGATATTGTATATACATAGGTGTTATAGTCAGAGTTGATATTGTATATACATAGGTGTTATAGTCAGAGTTGATATTGTATGTACATAGGTGTTATAGTCAGAGTTTATATTGTATATGCATAGGTGTTTTGGTGATTATGACTCTGTCTCGAGGTTTGCTTGCTATATGAGACATTTCTCTAAACATTCTTTATGGTTAATGTCTTTTTCTTACGACTCTTCATGGAAAGTATGTCCTTTTCTAATACTTTCTTTAAATAAGTAACCACGGTCAATGAACAAAATTTAGCAACCGAAGCCGTGAATCATTAAATAGTTACAATAGGGAATGAAAAAATCGCATTTTTAAAAACTAAATTAGCTTGAAAACTTACGCCCTTCTTTCGAGAATGACATAATACTTCGCCTTTTCTTAAGTTAACTCACGTACACAACTTCTATATTCTCAGCCAATCCCATCCAATGATACAATCATTTCAACGATGGCGTTTGACTTAAGATCAAACCACGTCATATTTGAGCACGCAGTCACCCTGTCTAGTTGTCTGGCGCCACGTCATAAGTATCATTGCCTGCGTCATATTTCAGCACCCCTTGACTCTGTCTGTCAAAAGGCCAACTCCCTTCAGTTGAACCAATCCCAGAGAAGCCATTTTGAATTACACCAGTGGGCTATTTTTAGAGCATATATATATATATATATATATATATATATATATATATAATATTATATATATATATATATATAATATTATATATATATATATATATATATATACATTATTATATATATCTTATTTAATAAAAGGCTATGTTCCGTGCGGTCATCGATAGCGATTGGTCCGTCAAACACATATGACTCCTACAGCCAATCATATTGAACACGTTTACGCTGACGTTCAAAACGAGTTATTTTTGGTGTAGTTTTTCTTCCAAGACTTTATTTTGAGTCATGCGCGTTGGGATTTATAGTCAAAAGATCTGTTTTTACGAGTTATTTATTTTAACTGTAATGATATTATTTTTTACGTGATGAAAATTCATGCCGGTCGAGGCGGCTGTTGGAGGGGATTTACAACATGCCACCGAACGGTGGCGGAATGTCCCTGGACGGGCTTTGTTGTTCGTGTATATATATATAATTATAATTTAATCGTTAACTTTTGAAAAATTAAAGATTAATTAATCGTTAATTTCGATTAAGGCCAACAATTTAAATTTTTGGTGTCATAAGTAACATTTATTGAAATACTTGTCGAAAATCGTAATAACACTGGAATGTCTTCTTTATATGACATCTTTTAACCAACAACGCAAAGAGACAAGTGTATTGACATTATTTGTTTCAAGTGATGAGCGGGTCTTATTGACAATATAACCAGCCGAGCTGAACAATCGTTCACATAGCTTTAGATTGTCTTAGCTAAAGTTTCCGATACTGTAGCGAATGTTTGGTTTGCAGGTGATATGTAAGCGAAGTGTTAGAACCATGGTAGCAATGTAGCAATCGTTAAAAAAAAATTAATCGTTAAATTTTTTTAACGATTAATCAAGAAATTAATCGTTAATTTCCGCAGCCCTAATATATATATATATATATATATATATATATATATATATATATATATATATATATATATATATATATATATATATATATATATATATAGCTAGTTCTGAACAGAATTGACCAATTTATTGAAGTCCGCCGGAAAAACGTCTTTTCTAGTCTCTGCTAACTAATGATATTAAGTGTTTAAACAAAGTAGTGCGGGTGTGTAATTGTCCACTATCTGCCTTTCTTAGGTCAATATTTCTTTGGAAGTGTTCGATTTTTATTTTATTTAAAAAACATTGAAAAAAATTTGGAATGACGAGGTTAAAATTCGACCAGAAAGCCTGGGCGGAATTTATTGATGACCCTTTATTCTAAAGTCAACTAATTGTGTGTGTATGTGTGTGGGGGTGTATGTGTGTGTGGGGGTGTGTGTATGTGTGTGTGGGGGGTGTGTATCTGTAAAGTTAACATCATCATTATAAATTGATACAGCTATTTGATTAAGGAATGACCTTCCTGCACCAAACAAAACAGTTCCAGAAAGTTGTGTATATCAGACTCATTGAATTAAATCTGTAGGTGGGTATTTTTTTAGCCTTTTTTGAATTATCATTAATTGTAAATGATTTTGTAGAATTGGTGAAAGGAAATCAAAAATATTTTTAAAATTGTTTTTATAGCTTAAAGCTTAATGTTTCTGTTCTCACAAAAAACAGGCAACAATAAAATGTTTGTACTACAATCATTTCTTAGAGTGGGATCACACACGACAACGCATTGCATCACTTCTTATTTTATAACCATCATCATCATCAGTCCGTGACCGTTGCGGTCGTTGGGGGGAGCGCATGGACACATCAACAGATAACGATCTCCACAATTGCCTATTTTGAGCGACGGCCAATAATTCATGCAATTTCATCCCTGTCCATTTCTTTATGTTGTTCAGCTAGCTTTTCCGTTGTCGACCTCTTCGCCGGCCCCTTCTTATTTAAGAAACTGTATAGCTGAAAACAATTACTTTATGGGTGATCACAAGGTTTGTGTAGTAATAATTTTTAGTTACAAGTGACAGTTCACATCATTTAACTAACACTGCAAGGATAGAGTGACAGACCCTGGCCTAAGAGTGGCGGACAAGAGAAACAGGAGCATATCGTGAGTATGATTACCGAGGATCGAAGGAACACAAAAACAAGTGAAAGGGATACGCGTGGTTTACTTTTGAACGATTAGAATCGATCCGTTTTGCTCTGTATCGATAATCAGTTTTATCGTTAATGAGAACTGGGTACACAACGGCTCAATAAAAGTAAAAAATATGTATTGATTACAAAATATTGATAAAGTTTTTGTTATGAAAATAGTGTATGTCATTTCATTAGTGGTAATTATTCTTCTTGAGTATAGTAGAGTCTAGAGTCTAGACGTTACAGCTGGTTTCCGAGTGAGAAAGGTAATTTTCTTCGTGTGAGAGTGGACAGGGACAATCCTGTAAACAAAACTTGTACAGCTGCTTACCAACTGATGTATTTTTAAATCCTTTATATTAACTCGTTGTGTCTGCACCAGCCCTTGCTTGCTTGTCGCCAAAACTTTTGATCGATTTTTTACCCACTTGCTCGCAAGATAGCGAGCTGAAATTTTGCAGGCAGTTTCGTACCGATGATAAAAACAATGTATCAAACTTTCAGATCGATCGCATGTACCGTAATTAAATTATTGATTTTTTAGATTATTTTATTTATTTCTATGTATCATGCTATTTTTTGAGATAGAGCGTCGCGGTGCGTATTATATTGAACAACTTTCTGTCGTGCAATAAGGTGCGTATTTTATTGACAGCTCTTTTTATAAACATATTCCTGATCGGTGCGCATTATATTAAACATGTTTTACGACACAACTGCAATTTTGTATTTCTGGATGGTCTGGCGCTGCGTATTATAATGAAATTCTTTTAATTACTTCTCGTACATAAAGGATTTATAGTCAAAAACTTTTTTTTTACGGGTTTTTCTTATTAAATCCTTTATATTAACTCGTGGTGTCTGCGGCCGACCGACCGACCGACCGACCGACCTTGTCGCCAAAACTTTTGATCGATTTTTAACCCACTTGCTCGCAAGATAGCGAGCTGAAATTTTGCAGGCAGTTTCGTACCGATAATAAAAACAATGTAAAAAAATTTCAGATCGATCGCATGTACCGTAAATAAATTATTGATTTTTTAGATTATTTTATTTATTCCTATGTATCATGCTATTTTTTGAGATAGAGCGTCGCGGTGCGTATTATATTGAACAACCTTTCTGTCGCGCAATAAGGTGCGTAGTTTATTGACAGCTCTTTTTAAAACATATTCCTGATCGGTGCGCATTATATTAAACATGTTTTACGACACAACTGCAATTTTGTATTTCTGGATGGTCTGGCGCTGCGTATTATAATGAACATTCTTTTAATTACTTCTCGTACATAAAGGATTTATAGTCAAAAACTTGGTTTTTTACGGGTTTTTCTTATTACTATGTGACTTACCTCTTGAAGATGGTAACAGTCAGCTGTAAATATAATTGTATCATTTCATAGCACGTCACGCTATTTCTTACCAAATTATATAATTTTGTTCATACATTTATAATTGGTTGATCGCACATCTTCTCACCCTTGTTTTTGTTATAAGCTGAAAGATATAATAGTTTATCACACATTAATCTGTCGAAAAGTAGTTGGCCTCTATGTGGCTCGATAGATGAGTAGATAGCGGAACTGACCGCAGCCTGAAACCAACCATTCCTGATGTTAGGTGTTAGGTGCTAGTCACATATGATTACAGTCGCTGTACGGATCTTAGGCAGAGCATTAGATGCAATGCCGATGATGAAAACCACATTTCCTGTTGAGGGTCGGGTTATTCCGAAGCGACCGCTTCGCCCCCTCATTTTACTAGCGATGCCATTGAGCGGTGCCGGTGTAGGGCCAGGAGCACCAGTACGGATTAGCAAAAGGTACCGTGAAGAACGTAGCAGACGCCAGCTCTTAGGAAACCTTCCAGTGGGGGTCACGCCCTAGGTAGTTCATTGATGATCCCCCGCTTTGCGGCAGTCCTAAACAAAGAGACCCGTGTGTTTTTCCGGGGTGGCGCCAAAGTGGAAGCGAGTCGAAGTAGGGAAAACTCCACCCCTCCTTTTGAGGTCACTTTAGTGGGAGGCATTTTCGACCCTGTGTCTTGAATGCACAGGCGGCCGCTTTTGAAGCTATTAGGTCCCTTAGGGGGCAAGAAAGCTGAGGGGGGTGTCCGGGATGACCCATTAAAGCATTAGGCTTAGGGCTGCTGATTTTCTTCAACATGTAGGATCAAACATTAATAATTACTTGAGGCCCACGAAGCGGTAACGATAGAATAATCCTAATGGTTATAGAACCATAAGTAAGCAAAAGAATATTTTTATAGTTATAAGCATTTATATGTTTTTTAAATTAGGGCTTTGTCGGATTCAAATTTTTGAAATCCGGACGGAGTCGGATTTGGTCGGATTTATGAAGTGAAATCCGGCTGGAACCGGAGCCGGATTTGCAAAAATGGCCGGATTCCTGACCCGAAACCCTATACTCCCCTGTTTTAGATCGTTAAAAAAATTACGAAGTGGCTGCTCGTCTCGAAGTATTTTCATTGTTGTTATGGCAATATGGCAGAGCGAAGCGTACTTCCGGTAATGAAATGTTGTATTTTTACACTTGAAAATAGGGAATAAGTAAATAGGGAGTAAGTACAATTATTTTTATCCATTAACGTAATTAAGATGTTAGTTTTAGGGTCTGGGTTAGGTTTAGTTGTCTATTTTTAAAAATCAAAACGTACTTCCAGACGACTAGCATTCATGCTGGATGACTCGAACTTCGAGACGAGCAGCACCGGCCAAAAAATTAACGTGTTTAATTGAATGTTGAAAAATGTATATGACAGTCATGAATTTTAAGACCAACATTTTAAAAAAATCAATTGTTTTGTACATCATATTTTGGAGCACACAGTGTGCCCGTTATGGACCAAGATTATTTGTGATATTTTGTTTCCGTTTCAAAGATTTTTTCCTTCACGTGCATGACGTTAATGTATGACGACACTGGGGTGAACGGATCTAACTGTAGCGTCATTTCTAAACATGAATGACTCCACTTACGTCTTACGATGAACAGCAGTATTTCCCCCGGAAAAAAGTAAAATAACAATGTATTGATGATTTTAGAATTTCTTGACCGTTTTGATATAAATGAGATTGGGCACGAGTGCACTTTAAACGCTGCACGGTGAGTTATATTTAACTAGCACTAGCGGCGGACCGCGGCAAGAGGACCGCACGGTGAGTTATATTTAACTAGCACTAGCGGCGGACCGCGGCAAGAGAACAGCACGGTCTGACATGTCATCCGACAAAACGTTAGAAAACAGCGCTGCGCATGGCGGCCCAAGGCAAATCTTCCAAAGCGGAACTGATGCCATGATGTGAGTGGTAGAGCATTGTGGGCGAGCCCTCCGACGACTTCCGGGTACCTGGTATTCGAATCAAGCGACAGCACGGCCTAGATTTCGTTGATTGTTTTGCATTTGAACTGCGGGGCGGGACTTGTAAAATCATAAAGTATGACGTCACCCGATTGGTGGTCTTCCTTTAAACTGACATACTATTCCTCTTGCCCGCCCCACCAGCAGCATAAACTAACAGGACTGATGTAGAATCAGCACTAAAAGCTATTTGACTTCGATATAAATAGGTCAAACAGTTCGCTTAAGACGTGAGGCATTTCTTGATACATTGATTGACGTTTGATACTTTGTAAAAATAATTTGGAAATAATAAATACCATTTTGTGGTGAAATGGTAACAGAATTAATCGTAAGGAAAAGAACATTCCTGAAGATTTGGTAAATTTGGTATAACCAGGTAGATACTTACGGGATGTGTTGGAACCTGAGTTTCAATTTAAATTACACCTGCATCATCATTAATAGAAAAATTTTGGTTAACACGCACATTAATTATTTGTATATCTAATATATAAAGCTCAGTTGGTGTTTGTATCTTTGTATGTTTTTATGTTTCCCTTTTCGAATTTCTGTTACACAGCCACAGAAAAACCAAATGACGGACGTGGACCAAATTTTGCAGGACGATTCCTTTTACCCTGGAGATGGTTTTAAGATAGTTTTTGTATTGTCCCTTTTGCCGGAATGCCGTAAATTAAATAATCAGAAAATTCAGAGACAAAGAGAAAAAAATATATATCTCAATTCCATATTGAACAGCTTCATGCGGACATTCAAAACGAGTTTATTTTGGTGCACTATTTTTTTCCTATACTTTATATTCAGCGGTGCGCTTTCTAAAATCTTTTATAGTCAAATTACGGTGCGCACATTTTCGTGTACGCATCTTAGATTGAGCTGTGTAATTTTATTATAATAACATTCATATTTGGTTTGACCTTGCGGTACAAAGCAGTGGCCTTTTATACGAATATTTTGTTTATATTAAGGATGGGTTACAACAATTTTATTAAATTCGTCACACGATGAATGGAATTTATTTTTAAATTACGAGTTTTGTTATGTTGTTTATAATAACTCACAATTTAATTTTAAAACATAATAATCATGTGAGGGAATTTGACGTGTAAATAATTGGCCGAAATCAAATAAACTTTATCGTAAATTTATAGCACTTATACCTTCTAAAAAAAAATAATTGTTAGGTGTTTTTTTATTCCTAATGTAGATTAAATTTTAATATCTATATCTATCTATAGCTATCTTTATATATCTATATATAGTAGATAATAAATATTTCTGCAACTTAAAATGTTCTTGCTCATTTAACTTGCTCAATCCTTCAAATTTACTTATTAAAGTTAAGCATCATTAATCTAAACATGCATATAAAGGCCTTTGACTAATAAAAGCCTAAGCAGCCTCTCTCCAATGGTCCAACTTCCCATTTGAATAAAAGTCTGTAAATTTCAGACTCATACTAAACAATTAAGCACGACTGAACTCAGAACTAAAATTAATATTGAATAGAATGGCCTTCCCTTATATTAGCTAAATTATTACAATATAATCATTAGCTATTTTGATGATGGATTAATGTAGACCAAATTTAAGTTAGCATGAACCTGATAATAACTAATTTGAATTTGTATATCAATTGGAATTTAATATGTCCACTCCTTTCTGTCCAGGATACAAAAATCATTTTCCCCCTAAAAATGTATATCTTCGTTTCAAACACCTTTTTTAAGCGAATAAATAAATCTTAAATATACTTGGAAAATAAATTATCTAATTTCCAGAAATATAAACTGGGAAAAAAGGGCGCGGGATAGAGAAAAAGTGGACTTAATGATATAATTTACAAAATATAATGTCTTATCGGAAAACGTGAATCAACAAAGAATTGAATCCTTTTGTGAAGCAGCAAGATATAGGATTTTGGAATCCATCGGTAAATAGGACCATTTTTTTAAAGAGACAGAAAGGAAACAAATTATAAAAATTGTCTTGATGTATTTTAAAATGCTTTGTTATTGATTCATTTTATTTTCTTCCTTTAAGTTCTATTAGCACATTAAAGACTACATGAGTTTCATTCCGAATGTAATCTCATGCTACGTTGGATCTTATGTTGTTTATAATATGAGAAATGTTTGTTTTTAGCATTTTAAATTAAATTAATGCCCTTTTCGAATCGTTTGTTTAGCTTCATAGTGCTCTGTATGTTACGTAAAAATGTCTCAGAATTAGAAATTACATTCTTCATATGTATATTTCTGAGCAACTGAAAGTTGCATTCCCAAGAGTAAGCACAACATTTAGTTATATTATAACCAGATGGCGGAACTAAAATGGTCGCATATACATACATACTTAACATATAATTATTGGCATATTTTCAACTACGTATTAAACCTCTGAGAGCAGTACACTGCCGCTTCAAAAGCGCGGGTAAATTTCTAGTATATATAAATCTTCCTCTATTTCTTAGTCTCAACTCTTCTTTCTCATTTTGTTTTCGTTCACCTTCTCTATTCTCTCACTCTCTTTGATCTATTTTGTTAAGTTATTTATAATTCTTTCTCCCATGCTCCAACACTAAATTTTATTCCTTCTTCTTTTCTAAAAACACTTTTAGTGTTTTTTTAGGGTATTCTTGTGTTTCAGACCGCTGTACTTTTTTACAGTCTCTTAATATCTTTTTATCCGTTAGAGGCGTGATATTCAATACTGCCGTCCTTGGCGGCACATCAATATTTCAAGCTATACATTTCGAACCAAGATGCAGTGATAAAAATGTTTTAAAGTGTTGGCATCTTCTTTTAAACGCCCTAATGGCTTGCTGCAGTTTTCATCACAAAATAGCGAGACTGTGAACAGGGGATTGTTATATTTGTAGCTATTGCTGCCTACCAATTAGAACTTAAAAACTTCCATCATATAAAAGTGAAACAACGGGGGAATAAAATAGAAAATTATTTATGAAATGTATGTTGTGTAATTATTATGAGTAAAATAAAATAAAAAAATCAATTTTGAGGAAAATGGCTTCCTGGAATTGCCTTCAAGGATTTAAATGTAATTTAAGGGGAGGTGGATTTTTAGAAATTTTTATAATATAAATTAATTTATGACATGACCAGCAAACTGAATCGGAAACATAAAATAACAGACACGATGACACATAGATCTAAGAATATCTTAGTTTTCATACACATTTTTATGTCAGTGTGATGCACTTTTTAATGCCTTCAACAAACCATTTATTCGTCTTCTAATATATATACTATGACTAGACTATCCATAAAAATGGGTTTAACCCATTTCTTACAATTTATGAGCTTCTGCTCTGTTCAGTAACGTAGTAGAAGAAATGTTGATCTTGAGAAATGAGGAAAGTAAAGTCAATTTCTTTAGTGCAAATGTTTCCACATTTAAAAAAATGATAAATTCCATCCACCAAGAAATATTAACGAAAAAAAATTGTGAAAGAGATACGTAAAATTGCTATATATATATGGTATTCTAGGAGGTGACAAAGTAAATATATATATATATATATTGGGGCTGCGGAAATCAAAGAGTAATTAATTGATTAATCGTTAAAATTTTTAATCGATTAAAATTAATTTTATCGCTTAAAATTTAAGAAAATATTTTTTATTTCCGATTTATTAATAATTTATATTTTTTTTTACTTGCATACTTTTCTCTCGTATTTATATTTTTTATTTAGACAAAAAGGTTTACCTGCAAAGCAGAACAAATTTGCTGTGTTACGTCACAAAATTTGGGAGCCATGGAATTACGGTGACTTAACCGATTTCGTGAAATAATGTATCGCAACTTAACGGGATCTATATATCGTCATAAAAATATAATTAATCAAAATTAATCGACTAATCGATTAATTTTTTCCATTAATCGAACAAAATTTTATGTGTGTGTGTGAGTGTGTGTGTGTGTGTGTGTGTGTGTGTGTGTGTGTGTGTGTGTGTGTGTGTGTGTGTGTGTGTGTGTGTGTGTGTGTGTGTGTGTGTGTGTGTGTGTGTGTGTGAAAATCGCATGAAAAGAGTATAACTCAATAAGGGAAATGTTGCGATAAATTTCATACAACTACACATCTCTATATATATATAAGACGCATTTGTTGTCTGTCTGTCTGTCTGTTCCCTTATAACTCAAGATCCAGACAACCAAATAACGTGAAATTTGGTACACGTACACAAAATTATACCCGAAAGGTTATTAAACAGGTTTCGTTCCATATATATAAGATACTGGGGCCCGGGGGCCCAAAATGTAGTTTTTCCCTATATGAGCTATATAAAATAAAAATTATTGAAAATTAAGACGTAAAATAATGACGCAAATTAATAAACATTTTGGTGTCGAGATTAACAAGAAGGCGATTATTGCCATAAAATAAATTTTTTTGTTGTTGTTGCTTTGTTGTTGTTGCTTTTGTTGTTGTAGTTGTTGTTTTGTAGTTGTTGCTTTGTTGTTGTTGCTGTTGTTGTTGTAGTTGTTGTTTTGTTGTTGTTTTGTTGTTGTTTTGTTGTTGATGTTTTTGTTGTTGTTTTGTTTTTGTTGTTGTTGCTGTTGTTGTTTTTGTTGTTGTTGCTGTTGTTGTTGCTGTTGTTGTTGCTGTTGCTATTGTTGCTTTTGTGTTGTTTTTGCTGTTGTTGTTGTTGTCCACATCCCTTGCCCTGCGACGTCAATGTCCTTCATGTTGTTGTTGCTTTGTTGTTGTTGCTGTTGTAGTTGTTGTTTTGTTGTTTTTGCTTTGTTGTTGTTGCTGTTGTTGTTGTAGTTGTTGTTTTGTTGTTGTTTTGTTGTGGTTTTGTTGTTGATTTTGTTGTTTTTGTTGTTGTTTTGTTTTTGTTGTTTTGTTGCTGTTGCTGTTTCTGTTGTTGTTTTTGTCGTTGTTGCTGTTGTTGTTTTTGTTGTTGTTGCTGTTAAACCCGGGAAAAAGCCGGGTACTTGCCCCTAGTAAAAACATAAGCACATTTAAATATTTTTTTTAAAGTCTTTCACTTATGCGATCAGGATTATGCTTGTATGACAACGTCTTGTGATTGTCTAAAGATCATCTCTTTGCTTTCAACCCTCCTCTCACTCTCCAAATCGCATCACACCTCTTGCGTGAACCACGCACAAATGCACACACTCCTTGCTCCCACTGCGTATCGGAATCAAAGATCTCTTTTTAAAAACATTTCAATAAAACTCATCCACTCTGCTGTTCGTTAATTCCCCGTATTCCCGCCTGCTGCTTTGCTACGTTCAATAAGCTTTCTTCCACGCGTCTCTGACTCCGTGAGCTCGAGGCATCGCCAACAGCATGACGCAAACTACACGCCTCGTCAATACCAGCCATTTTATACAGATATCAATGACACACACACACAGAGAGAAACACAATGAGCCCACCCGCTTGTATTGAATTACAACTCCAAAAAATATATTGATACCCTTAATTGATTAAGAAATCGAAGTGTTCGTCATCGTTGATGTGAGGTGGTTGTTGTTACCAGTTTTCTTTGTTACACTCCAACAAGAACGAGTGGTGTAAGTACCGTGGTATGGAACGTTTTTAATAAATATAGTTATTAATAGACTACCTATTGCGTCACATAGCTGTCTAACCACAAATCGACGCATGCCCGTCAAAGATGTCGCTAACCAGTTTAATGAATAGAACTGATATCGTTTTATGTATTCAAAGCATATGGTTTTTAGAACAATCAGATGTCTAGAAAGTAATATTAGTTTATTTGTTTAGAGTAAGAGTTTAAGACAACGGGCTGGTTGTGTAGTAAGTGATACAAAGTTTGTTTGTTTAGAGTAAGAGTTTAAGACAACGGGCTGGTTGTGTAGTAAGTGATACAAAGTTTGTTTGTTTAGAGTAAGAGTTTAAGACAACGGGCTGGTTGTGTAGTAAGTGATACAAAGTTTGTTTGTTTAGAGTAAGAGTTTAAGACAACGGGCTGGTTGTGTAGTAAGTGATACAAAGTTTTTTTGTCAATAGCACAGGGTCCTAGAACCTCAAAACCTGTTGGAAGTTAATTTGTTCAGAGTTCTGCGGTTCTAGGACCACATGTTTTGTAGGCAAACGTGTGCGTGTCTAATAGGGATAAAATGTTCTTTTAAAACATGAAATCCTGTAACGTCATTTCCTATGACCCGTTGAGTTGTTATATCTCATAGAGCAGGGCCGGATAACTCCATAAATGACACAGCTGACAACTGACACGCGTACTCGTGTGCTGAAAACATTTAAAATATTGTTTCGTAGCATTTTAAATGGTGTTTTAAAATAAATTTTTTTAAAAATAGTGTTTTTCATTCTTGTTGTTGTTGCTCTTTGGGTTTCAGAAGAGATTTTCGATCAAAACATTCCGTTTTATACTTTTAAAACAATCAGTTTTATACCTTTAAAACGTAAATAATTATTTCTATATTTAAAAAAAAATGATAACGAATTGGAGGGATTATTAAGAAACTCTTTTTTTTAAATCACCAGTCTTGACAATATTTAAACGCTTCAGAACATTGTTGTTTGGACTATTACCTTTTTGCGGATACAAATCTCAACAGATATTCATGTACATGTTGAAGAAGGTCTTTCGCTTTCAATCTTTTTATTGTTATTTCCCCATCTGTTTAGAAATTTATGTACACTATCGTTATCTCATTCACTCCTGGTCTTTATTTGCCATGTCTTTTACTCTCCTTTTTGTGTTTAAATAAATGTCCCATTATTTCACCAGGTCTTAATACTGGTGCTAAGTCCCAAAAGGACCTTTTTATCAAGCCCTTTAGCTGAAACCAATTAAATCTCTCACCAGTTTCATGAACATTTAAAAATAACAAGTTATAAAAAAATTCTTTTTAATCCAGTGGAACCGTTCAAAATACCCCAATTAAAAGATAGCTCGGTTACATGATCGAGATTTCAATGGCATCCAGATTTCAAGTGTCAAATGTCATCTGTCACATAGATGGCCAGAAGTGGACAGAAGACATAGGCGATTAATGTACATGTCTGGACTACACTCGTGGGTGTTCAAGAAAGAAACTTCGTTACATGTGGTGAAAATAAAGGAACATTGCTGTATCTCACTTCGTTACATGTGGTGAAAATAAAGGAACGTTGCTGTATCTCTACACAAAAATGTATTGTTAAATATGTAAAACTAAAAATATATTTTATATTTATAAAACATGTATATAATCTTTTTCTTATTATTATATTTTTTGTAAATTTTATCTAAATGAAAACAAAAGAGTGAAAGCTTCGGGAAATTATTGACGAGAGACAAAAGCTTTTAATGGTAACATTGAGTAGAAGGTAAATGAAGTTTAAGTTTGTTGTACAAATAAAATAAAACAAAATACAGCACAGTAGCCAGTAACATAATAAAAATTAAGTATAATAAAGAAATTTTAAGAAACGGAGCAGTAAAAAGCATATTGTTTTTTCTATCGTGAAAATGCAAGACAAACGGTGTTCGTAAATTATTTAAGGACATCGTGTCCAATATCAATCTCCTAGTGACTTTCGGAAATTTAGGAACTTTCCAAAAACACTTGCAAGGATCTAGTGTTCTATATTTTTTATGTATTTTAAAAAAAAATTTGCTTATGTTCGCTAGACAGCGATATTTAAAAGCAGGTCGCAAGAGCTTAAAGAAGCCTTAAAAAATGAATAACATTTGACGAGCGTGTCATAGACAACACCTTAGCAGACAAAACGTTGATCTAATGGAACTTTGAACATATTTTAAAATCCCAATAAATTTAAAGTATTTGCAAAAAAAAATATTTCATTTCGCTTTAACACGCTGAAGGGGAGAGTATCCACGCATTGGTGTGTGTGTATTTGTGTGTGTGCGTGTGTGTGAGGGTGTGTGGGCTGGGGGGGTCGTAACCCCTTACAGCGCCTGACGTCACGCCGGAACTCTGAAAATGACATTTCGTTCACTGTTGAATATTCCAGAATATTTTTTCCCCTTTAGAATCAATATCTAAAAAAAATCTTTCCTCTCACCTTCCCTTGTAAATAGCTGCTTCTCCCCACACCACCCCTTTCCCCCATGCCCCGCCCCCATGACGCCCACTCCTGCCCCCTTACTTGCCATTTCAAGCATTCATTTTTTTATTTTTTTCTTTCTCTGTCGGTGTAATGGTAACAATTAAAACTGTTCACAACGGAGGGGGGGAGCGTAGCGGAGAGATGAAATTGTCATCTTGACGAAACGACGGCTCGATATGAGCGCCGGGTGGCTGACGCTATCAAACACGACGCACTGTAGTAGGACAAGTTTTCGTCCACCGTGAGATACAAATAGGTGTCGGCGGTCAAACAAGTTAATATTAAATATTTAAACATTTAAAAATCAACATTTTCTATGAGTTTTAATTGGTTTATAGATATTTTTCTGAGATGGCTGGACGTTTCGCCATTACATTACAAGAGAAACAAAGAAAACTCTATAAAAAAAATTTCATAAGACCATACGTTTCATGTGGAAGTGAAACTTAATAGAAACTGCAGAAAACCTTTTAATACATGGGAGAGGAAAGTTCTCTGTAAAATATATGGACCAACAAATGATGAAATCGGATGGAGACTACGAATCCCGTCTACGAACCAAGTGTACAGTCTGTATCAGGATCTCACGATAGTTGCAGAAATAAAATAGAGCAGACTGCGCTGGGTAGGCAGGACACTTAGAAAGAATGTCAAAGGACAGAGGAGCAAAGAGGGTACACCACCAAAACCCCAGAGGAAAACGGCTGAAAGGAAAACCTAGGTTTACATGATCGGATGATGTAGAGAAACATATACTGCAACTGAGCATCATGTGTTGGAGAAGAAAGGCGTTGATTAGGACTGACGGGAAAGGGGGGGGGGATAAGGCAGGCCCAAGCCCTACATGGGCTGTAGCGCCACGGAAATGGATTTATTAACGTTTCGACGTTGATGCACAGAAGCAGAATGGTGTATTTATCACGATCTTGATGCAAAGACGATACATACATATATATATATATATATATATATATATATATATATATATAAATATATAGTATATAGTATATATATTAGGGCTGCGGAAATTAACGATTATCTTCTCGATTAATCGTTAAAATCTTTTAACGATTAAATTATTTTTAACGATTAATCGACTCATCATTTACAAATATTTAAGTCAAAAGTAAACAAGAAATAATAATAAAAAAGTCGCGGCCGATAAATAATAAATTTCCTGACGATTACACACACATTTTGGGTTTTAAACTATTGAATGATGGGAATGTTCACAATGTTGATAAAGTTTGCCTACCATAGTTCTAACACGTCGCTTACTTATCAAACAAAATGAAAGGCGTATTAAGGTAACGGCAGTAATGGAGTTTGACTCAAGATAGAAAATGACGACTGCTCTTCTGATGAATTACTACGTTACAAAATGGAGATGAAAGTCCATGGATCCATTAACCCTCTACAATGGTGTAAACTTAATTAACACCGATATCCGTTAATGTCATTCCTTGCCTAGACCGTTTTGTGCAAACCAGTTACCTCAGTTCCATGTGAATGATTGTTCAGCTCAGATGGTTATATTGTCAATTAGACCGCTCATCCCTTGAACCAAGTAATGTTAACACGCTCGTCTTTTTGCCTATTTGGTTAAAAGATGACATGTAAAGGAGACATTCCAGTGTTATTTAGATTTCCAACAAGAACGTTTAATAAGTGTTAATTATGATATAAATATTAATTTTTGTCTTTAATCGAAAATAATTTTTCAATTAATCGTTATTTTTTGAACAGTTAACAATTAAATTTAAATTAATCGTTAACAGCCCTAATATATATATATATATATATATATATATATATATATATATATATATATATATATATATATATTAGGGGTCTACCGATATATCGGCTGGCCGATATATCGGCACCGATATCAGGATATCGGCAATATCGGTATCGGTAGCATGTAAAGGTCCCGATATTGATGTCACCGATATTTCATAATAAGTGATATTTTGACCCAAAAAAAAATAAAAAATAATAATAATAACAACAACAACAACAACAACAAAAAACAACTATCATTTAGATTTACAATATCTCGACAAATTCATATATCGATTCCGATACCGGTATTGAAATAGCCAAAAGAGTCCTAGTATTAATATCTACAGCCACGATACAGTGTGCCATGTGCTATGATCTTTTTTAGGTATCGGCCGATTTTCGTATGCTCGGAAATACTGTGTAAATAGTTCCGATGCCAAGTATACCGTAATTGCTCTAATAAATGGATAACATGTAAACATTATGTTCACGTAATTGCTCTAATAGTAAAGATGCACGCAGAATCGCAGATGTCTAAAACATTTCGTTTCGTATGGAATAACAAAATGTACCGTGTGCAGACTTGTTGTCATGGGCAACCATTCATCCTTCAACCTCATTTCACTATTACTATTGCTTTGTTCTCATTGTTTCATTCATAAAAGGTGGCCGTGTGCAAAAGCCATTAAACTATTGGTTAGAATTAATAATTATGAGTCAAAAGTTAAATTTCAAAAGGAGTACCTAATTTTGCTTGTACATTTTCATAAAGGACGGTTCGTTTTGTCATGAGTCCTATGTAGGTCCTGATCTGGAACTTGTAAACACATCAGAAACTTCGTTTCGGAAAAAAATAATAAATCGGTAATACCGGCATAACTGGATATCGGTAGAGTGTAGACCCCTAAATTATAAAATATAAATAATTGCACATGACGTCATCAAATATGACCGCTGTTTTTTTTTGTCCTAACAAATACTAATATCGGAACAAAAATTTGGTAATATCGGCAAAAATGAATATCGGTAGACCCCTAATATAAAATATAAATAATTAGGAGTGATAAATTTAAGAATGACGTCATCAAATATGACCGCTGGTTTTTGTCCTAACAAATACTCATATCGGCACTCATATCGGCAACAACAAAAATCGGTAATATCGGTATCGGTAATATCGGTAAATATGCATATCGGTAGACCCCTAATATATATATATATATATATATATATATATTTATATATATATATATATATATTTATATATATATATATATATATATATATATATATATATATATATATATATATATATATATATATATTACAATAAGAACTTGTTTTTATTAAAAATTATATTACGATGTCAAAACGACACAGTCGAACAATCCGTGGTTGTGGGGTCAAATCGTCTTGCGGTCAAAAGGTCCGAGGTCGAATCGTCTGTGGTCGAACCGACTGGATTGAACTGTCCAGTGTCGAGACGTCATGAAACCAGTTTTTAAAGTAAAATAATTTCGTCATATTACAAAATCCATTCTATGACGTATATATAAAGCACCAACCAGGAAGTTTGTTTCCTTTCCTTAACGGACTCATTTTTTAAAAAATTAATAGTTGAAGATATACTGAATACCTCCACCACTTTTCCCCAGAACCCCTCCCCCCCCCCATATCATGTTACTGTAATCGCTTAAGATTTTTATTTTTCTCATATCCCTTTGTCGACTTTTTCATGCTGGATGATCAATGATCATTAATCCTAATCACCAACTGTAGTTAATCCCCCTTATTTATCCAGCACCATTATATCCCTTGCCCAGAACCACGTTCCGGCACTTCGCTGTGTTAACTGCTTGTCGTCGCTAAATGCTCACTGCAACACGGTAAGACGGATCGACTCAGTTTCTGGAGCGGTTCTCAAATTCAGATCTACAACGTCTTTCCATCAGTACACAAAAATATCAGTATCAGTTAACGGGAACTTTGCGAAGAGAATTGTTTTAAAATACACTTGTCGCAGGAGCTCCCATGGAAATATGATCATTGATTCAACACACAATGTTGTAAGTTTCTATTTCTTTTGTTGTTATTTCTCTCGTGTTTGAGATTAGTAGCAAAGATATTGAAATAATAGATTACCTTAATATTATTGGGATATTTTTATAACCGCAATCAGGTTGAACAATAATTCGTAGCAGGAACTACAACAAAAAAACAACAACAAAGCAAGTACATCAATTGAAGTTGATGTATATAAATTATAAATGACCTTACTGAGTGTAGCGTGACATTTGGTGACATAGAATCGAGACAGATTGATCAGGGAAGATATATCGTGTTTTAAAATGTATCCATTCTCCCATACATGAATCCATAGAAGTCAAAACGAGATTTATCAATTTCCAAAATAAAGCTAATAGGGATATAATAATACAAGTTGTGATCAATCCTTTTTTGCAGAGGTCGAAAATGAGCGCTACCTTAAAATTTATTTCATGAGTTACTATAAATAAATATTGTTTCAATTACATCTTATTGTCTTCAGTGTTGAAAAGGTGTGTCTGAGGTTTTTTTGTTATATGTTAGTCTTAAATTGTTCTGTGACAATGAGTTAAGTAAGTAAATTATTTGACATTTTCTAGACGTCTGGACATTTTGTTCAAACAGAGCTCTAAAATTTTTATTCTACAAAATAAATAAATAATTGATATTGTTTTGAATAAGATTCGGGTATTTGACACTTAACACAAAGATAGAGTTTGTATATCTTCTGCAGTTGATATAGTGTAGTTTAATATTCGAGCACTTGCTACTGAAAACAATGACAGAGTTATTGGTCTACATTCGGAAATGTTATTATATTTGTAGAACACGAGGAGCAAATGGGGATAAATTGTTACTTGAAAACTCCTTTTAAGAAATTCAGAGAAAATCTCACATTTTTAATTACCACCGATTTCAAATTACTAGCATAATTCAGTTTTGTAACAATAAAATTCCTCACTGTATATTCGTTAACCCAAGTGATTTTTTTCTTCGACCCAGTCAAATCTCTGCCGATGAATCCGGGCTGCCATAACCTGTAATACTACTGCAATTGTATGTGTTGCAATTGAAACGCTTGGATCATTCCGCCATTAAAAATCAACATTGTTCCTATCAACCGATACGAACCCTGGAATACACAATACTGTATTATAATTACACCTTGAACTTGTTATTTCCTCGACCTGCCCTTTGCCAGTCGGTTTCTAGCGTTCTCTTGTGTCAACAACTCCAGTGTTTGCTCAGGGGGCGAGGCTCCCCCCACGCCAAGGGGTGCCAGTGATAATGAGCCCCCCCCTCCCACACGGTGATCAAAGGATGGGCAAGTCTATCTTTAGGCAGGTCTGCAGCTATGGGTGTGTTTGTTTTATTGAACCCAGGCATGCTGCTGACTATCATCCGGATCAGGAATGGTTCAAAAACCTGATGAGCCAAAACAGAGTAACTTATCCAGCGGGACACCAGTGAGATACTTTTAGTCGAGTTTACCATATATTCACTGTATTACCTATCTACCTTTTTCAAGGTTACACATTGATGTCTTAAAGCTGTGCCTTTTACATTAAAAAGACGGGTCTATAAAAAGTATATTACAGGTGGAAAGTATACATCAGAGGTTTGCTGGAACGATAGATACATCAAAAGAATGGTTGAATGGACCAATAAAAAGGATGCTGGAACGGATAAATAAAAAGGATTGTTGAATGGATACATCAAAGGGGGGTAGCACGGGGGGAAAAAAGGATGGTGGAATGGAAACATCAAATGAATGGTGGAATGGATTCAACAATGGAAGGGTTGAATGGATTAATAAATGAATGCTGTAATAGATAAACAAGTAATAAAGACTCGAATGAGTATGTGAAGGCAATTTCCAACAAAGAATTTCCCATTTTTTTTATTCATATGACATCATACCCCATCACACTACATCACACCAAGAATGTGTCAATATAATGCGCACGGCGCAACAATCTAAAATAAGCATTCACAAAGCGGGAAAACCCCATTAACTATCACTCTAGATTACATTAAAAATTATTTCAAATCAATAATTTTGAAACTAAACAAAACAATTGCTATCTACAAATTGCTGCTAAAATTACGGGAGTCGAACGAAAAGAGATTTTTCAAAAATTCCCTCTCCAACAATGTTCTAAATATTATTAGTTACCGTTTGGCGTTTGGTTCAACACGATTGATGTTATGGTTGGCGAGTAATTGACAAAATATTGATTTTTGTTTGTTTGTTTTTTCCAAGAAATCAAGTAAACCTTTTGGTAATGCTTTTGGCCCGTGCACATTCTTGGGACCTCCTTAAAATATTTGCAAAGACCCGAACCCTCTATCTGGTATGGTTCAGTTGCTGTTCAAAGCCCGAAAAGAAAGGCCAGACATTTCAAATCTATAAACGCAATTTCCCATGGGGAATTGCGTTAAAAATAAAAATATTCAGCGAACATTTTTTTAAAATAAATCTTTTGTTTTGTTTGGAAACAGAAAGTGTTATGTCATTACCCAAATAAATTGACTGAATCAGACAGACGAAATATTATTATAAGCTATCAAACTTCTACTGCTCCCTTGTCACACTGTCTGTCCTTGATTTATCTATAACTAGATCCGACACGCGGTATAGCATAAGCCACAGAATTGCTCATAGATATTTCAAAGAAAGGTGGAAACGAATGGGCACAGACAGCAACACAAAGGAATTAGAACAACGCGAGTATTCGTGGTTAAATCAACCGCAGTGCGCATGTCGTGAGACCAACAATGGTCATGCATATTTGCTCTTGCATGCTCTAGTTTCTGACGAATTGTTTATATATATATTATAGTTAGATGTTCTATATGTAGCCGACTGGCGGCTTTACTTTCAACAGGTACACACTAAACAAACTAAGGGGAGACTATAGCAGAACGGTTTTAATTGAACAGCAATGAAACACGCTTCTTCTTCTTCACTTCCTATTCTTCTATATAGTGCGTCTCAGTTTGGTGCGCATATTTCGGTGCGGTGCGGGTGTGCACAATCACTACACATATATTGCTTTCTCTCATTTCTGGCGAATTATATAAATAGATAGATAGAAAGATGATGATCGTACACGCGATATGTAGAAATGCCTTACATGTTATTTGGCTAACATAATTGTTTTTATTTGTATTTCTTTTTCTTATTTCTCTAATTAGATTTCTGCCAAAACCAAACAGACGATACGTTCCAATTATGAATGCTGTGGGTAAGCAAGGGCAATAAACAGTGGGAGATAGCGCAGGCCTGGCAGATCTGACACAGATATATATAACCGATAATAATGACTGATCCATTGGTCCCATGCGGATTTTTGGACAAACGTTGTAGGTGTTTGGAAAAGAATAAAAAAGATGACATTACTAACAATTGTGGGAATGAAAGATTATTAATGACGCTAGAAAGGAAGCTTTTATTGACAGTTTGAAAATTATAGTTTTGATTAATGATATTAAGCTAATGTTTCTTTTCAATTTTCGTGGTATTTTAACATCCAATGACTATGTAGAAATAAATGAAATTTTGGTTTGAATAAAATCGGTTAGGTGAATGACATTTTTTATATTTAAATTAATATGTTGAATTGAATAAATCTGTTGAATTGAATGAAATTTATTGAATTGAATGAATTAGTTAAAATTAGGGCTGCGGAAATTAACGATTAATTTATAAATTAATCGTTGAACAATTTTAAAGATTAAATTATTTTTTCACGATTAATCGACCCATCACTTACAAATTATTGGAAGTCACAAAGAAAAATAAAATTAAAAAAAAATTGTGGCCGATAAATAAATTAATTTCCTGACGATTACACGAACATTTTGGTTTTAAACTATTGACTGACTGGAATGTTCAAAATGTTGATAAAGTTTGCCTACCATGATTCTAACACTTCGCCTACTTATCAAACCAAATGAAAAGTCTTTTTTAGTGTATTAAGCTAATGGCAGTAATGGAGTCTGACTCAGAGACAGAAAATGACTACAGCTCTTCTGATGAATTACTGCGCTACAAAATGGAGATGAAAGTTCCTGAATCCATTATCCCTCTACAATGGTGGAAACTTAATGAACACCGATATCCCATAATGTCATTCCTTGCCAAGACCGTTTTGTGCATACCAGTTACCTCAGTTCCATGCGAATCATTGTTCATCTCGGCTGGTTATATTGTCAGTTAGACCCGCTCATCAATTGAACCAAATAATGTCAACACACTTGTCCTTTTTGCGTAGTATGTTAAGAGATGACATATACAGGAGACATTCCAGTGGTATTTAGATTTTCAACAAGAACGTTTAAGAAGTGTTAATTATGACATCAAACATTTTAGTTTTGGGTTTTAATCGAAAATAAGGAATAATTAATTGCTAATTTTTCAAAAGTTAACGATTAAATTTAAATTAATCGTTAACAGCCCTAGTTACAATGGGTCTTGTTTCTTAGATTTTCTTTTAATGATTTTTCATTGGGGTACTGTTGCTTTGTCACGGATGACCAATATTTGTCAGTGTGGCACTGCTGCTTTGTCACGAATGACCAATTTTTAAAAAACTTTTTACTGCTGCTTTGTCAAGGATGACCAATATGTCACAAAATCTCATTTGTGATCTTTTCGCGGTGTTGGTAAAGAATATTTTTTTAATGTGTATATTTTTTAGCGGAAATAAAGGAAATTCCTATCACTTGCCTTGTGACATATCTAATCAAGTCACTGACCGTATGAAACTTGTGACACGCAGTGTCATGTGCCTTTCAGCAAGCTTGTGACAGGGGTCGAGCTTTGATCTCAGTGGTTAAGAAATTATTGATTCACAAAACAAAATAAAAACTGATGAGAATGGCATTTGATACTGTTGGTATGACAATAAAGTTTCGTATGACTAGCTCTTTTCACGATGGCTCATTCCTAGAGTGTGTTCAATGGTTAATTAGTGGTATAAAAATATTTTATAATTTAAGTTAAAAGGAAATTTTAAAGAAAGAGATAATGATATACAAAGGGAACTTTGTTAATGAAATTGTATTCATTTAAAAGTATGTATTAATTTATTTTTGTACAGTATTAACAATAGGAAGATATTAATTATAGCCCATTTTTGTTTTTACTTTAAAAGTGAGTATTCTTCGATCTGTTTCAAGAAAGCATAACCACTTATATGTGCAACTAAATGTGCAGTAACATAGAAACATAACATAGAAACATAACATAGAAACATAACATAGAAACCATGCTACAGTTGCATTCAGTTTGTAAAGCTTGCTTGGAAAGCACGTCAAACAAAGTTATGCGTAAACCAATAAATATATGTGTTCATGATACAGCCAGAAAGGACAGACCCACGAGAGCAGCACTCGCGAGAGTATCACACGCCATTGTACAAAAACTGGCTGCCCCTGGGATGGTCTGACAAGCTGTAACAGTAGGATGACAAAAATGTGTTTATGTTTTAAAAACATTTCTTTACCTATTATAGACCCCGCAAGGGTAGCAACCATACGGAAGCACAGGTAAGGGCACAATAGAAGGGGTGCCCCTGGAAACAGTCTGGCAAGATGTTGCGGCGCCGTAACCCAAAAGTTCCAGGACCCTTTGTATAAAATTCTGACTTATCGCTCGAATCACTATATTAGTTACTACCCGCAGTCAGTTACTCTTTAGGTTGTTGGGAAAGGTACGGCGATGACTTTCTTTCGCCTAAGCATTATAATTCTTACATTAGTTGGTTAGACCCATCGCTTAATGTGTTAAGAATCAGTTATATTTTCGCTGCTAGAAAACAATTTAATCTACAAAAACCTCCAGATAATTTGTGCCAGACTTACTTCCCCTAGGGCTGGAAAAAAAAACCTACAATTAATAAACAATATTTCTATCGAGAATCACACCCCTCATCTACCTCGACCCCACCACTATCTCCAACCCTTAATGCCCCCCACCCCACAATTTCATAATTGATTTATTGTTTACCTTTAATAAAAATTTGGAATTAGTTTAACTTTCTTAATAAATCATATCAGAAGCTGGGTGTAATTCGCTTATAATTGACAATACATATGTCGCTGCTATAGGTCTGCACGTTTTTATTTGGTTTCATTACTATATAAATACTTGTTGTCATTAAATGTTCTTGAAGCCATATAAGCTCATGTTTTCAAAAGGCCTTGTTATAATATGGCGGAAATCTATTAATAGAAATATTTGGGATATAATTTATCTTTTTGGGGGATGAATTTCATTAAAAAATTAACAAAAGGTACGAGTCAATATGTAAATGTAGGTATATTGAGAAGTAAGTATCTTATCAGCTATTTGTTAATTCTTCGTTAATTTAAGACAGCTTATTGGACATGAAGAAGAAAAAAAGAATTTTGTAATTTTACCATACTAATAATTTTGAGAGTTTATTGATTCGAATGAATTTATGTTTCAAAACACTATTCCGCTAAAATATAATTTAGAAATAGATTATTACTCAATGAGTTATGACGTTTTCCGATTTTAGAAATTATAGAATTATAGAAGGCCTATAGTAGACAACACGGCTATTTCCAGAGGATGAGGACGAATAAATTTGCATCTATCAAGAAAAATAATAACTTTAAATTCGTCTTATATACTCACCACCAACATTTGATATCAGATAATCGATATTATAATTATGTCGATTTTTAATTTTTATTTTAAACAACGTATCTGTTATCACCACGACACTAATGGCATCCCGTAACTTTACATGCACTATGAACGCTGCCAATCATCTCTCCTTGTCATCCTCAAAAATGAATTCGGTTGAATTGAACAGCCAGGACGTTATCTTGTCAAAACCGTATTAAGCTTTACGCCTGACTAAGTCAAACCACTCCATCTGTCAAACCACTCCATCTGTCAAACCACTCCATCTGTCAAACGCTCCACCATAAAAAAAAATTTTGAAACCCATTTAACTGTTGTTTTTTTTGTTGTTGTTTTTTTGTTTGTTTGTTTGTTTGTTTTTTTAAAGGGCTACCAAAATTGGTTTATGGTTAAATGGAATTCCAAAATTGTTCTAATTTTGCATCAAAGAACTTTATTTCGCCCTATTATTCCATTTAATGTACTAGCCACGATCACGTTAAAAAGAAAAAAAATATATGTTATTTTTATGGATACAATAGCGAAATAGCTTAATGCAAATTATTTTTCTATTCGCTCATTTCGTGATCTTCATTGCTCGGCTCAGTAAACATAGAGGCGATGAAAACTTTACGATTAAAGAGTATTGACATTTTTTCAGAAAATTAATTGATATTTTGTTTCCAATACTGTAGCTTTAAGTTTTTGTATTTTAACCCCATGCATCTTACTCTATTAAAATTGCATAAAAATATTTGTAAATAAATAATCTGTTAAGTTAAGTAGCAAAAAACTAAAATTTGTAGGGGATCCTTATACTTTTTGAGAAAATAAATTTTGGACATAAATAATTATTTCCAAGTTTCCTTCTTTTTTTCATGTTAGAAATATATAATGAAAAGGAGTAAATATGAGGAAAAAAAATAACATATTTGCATTTTCCACCTTTATTTTGCCATATTCTCTGTGTGTAATTATTGTCTATTTCATTGAAAAAAATTATCAAAGTATTGGTCTGGTCAGTAAAGGAAACAAGTGATTGAATGATGCGTTTTATTGTCTTTGATGAAATATTGTTGAAATGTGTTGATATTTTTAATCCGCCCAACAATGAAATGATTTAG
Organism: Ampullaceana balthica; assembly: GCA_944989445.1. NCBI lineage: Eukaryota > Metazoa > Mollusca > Gastropoda > Lymnaeidae > Ampullaceana > Ampullaceana balthica. The sequence continues at coordinate 225,085 of CALYLW010000423.1, forward strand.
TTGATACTGACGTAAGTGGAAGCTATCTATGCAAATTTCTGTGTGGTCGTTTGATTGGAGATTTTAGGTCTCATTTACGTAATCGAGAAGGAAAAACAAAACAACTGTGATTTCAACTAATTATATTCGATTTATGGAAATTTCTACTTTCGATTCGTTTGATGCATGCGCCACAATTAGTCGCTGTCATTGAACAGCACTGTACAATGGGATTTTGGAAACAAGAACATGCATAAAAGGCTGATAGAACAAGACAACTATATACACACTGCTGATAGAACAAGACAACTATATACACATGTACGACTTTCATGCATAAAAGGCTGATAGAGCAAGACAACTATATACACATCTACGACTTTCAATACCTGTTATGACACACTGATGATAGAACAAGACAACTATATACACATCTACGACTTTCAATACCTGTTATGACACACTGCTGATAGAACAAGACAACTATATACACATGTACAAATTTCAATACATTATACATTAACAAACCAATGTACACGTGTACGACTACCAATACCTGTTATGACACACTGATATACACATATACGACTAACAATAAATGTAACATGTTCACATGTACGACTTTCAATACATTTTACATTAACAAACCACGTACAAGTGTACGACTATGAACAGTTATTAGAACAGCATACCTTTGTACACGTGTACCATTACCAATACACATTAAAACAACACGCCGATGTACACGCGTACGACTACCAAGTAATGTGAGTTTACACAGAAGTCAGGGGCGAATTAAGGTGGGGGGCTGACAGGGCTAAAGCCATGGGCGATAATTGATTTAACGCTAATTTAAGGGCCCCCAAACTTATTATATTGTATAAAGTGGCTGGACAGGGTCCCAGGTCGAATTGCAGCCAGGGGCTCCGTGCAATCTTAATCCGCCCTTGACAGAAGTACACATGTATGATTATCAAGTCTGTGAGAGAACATGATAAAAACACGATGGTAGTTTGTTCCTTCAATGAAATATTTAAATCAGTGTTAGAAACAATTTGTTACAGGTTATATTTTCTGTTAAAATAAGTGAGTCTCACCAGTCTCACAATTATGTTACTGATATATTTTAACACAATAATAAATTTTTGTTATAGTAAAAAAAACTAACCGAACGACCATGACGGGCTGAATAACTATGCCATCAACTTAAGAAAAGGTGTATACAAGATTTTCCTACAAACCTTAACATAGACCATTATTTTTCAAAACATAATGTTGCGTGAAAAAAAAATGTTATTAGGCTTTGTATAATTTATTCAGTACACATAAAATATGTGAAAAATGTGATTTAACAAATTGGAAACTCGTACTATGACTATAACATTTGATTATTATTTGAGGTCAACCTAGAAAGCGAGATGATGCCAGTGTAATACTCTTAGCTGACTAAAATTTACCAATCAACTCTATGGGATATGTGGACGCCTTAGCCTTTTTGAATAACGCTACACACTCTGTCCTGGACAAATCATGACATAAATTTCATTTTTTACTGATTATCTTCAATTTTTTTGTTCTAAATACAACATAATTTTGAACGTGAGAAAACAGTAGTATTCTCACTAATAGTAAATTAGTTCTAAACCAAAAGTGTACACTCATCTTTAACCAAAAGTGTACACTCATCTTTAACCAAAAGTGTACACACATCTTTAACCAAAAGTGTATACTCATCTTTAACCAAAAGTGTACACTCATCTTTAACCAAAAGTGTACAATCATCTTTAACCAAAAGTGTACACACATCTTTAACCAAAAGTGTACACTCATCTTTAACCAAAAGTGTACACTCATCTTTAACCAAAAGTGTACACTCATCTTTAACCAAAAGTGTACACTCATCTTTAACCAAAAGTGTACACTCATCTTTAACCAAAAGTGTACACTCATCTTTAACCAAAAGTGTACACTCATCTTTTACAACAAGTGTACACTCATCTTTAACCCCTTTTTAGAAAAATAAAAATGCAACACATGTTAAGTGGCATTTTGATCTTCTAACTTTAAAGTATTTTTATCTCCATGGACGTCACAGTTAATTCCTGATCCCCACCCATCCAGCCCCACTTCCGTACTTTTAATTTACGCCCTTTACAATGCTACTACAGTCCTCCATCGCGTCACAAGTCCGCATGTTGATTGATGCTCTTACAAAGAAGTCGCCCCACTTCTTGGTCTGTTCCTCGTGATTAATGGACAGCTCTCCTTGAGTTGATGATGTTTGATAACCATTAATTCAGCACAGTGCCGTGCATGAGATAACAGCGGCTTTACCACTGAGTCAATGAGGTACAACTGGTCTAAATAGAGCAGGAGGAGAAAACAAACTTCCAATGTCAAAGAAGCCGATAATTATCCCGTTATTATGACTCATTGAAATACACATTTTTACATGTTAATTCATAGAGTTGTTAAATAAATTGTACAAGCTCTCCACACCCCCTTCTTCCCGCGTTTCTACTTTTTTCTCTCTCTGACTTCATCTCATTACCGAAGTCGGATCATGTTGCTATCTCGTCACTCATAGTTATGTTTCTGAATCTAAGATATCTTTTATGAAACGGACGCGTAACTTTAAGGCCAATTACCGTTATCTGGTGCTGATTAAGAAAACAGAAATCAGTTTCGATGACTACGCGGAGAGTGAGTCTCAAGACTACAAGGAGAGTGATTCTCAAGACTACAAGGAGAGTTAGTCTCAAGACTACAAGGAGAGTGAGTCTCATCTGCTTGGTCTCAAGTCGGGCGAACAAATCGTGATCACGTGAGATGATGCGATGAGCTCCGGTTTCATGAACATCTTCTCGTGAGGAGCTTGAACTCACGAAGTGCGGGTGGGTTGCGATCAGGTATTAATATTTGAAATCATGGCAGCAATAAAAAATAACCCAGAGACAGATTGAGAACCTCTGATACACACGAATTTTGTTCACTTGAAGTTCATGGCCTACAAAATTCTCATGTAATCCATTCCCAGCATCATCGTTGAATTTCGGCTCAAAATAAAGTCAGATCCATTTAAATGATTTTTATTTAGCTACAGAAAATGTAACGCTAAGCATTACAGAGATTCGTGTTATTGTCTCTTACAACAATCTCGAAGATCAATTATAAAAAAATTTAATTATAAATAGTCACAATTCGAGATTTTAGCTTTCAGAAGAGATCCCCCAGGTTTATGATTTAATATTAAATATCAATGGTTTAAAATGAAATTATCACTTTTCCCTTATTTGAAAATTATATTGTTTTTCCAACTAAAATGCAAATGATGAAATTGTTAATGATAAATCAGGCAATATTAATGTTGCTACATCATGCATTCCAGTACTAAGAAGAGCCACATGGAAGTGTTACCCAAAACTTGACCTATGACAATACCTATGACAAAATATATGGAAAATGAAGAGTAATTGTTATTTATCGGGGAACAGCTTTTACGTTTTAGAACGTATCAAATGTCATCATAAACATTCTCTGTAGTAGGCACCCAAACCTACCTTGAACCCAAACCTCAAGACACAACACGCTGCTAGACCCAAACCTCCAGACAGAACACGCTGCTATACCCAAACCTCCAGACACAACACGCTGCTAGACCCAAACCTCCAGACAGAACACGCTGCTATACCCAAACCTCCAGACACAACACGCTGCTAGACCCAAACCTCCAGACACAACACGCTGCTAGACCCAAACCTCCAGACAGAACACGCTGCTAGACCCAAACCTCCAGACACAACACAATGCTAGACCCAAACCTCCGGACACAACACGCTGCTAGACCCAAACCTCCAGACACAACACGCTGCTGGAGCAAAACCAGAACCACTGACGCGTCACCTTCAAGATAGGATAAAATCACGCCCACATGCTTTCGTGCAGCCAATGTCTGTTTCTTAATGAGATTTTTTAATGTCTCCATTGTACATGCGGTCACACAATTAACTCTCGGAAGTAATTGACAAAGACAAATAAAATCCTAATCGAGAAATTGATCAGAAACTAGCTACCGCTGAGACAGATGTGATCACGTGATTGGCTGTTGTCGTCTTCAGGATAACTATTTCAAGGGGAAAACAAAATCGGAGATAGCACAGAAGTAGCATTACTATTTTTAAAACTGAATTTTTTTAAATCGCATTTCAAAAGTGCATTTCTCTTCATATCGGGCTGGGATGTGCAGTATACAAAGATTTAATTTCGTTTTCTTTTATAATTTATCCAATCATCTTGTCAAATATGCCACAAAGTTTCCAGGTTCAAAACATGGTTACTATGATTAAATATGTATTTTAAAATATATCAATAAATTGATTAAGCTACTCTCCATAAATAATCAGGTATAATAGTTATCATTGAAACAATACACAATAGGTAAACATTTTCTATACGGCTATTTTCATTAGCAGATATGACAAGTTATGTTGCTTTCCTGTTAGAACGTACTTGGAAAGCAAACAAACAATCAGAAAATGCTTCTGTTAGATAATGGGTCATAGTTGCAAAACAAAGCAGAAAACAACCTTTAACATAAGAATAATAACGTAAAAATATCTTTAACCATCAGAAATTGTCCAAACAACAACACGCAAGGATATAATACTACGAATCGAAACGTTAAGCAAGAAGCCTCACACACGTGTCGAACCCGGCTCTAAAGATGTGGAAGCCTCCCTCGTCGAACCCGGCTCTAAAGATGTGGAAGCCTCACACACGTGTCGAACCCGGCTCTAAAGATGTGGAAGCATCCCTCGTCGAACCCGGCTCTAAAGATGTGGAAGCCTCACACACGTGTCGAACCCGGCTCTAAAGATGTGGAAGCCACCCTCGTCGAACCCGGCTCTAAAGATGTGGAAGCCTCCCTCGTCGAACCCGGCTCTAAAGATGTGGAAGCCTCCCTAGTCGAACCCGGCTCTAAAGATGTGGAAGCCTCACACACGTGTCGAACCCGGCTCTAAAGATGTGGAAGCCTCCCTCGTCGAACCCGGCTCTGAAGATGTGGAAGCCTCCCTCGTCGAACCCGGCTCTAAAGATGTGGAAGCCTCCCTAGTCGAACCCGGCTCTAAAGATGTGGAAGCCTCACACACGTGTCGAACCCGGCTCTAAAGATGTGGAAGCCTCACACACGTGTCGAACCCGGCTCTAAAGATGTGGAAGCCTCCCTCGTCGAACCCGGCTCTAAAGATGTGGAAGCCTCCCTAGTCGAACTCGGCTCTAAAGATGTGGAAACCTTCATTTCAACAGGACACCAAAGCCTAAGACCATAAATCGCTTCTCAGTGAAGTTTTTACTTTTAAAAATTCACAGTGTTTTCCTCTAATAACGTATCAAATAGAAACGATTGATCCCGTGTCAGAAAGCGCAATCTTTAACAAACATGAGTTTATTCTACGGAAAGCTCAAAAAGTTGAAGGATTAAGAAATAGGATTTTGTACTCCAATTCATTCGAAAGAATATTGTTCTAAGAATTAAAAAAAATAAAAAAATTATCTTTATGTTAAGATTTTAATTTAAAAATGGCTGAACAATAGAATCATTACCGTATTTCCTAGCCATTAAATCTCTCCTCGTAGGAACCAAACGTCTCTACAAATCGTTTAGTCCACCTGGGACTGAGAGATTCAATCGTAATGATCCACGCTTTACTGGCCAAAAGGTTCACAGGTGTGAACAAACACAAATTAGAGCTGTACTGACGACATGGAAACACGTTTAGGAAGACATGCTTTGAAAATAACAATGCTAGGTAATTAGATCAGCAATGAAGCAGCCATAAATTCAACTAACGATTTCTATATGTATACACTCTCACCCATTTCTTTTTCTTTCTCTAGAACAGGGGTTCCTAACCAGTGCTGCATGCACCCCCAAGGGGTGCATGAGCAGGTTCCAGGGGGTGCATGAACGATTCAAACAAAAACAAAAAAGAAAAAGAGGAAGAAAAAAAAAGAAGAAGGAAAAACAAGAAAAAAAACAAACTAATAATCTGAAAATGTAAACCATAAGCAAGGCCTGCCGCGTCAAAGGGCGTCCATATACAACCTTTTTGATAGGTACACGATACTCATTCGCGCATCTTTTTGCACATGTGAAAAATTGACGGAAAAAACATTTTTGCAAAATGAACGGTTCGCTCTACGTGTTCCTCGGAATTTCGTGTTTTACGTCTCAGTTTTCTATAAATAATTTGATTTTGTCATCAAATACGTTAGATATGTGGCTTACGGTGACCCTCTCACTGCCGTCAGTGTGAGTGGAAAATAACAGCCAGATCTAGTCATCAAAGAGAGAAGAAATAACAGCCAGATCTAGTCATCAAAGAGAGAAGAAATAACAGCCAAATCTAGTCATCAAAGAGAGAAGAAATAACAGCCAAATCTAGTCATCAAAGAGAGAAGAAATAACAGCCAAATCTAGTCATCAAAGAGAGAAGAAATTCAGCCAAGTCTAGTTGTCAGGGTAAGTTGAAACGTTGTTTATGGAAGAGAAACTTCTTCCAAGAGTTTTGCTGATTTGTAATTAAAATAATGCATTTAATGCAGCTGGATGAATCCACTGATGTACACACTGCAGTAAGCTTTTTGTATTTGTGAGATATGTTCACAGTGGATTGCTGAAGCAGGAATTTCTTTTTGTAAGTCACTCATAGCTGCTACCAATGCTGTTGATGTGCTGCAGCTATTCAGGGCATTATTAACTGAAAACCAGTTTGACTGGACTTCAAGAATTTCTTCAATTTGTACAGGTGGCGCTCCCTACATTCTCGGTAATAAGTCAGGATTTTCAGCCCTGGTAAAGAAAGAAGTTACAGATATTGTCACTACATACTGTATTCTTCATCGTCAGGCCTTGGCATGCAAAACTCTACCTCCAACCTTGAATTCAGTTCTTTCTACTGCAGTCCAAGTTGTAAAATTTATCCGCTCACATGCCTTGAACCACCGCCTCTTCAAGTTGTTCTGTCAGGAGGTGGGCTCTGAGCATAAAGTTCTGCTCTACCACACTGAGGTTCACTGGTTGTCCAGGGGGCGGATACTTTCTCGGTTAGTAGAACTGAGAGTGCAGCTTGCCATTTTCTTGCGAGAAAAAGAGAGTGACCTTGCTGACAAGTTTGACTGTCCAAATTTCATTCATTACTTGGCATACCTGGCTGACATCTTCACCATCTTGAATGAGTTGAACACATCTCTCCAAGGACCTGCTGTGACTGTAATGAATACTACTGAGAGATTGCAAGCCTTCTTTAAACTGCAACTATTCCAACGACGACTAGAAAAGTCCATCTTGGCCAACTTTCCACTCTTCGATGAAGTTGTAATATCTGCTGCAGAAGGAAGCACTGAGGGATCACTGCCTGACAACATCAAAGGGGAAATTTCAGAGCACCTTTCAACATTGCAAAGGTCCTTTAATGGGTATATCTGTCAAGAAATTTCTAGGAAAGACCTTTTGATTCGCAATCATTTTCTCTGTGACTAGGACAACATTGATGACAGTGACCTTGATAAAGATGACCTGATTGATTTGAGAACGAGAGAAGTACCGAGGAGTGCCTTCAGTTGCAAAACCTTGATTTAATTTTGGTGCACCACAACTAGCCAAAAAGGGAAGTACTGACTCTCCTTCCATTTGCCACAACCTATCTCTGTGAAGCAGGATTCTCCACACTTTTGACGAATAAAACCAAGACAAGGAATAAGTTGAATGACAGTTGCTTTGTCCAAAATAGACCCCAGATTTAAATCGCTGATTGATCATAAGAAGCATCAGATCTCTTACTAAATTCCCTGTTGCCTATTGTCTCAAACTGGTGTGTTCCTAAAATAAACATAGTTTATTGTGCATTTTCTGCAAGTTTCATGAGGGGGTGCATGAACTTTTTGGGGCATCTGAAGGGGTGCATGGACCCCAAAAGGTTAGGAACCACTGCTCTAGAACTTCCTTATTGGCTGACCGAAAGAGGCAGTTTAGTCAGGGCGAATCTTTGCTGTCTTTATTGAGGGCCATGAAGTGCAGTTCGTAAGGACAGCTTCTCCAAATGATGAATAAGGGACTCTCAAATTATACCTGATCATAGATTAGCATATAGGACTTTTACCACTGAATTACATGAAAAATATTTAGGGAAACGGGGTCGAAACTATGTTTAAGTTAATTTTTTAAAATTAAATGTTAGGGGCCGTCCATAAAGTATGCCCCGCTCCAGAAGGGGGGAGGGGGTGTAATCAAGTGTGATAGTTTGTGACAGGGGGTTGGGGGGGGGTCCGCCATGTGTGACTTCACGGTGTTTTCTATTACATTTTAATTATTTTGTTAATAAAATTTTTTTTAAATTGTTCGAAAGTGTGACGTACACGTCTGAGATTTATGACAGTTTGTGACAGGGGGGATGGGGGAGTTAAATGGTCAAAAATAGCGTGATGTACTTTATGGATGGACCCTTATGTGGATTACCTGTAATGGTAGTCAGAAAAATTATCACAGCTCAAAATGAATAATATTTTGAGCGTAAGGCTCTAATGTAAATCTAAATTCTGTATTAGCGGAAATGTATCCCCACGGTTATAGAATAATCATCAATTTATTTTATTTCTTTACGTCCTCCAATGAAACTGTCGCTTCAGATTTAGGATTCACCATGACGTGCTGCATGGTCGTTAGAGAAAGCGGCTGGTCATGGGCGGAATTTTGTAAATAGTGAATACCAGAAAAGGGGGGGGGGTCAGGAATATTTCGTGATTAATTCTTGGGAGTCAGGCGGGGAAATAACAGCTTGGGCAACAGTAACCATATAGCTGGCTACTTCAACAACTTGGGCAACAGTAACCATATAGCTGGCTACTTCAACAACTTGGGCAACGGTAACCATATAGCTGGCTACTTCAACAACTTGGGCATCAGTAACCATATAGCTGGCTACTTCAACAACTTGAGCAACAGTAACCATATAGCTGGCTACTTCAACAACTTGGGCAACAGTAACCTTATAGCGAGGCTACTTCAACAACTTGGGCAACAGTAACCTTATAGCTGGCTACTTCAACAACTTAGGCATCAGTAACCATATAGCTGGCTACTTCAACAACTTGGGCAACGGTAACCATATAGCTGGCTACTTCAACAACTTAGGCAACGGTAACCATATAGCTGGCTACTTCAACAACTTGGGCAACAGTAACCTTATAGCTGGCTACTTCAACAACTTGGGCAACAGTAACCTTATAGCTGGCTACTTCAACAACTTGGGCAACGGTAACCATATAGATGGCTACTTCAACAACTTGGGCAACAGTAACCATATAGCTGGCTACTTCTGATACGTTATACAATATTACGGGGGCTCGCGGATGTTGCCTACAAATTAGCCAGTATATGTTAAGTCTATCTTCGCACTGCTCTCAAGTCTCAAGACACTTTGTCTGGCTTAAAAATGTAAAATGCGTTGCTGTTCATTTGTTGACATTACTTGAGCGTAGCTAAACGTATATCGAATTTAAGTTTAAATAGTTTGTAACAGTTTCTTTTTAATGTTTTAAATTCGTTTTCCCACATTCTTTAGTTTTAGACAATAAAATTTAATTATAATTCAAAATAATTAATTACAAAATTATAAAAAGGTAAACACCTTTTTATAATTTTATAAGGAGAAACATAATATAGATCTACAATCAGAATTCACAATAACTAAATTGTAGGCTCTTTATCAAATTTGTAGCCGATTTCAATCAAAATACAATGTTAATAATATTTAAAGAGTTGCAAAAAACAACAGGAGGAACAAAGATATTATTTGTATTTAACTCTAAATTTTCTTCTAACTTGTATGAGAAATTGGCTATAAAAGAAACAATTGTATTTTTCTTTGAAGGTCATTGTTATTTTCCAAATGCAAGACTTCTTCTGGTGACCTATTTATTTTGACTTTTATGGGCCGAAAACTGTGACGTATGGCAGGGCCACGGAACTAGATAAACAATTTGGTCACGTGATATCCATATACCAGCTCAAAGCGGTCACATGACACTCAGAATGTGACGTTGGGGAGGCCGCGTTTCTATTTTTGATTTCTTAGTTGAATTGTTGTAGATCCATGCCCAGGGTGGTGGGAGGGGGGGGAGGCGGGTTGATCAGTGGAGCAAGCAGGAATTGTTTTGATGGGTGAGGGAGCGGGGAGGGGGGGGGGCAACAACAACCCGGCCCTGCCAGACAACAACGTCCCAGACACGCTTATTATTTTCGGCACTTTTTTTTTAGCTTGACCGTGCGGATGTCTTGTCACATTATTCTGGAGGTAATGCGGTGGTCTGTATCGACGCAAACAAAAAGATGATTGGCTAATACGGCTTCCCAAACCTAGACAATCGTGAGGGCGGCAAGAAAATAAATGTCTCTAAACCCCTTCAGGGAAATGTCTGCGCCCCAAATGGGGCATTGGGGGGGGGGTTTAAATGCCAGAACATTTAGAAATGAATGATGATTTTTTCTTTCCTGAATAAGGATTTATGGATCTATTATTTTTAAAAGACATAAAATTTTAGGTTTTTTTTTCAATTTTTTTTATTAAACTGAATTCGTCAATTTAATTCAAAATTTTTGGAAATATTCATATTTATATACGTACAGTTTAAAATAAAAACACAGCTTATCTACGGTTTTGTTTGGCAAACCAAATGACACATGAGTCGCAACCTAAATATCTATGACCAATGTTCCTTTTAAGCTGCATGGCTATGCAGATATCTGACCAAAGCAACGAAACAGTTAGGAGTTACCGCGCAGCACATAATAATTTGATTATAAATTTTTGTACAAGAAATTGTTAATGTGCACTCGAGTTTATTTTGCACACGGACCTACGAAGTATGGTGGGATCATTGCCAATGACAGTAAACTTTAACGGTTGAAGCATTGACAAATAGATGATATTAAATAACTTATTGTGGGTTATTTGTTGAGGGGTTGCCTTCCATGTTCGCACCGTTTATGTTACATTAAGATGTGGGGGAGGGGAGTGGTTATTCTGGTGAAGAAAAGAAAGACTTTGAGAAACCTTGACAGAGCAATGATGTGCCCTGATCTACATCTACGTCATCTTGCCGTCCATTAATTTAACCGTCCACCTTGTCCGTCTATTCACCTTTTATTTCCGTCGTGTTGGCGACGGGTCCATTGTCACCCGGACACGCAACGTGTCTAGGACAGCCCCGGGTTATGATCATTATGGCGGGAGTGAGGGCGTGGCCAGCTGCTATGTCACACTTCCGGCACGTATTTGACATTTCCTCTTTGATTTCGGACTCATCGTTGAAAACCTACTCGTGGCTGACGTCACCATATGCTCGTGCGATGTGGCAAACACAATTTTGCAACGTCTTAATAAGAAAATATTTCAAATATTACATCGGAATAAACGGAAATTATCATCGATGCTCTTGTTTTCATGGTTCAAATTTAAGTCGCACTTGGGTCGATTTCGAAATGATACTTGAGAATAAATCTACAAATCCATAAATGTTTTTTTGTAGCAGCTCTTGGAAGTTTCAATAAAACGTTGCGTAGAATCTGAATTTAAATTTCGGAATTTGCTAACACGCAGAGGCGTCTCAAGGTTTGGTGTCACCCAGCGTGGTAGGGCATGGTGTCACCCCCTCACAACTGACCACGTATACCTTCTTTGAGTTGCCAGTTCCAAATGACGCGAACATACAGAATTGCACACTTCAGTGTCACCCCTTTGATGGTGTCTCCCGGTGCGGGTCGCACTCCCCGCACCCCTTAGTGACGCCTTTGATAACACAACCAATAACCTTTCATTGTTTAGAAAAACAAAAGAAAGAATCACACCGTTGTTCACGACTATTGCAATATGCATATATATATTTATAATTTATATAAATAAAAGGGAAAAAAGACTCCATTTTGAAATGATTCCCGAAATCTAGTCTAAAAAAAACTTTTTTTACCACGTTTTTATTAACTCGCTTTCGTTGGGCATTGTTTGTTTGTTTGTCCAAGATTTTTTCAAATCTGCCAACGTAAAATTGAACCACTTCTGATGGTCCTAGAGATCTGAAAATTTTACCACAGATAGATCTTGGATGACAATGCATTGTATCAAAATTTCAGATCGATCAAATGTACCGTTATTAAATTATTGAACTTTTAAGTTTATCTATAGTCTATATAAAAGCATCTGTACCGTCGGCTTTTGTTGACATCTGTGAGTTCGCCCCGTGACCACATCACAATGTTTTTAAAACGTTGGGCGGGCGCTTGTGAGGTGTTTGGTAAAATAAAATAGAGGTAAAAAAATATTTTTAAAAACCAGGTTGTTATAAGTGGACCAAAAAGAATAAAATAAATAGAAGTAAAAAAAAGATTTTTAAAAACCACGTTTTTATAAGCGGACTAAAAAGAAGAAAATAATTTAAAACTTATTACTTCAAGTACTTCGATTTAATAAGACTAAAAACGTGGGGTGGGTGTTTGGTATACAAATTAAAGATTTCTAATTTAGAAGGCAAAAGAGAGATCTATAAGTGAGAGAATGAGTGAACCGCATATCTTAAACCTCATAAGCGCCCGCCCCACGTTTTTAGTCATATTAAATCGAAGTACTTGAAGTAATAAGTTTTAAATTATTTTCTTCTTTTTAGTCCGCTTATACAAAACGTGGTTTTTAAAAATCTTTTTTTTACTTCTATTTATTAAAAACCAAGAGTTTTTGGTATAAGACGAATCTACAGTTGATTCACTTGAAAAGCGTGGGCAATATCTGTAGCCACATCACTGAGTGAATGCCACGATTGGTGTTCATAACGTTGGTAGTGACGAGAGCTGTGATTTGGACCTGTCACTTTAAGTTTTCATCCCATGCTTAAGTTGATAGTTCAGCAAAAGATATTCTAATTTCATGCACAGACATTGTTTAGCCAACATCTTGTTTACCTAAACTTAACTCCGTGCCCGTTTTAAGGCGTATTATTTGATTACAGAGAAGGAGCGGCTGTAATACATAAGACTAACAAACCAACAACATTTAATAATAATAACACTCTATATATATAATTCTCTTCGTGAGACCACGCGAGACACCACGCAAGTATGTGCAACTGAGCATGACGAATGACCCTGGCTGGGGTCAACCAATGTATCGAGACCAACAATGGTCCTAGCGTTTCACTTGCATTGTACCTTCACAGAATAACGTGGGATTTGTAGTGTACTGGTTATCACGTCCGCCTTATACGGTTGAGGTCCTGGGTTCAAGCCCAAGCGAAATCATTTTTAAAATTTTTTTAAACATGTCTGTGCCCGTTCTTTTACCCCTTTATTGCTGACACGCGGCGTAGCATACGCCACTAATAATTTAGTGACTGGTGAAGACTTCCTGAAAGACACAGTTGTCAAAATGGGGTGGGTTTAGGCAAACAACTGTGAGTGAATGAAAAGAAAGAACTCTGGAGAGACCCGCGGCGTAGCATACGCCGCAGACTTGCCCATCATAGACAGTGCAAAGAACGGTTGGGGGGGTGAGAGTACAGACGCAAAAAGCAGCACTAATGTCACGTGTGAATCGCGTGTTTAATGACGGAGAGGTCACGTGAGTGAAAGCGCGGAAAGAAATGGGGTAGAAGGTTAGAGAGTATAATCAGTGTTGGAGAATTCTGGTGTCATGGCGGATGTGTGCCTGAGTATTCCAAGTTGTATTACCTCAAATTATATGTTATGTTATGTGCATAGTGTAGACATTAAAGTTGTTTTATTGAAACCAGTTCTTCAGAGGATTATTGTATGCAAGGTTATGTATTGAGAGAACGCCTACAAGATATATTAATAAGTAAAACATAACAAAGAGGTTACAACTAAGTAAATAAAAAATAGCGAGTAAACGTGAAGACATCCACACTGAGCTTGATGTTACCCGCCTCCCATTTACATCCCTTAAACATAAACTGTGATTGGCTGACCCTAGCGAGGGTTAGTGAGAATTTGGGTTGTTAATTGCGTGTTGTTTTTTGTTTGTTTTGTTGTTGTTTTTTTTGTTAGTTTTTTTTTAAACCGATTATCGATTATGTAACTCCGATTTTTAATCGATTATCATTTTATAGCTGGCTTCATAGAAGTTAGGGATGTACCGAATTTTGCCTGCAAATGTCTCGAAGCCAATAATGAGTTGGCATCCCCCCCTCCCCTCCAACCGACGTTCACTCGCGTTGTTTTCATTTCTTCGTGTTGTAGTTTGTGTCCGTTCTTTCTCCACGTTCTTTGCACTCTCCGTGAGCAAGTCTGCGGCGTATGCTACGCCGCGGGGCGTCCAATAATGATAATAAAACAGCAAAAGTTAATAATTTGTTGAAAATTTGCTAAGAGATATTGCATCATTGCTTGGGAATATTTCGTAATCTAATGGCAGTAAAATTAGAATCCATAAGATCAAGAAGTTGTCGAAAAGACACTTTTCATTAAATTAATAATATTGAGTATGAGGTTACGGAATGAACAAATGAAACTATTACGAAACAACTGGAAGAAATAATTATCACGTGTATCATCCATCGTGAAGAACAGGGATCCTCAAAAATAGAATAATTTTAGTAAACGGTAGTATTTTGCAAGGATAAAATAATAATTAAGATAAAATTGATATAAGTTTAGACAAGCGTGTTACTGTATGAAATAAAGTAATTTTTAATACAAATTTTTGTATTAAAAAGCACTTTGCATTATTGTAATTTAGAATACATCTAAATTATGCACAGAACATGACAATCCTATAGGCAAAAAGGACTACTCAAACATTATGTGAACACATATGGGTGTGACTGCAATCAGGCTTATAGATAAATAGATGGATAACATGTAAACAGGGTATGAGTGAGCCTGACAGGACGTAACAAAACACCCAACATTTCGGCAAAGAGCCTTCTTCAACGAACAAATAGTACACAAATAAAACGAATATACAGAAATAAAAAACTTAGCTGCTGTGAAATCCAGAGACAAAGAGAGCTCAGGCTCACTCATACCATGTTTACATGTCATCCTTCATCTATTACTCAAACAATAGATGCTCAAACTATCTTAGTTGTCCCAATATTCACATTTAAATAGCTCAAAAGTTTTGGTTTTATTCAATAACAAGCGATAAACATTTAAATAACTAAAATTACCTTTTAGAGGCCTTTTGTAAATAAATTTTTAAAACATAAAAACTATAAAAACTATAAAAATAGCTGTTGCTTTGGAGAGTTTCTAGTTCATTCCAAGGTTACGGGCGTAGTTATCAGTTGCCTTAAAAATGGAAAGATGACCTTCATATTGGAAATAAATTAAATGCATTTTATTTTATTGTTAAACAATAATGGAGTGTTTATTTTATGAATACAATGTGTTTTGCTCGACTCATTAAACTTACTGAAAAATAATGATAGAAACCTCTCTATTAGAAACATCCAATCAGTAGGAAATAATTATTGTAAACTTCTAGAGCTGAAATTAATCATTGAGGTAGACACGTTGGTATTATCTTGATATTATCCTGTCCCCTTTTACCGACACACGAGGACCACTGTAACCTACCCACGTGATTCAGTGACTACGCCACCGAGCCGAGCTCATTGTTATTAAAAATGTAACTTTAACGTTAGCCCTACCGGAAGCCAATCGACTCACTGAAATACCACAGCACAATAATTAATCTGTTCATGTGTCCCCCGGGGCTGTTGTAGAATCTTTTAAAGAGAGTGGTTAGACGATGATGACTTACCACCATGCGGTGTCACCCTCCCCCCACCACCCCACTCCCCCTAAACCTCAGACCAGCCAGCATCTCCGTCCCTTACTTAGCACCACGCTTCACAGTACTTCACACATCCCTCTTGATCTGCGTCGTGTTTAGCGGAACCAGATTGCAGGAATTATATACGTAGTCATGACTGCAGCCGTGACAGGCGTAATCTCGTGGCGAAGGTGTCGCATTAAAGTTCGATCGTATGAGAGTGAGGCTACCATAGGTATCAGAAAAAAAGTATAAGTAGATGAACGACTAGTTGTCCCACGACTAAATTTGCATGTTGTACTGGAGTGGATAATTAATTTGTTTTTCAATTTTCTATTTTTGAAGATGAACTTTAAAGAGTAAAAATTTTAAGAAGATACACACATATAGAGGTAGAATGTTATTGCCAGTTGTTTAGAAGACACGTTATCCGAGGTTTTTTTTTGTATGAGGATATAAGAAGTCTTTTTAAAACCAAATTTTAAACATCATTTTTTTAATGCAACAAAAATAAAGAGATTAATCAATTATGTTTAAGTAAACTGTTTTTTAAAGACTATAAATTCGTATTTTTCTACAGACGAAAACATGGCAAACTATAAACATATACACACTTGAAAAGCTTCACACCCTTGCAAACATTTAAAATATGACATTTTTATATTTTATTTGTGTTTTTATTTAAATATCCGTATGTTTCTCGCATCGTTTAATTTGTTACTTTCTTTTTAGTGTGATGAAGTATGAGAAGGAATATGAAATATTTTGTCAAGCAATTACATATGCAGTCACCAAAAGTAAAAAGGAATCACGCATAAGAATTCGATTCGTTGTCTGAATCCTGTATCAAATAAATTTAATATCCAACAAGGCCATTTACTGTTAGCCTATAGACCTAATCAAAGAACAGAAACCTCTCGATTGAAAGTAACCAATGACCTCTGTTCTTACTGGACAGTGGTTACGTCACTATCCTGATCCTGTTAAATCTCAGTGCCGCCTTTGGTACCATTGACCATCAGACGCTTTTCAGAACCCTTTAAAGGTAGTTTAGAATTTCTGGTTAGGTGCAAGCTTTGTTTCAATCCTACCTCTTCAACAGATCGCATGTGGTCTCTGAGCACGGTTATTTCTATGACATAGATGACTTGGTGTATGGAGTGACTCGTAGTTCCGTTTTGGATGCTGTCATTTTCAAAATTTATACCAGGTCATTTCTTCTACTGTTGGGAAAGCATGCAGTTAAAGCAGATGATAAGCAGCTGTAAACACACTCATCTCTCTCTTTTTGACTCAACCGTTCCGGCCAGCCCGAAAATCGCATTGTGATTCTGGGTAGACATTTTTCGCCATAATTTACAGGCGTGCAAGGACCACTCTGGCAAAGTCCTTTACCCTCAATACCCATTAGGGATAGTTGTTGCAATCGCTGCGACAACCTTTTTTTTTGTAAAGCGTGACTATTTTGGCGTCCCGCATATCCTGTGGGATGTGGCCGTGTTCCAGCAATCGCATATGAGCTCACGCAGAGGCTTCAGTAGTGCTGGCTGGCCGTGCTTAAGGACTTTATCAGAAATGCCATCGTTACCCGGAGCCTTCCCATTACTCAGATGATCAAGGGCCTTACTAAGCTCTTCTATTGACGCTGGAGCATCAAGCTGATCTAGAACTGATAAATCTGGGATTCTCTCTAGGGCAGAGTCCGATACTGCATTATGTGTTACATAGAGTTCTAGGTAGTACTCAGCACTGCGCTGCATCTGCTTGTCTTGTTCTGAAATCATCTCTCCTGTCTTTGACTTGAGTGGAGCTGACTTTGAGAATGAGGGTTTGAGATTTTCTGGTAGCTAGTATCGATATACAGTTTACAAATCCTCCATGGATCTTGACTACATCATTTCTGACAACGTATCTGCAAATAATTTTACCACTCACATACGTCGCCATGCCTACACCGCCATACGTCACATCAGCTAAATCCGTCACTACCTAACAGTTGGTCAAAAAAAATCACTAATCTGTACTCTTGTTATTTTAAAATCTTTTATATTAACTCGTGGTGTCTGCACCCGCCCTTGTCGCCAAAACTTTTGATCGATTTTTAACCCACTTTCTCGTAAGCTAGCGAGCTGAAATTTAGCAAGCGGTTTTGTGGCGATGATAAAAACAAGGTATCAAAATTTCAGATCGATCGCATGTACCGAAATTAAATTATTGATTTTTTAGATTATTTTATTTATTCCTATTTATCATGCTATTTTTTGTGATAGAGCGTCGCGGTGCGTATTATATTGAACAACCTTTCTGTCGCGCAATAAGGTGCGTATTTTATTGACAACTCTTTTTATAAACATATTCCTGATCGGTGCGCATTATATTACACATGTTTTACGACACAACTCCAATTTTGTATTTTTGGATGGTCTTGCGCTGCGTATTATAATGAACATTCTTTTAGTTACTTCTCGTACATAAAGGATTTATCGTCAAAAACTTGTTTTTTACGGGTTTTTTTTATTCTAAGGCTAATATACACGAACTTATCCCTCCGCAACTCCATTCTCTTCATAGGCTCCCTGTACATGAAGGCATTGATTACAAACTGTCCGTTCTCTGTCACAACTTCTTTTCCGACTAATGCACTTCCTGTCTTACTGAACTCCTTTATATCCACTAAACCTCTCGTCAGCTACGCTCTTCTGCAGACACACGTATTCCTTCTGTTCCTGAGACACGCACTAACACAGTTTGCTAAATGTCTTTCTGTTTTTAAGTCCCTAAGCAGTGGTATTCTCTAACATTATACATTCGTAGTATTTCTACTACTATTACTACTATGGTCTTCAAAACTGCAATAAAACACATATCTTCAAACTGTACTTTGGAAATCACCAATCAAATATGTGACGTGTATCCCTTTGTGAAAAACGTTCATGTATAAGATTTCTAAGCACGTATGAATGAATTCAGTTTTGACGTATTTTCATTTCACTCCACTCTTAATGTACCTTCGTTATTGTTATGCAAAGTATCAAAATCATTTTTTTTAATGAAGAAAAAAAGGAATGAATTAAATTTTAAAAATGAACCAAATCAAACATAAAATTCAAGCGGTTTGAAATTTTATGCAATTTTATCCCGGGAAATATGTCAAGATATAAACTTTATTATTTTTACTATCTAAATAATTGCTTCATAAATAAGGATCTGGTTCTGTTCTCCGAAAGAAAAAATCGAGATTAGCGTTTAATGTCAATCAAGGATATAACGGGAAACAATTCCTTAATTTCAATAATATTGATTCATCCCATCCATTTTACTGTAGAGTTTATCTTATAGATTGCAGGACTTTCATACATTTCTTACTGAAAAACGCCACAGAATTTCATTCATGCCTTCATGATCAAACGCGACAGAATTTTAGACTACTCACAATTATGAGAATGTATTTTCACTTACGCATGACTAACTACGTACAACCCCACACGGCGGTCTAATATCCACACACGACCGGCTGATATCCACAGAGGGCCGACTAATATCCACACACGGTCGACTAATATCCACACACCACCGGCTTATACCCACACACAGCCGACTAATATCCACACACGGCGATCTTATATCCACACACGGCCAGCTGATATCCACACACGGCTGGCTTATATCCACACACGGCCGGCTGATATCCACACACGGCCAGCTGATATCCACACACGGCTGGCTTATATCCACACACGGACGGCTGATATCCACACACGGATAGTAAAGATATTTCGTTGTTAGAGATCGCAGCGACGGCACAATCCCACATTTCTCGTGCAAATTTCATTTCAAGATCAGGCGCATTAATCTACTATCATCCTAAACATCATAATTTATATACAGATAGTTTAAATCAGCTAAAGAAACAAGCATTGTCTCCCATGATCTCCACACAAGATTAGTAGACGTAGACAACAAATCCCTCTCACGGAGTGTTGACTAATTCCTACGAATCCGTCTTTGTGTAATCGAGTCCGCCCGGTCGGGCATTAAAACAACTCCTTGACAGCACACACGCCGGGATAAATGGCGGGTCAATTACAGGATCGATACCTCTGATATAGAACAGTTTGTTTTAGGGCCAACGTTTGGTGTCAAATGTTTGTGATTTGACGATTTATGGTGAAAAGATCGTGGGGGAGGGGAGGGGAGGGGGAGGTATGGGGTGGCGAGCTCTCTTTCTTTTTTCCTTGCCAAATATCAATACGTGATTGTGAGAAAGATGGTTTTCTTTTAAAGAATTGGTTGGAATCAATGAGTGTATAGTTGTTAGAAATTAAGCGTGGGAGCAAAGTATTGTGCTACGGTAAGGGTACGAGTGAAGGAATGTTGCGAGTTTTGAGAGGGTAGTAGTGGCCTCAAGAATGGGTGAGAAAGTGCGGGGGAGATGAAGTGAGCGCTTGTGATGACAAGATGGTTTGGAGGCGAAATTAGGTATTTAAGGGACTTAAAAAACACGTACTGGAACATTTGATGACATTTTCCCCCTCATAGTAATGCCCAACTTTTATTTTACTTTTTTTAGCAAAATGAAATAGTTTCTTTCACATACTATTGTAGTAAATATTGTCAAAGTTATATTATTCAAGTCTAATTTATGCTTTACATTATAACCCTTTTAAAAAATCAGAAATGCAACGGAGAGACATTTGGAAACTCAAGCAATTGGTTGCTTAAGAAGTGACAAATGCTATGAGAGGCTGAATTAAAATCTCATTTAATTATATAAACTACACTGGTACGCTAGTGAACATTTTCAAATCGTTAATTTAACGTTTCTGAGCTAGAACCCGCGGGAAAAGATAAGTGGGCACACGCTAGCAGATTTGAGGAAGTCATTTGAAAGCGAGGCGAAAGCTGTTTACATCAAATTGTCCCAATTGAAGGCAAACCCCCCAAGACGAGCCAGATAAACTGATGTGGAAAAGCGTTTATGAGAATACACAGAATTGAGCAAAAGTATTGATACTTTTCCAGTGTTCCATCTGTGTTGCCTTGTGTTTGTTATTTGAAACACGTTGACTGCAATTTTTTTTCAGATAATATCCGTGGGTCTCATCTGAATAGAGGAGCGGCGCATCCAGCCAACAACAACAATAGCAATAATAACGACAACAACAGCAGCAACAACAACAATAACAAAAACAACAACATTAACAAAGTCACATTCCAACGTATGCTTGGGTTGTATGCGCCTAGAGAGGTAGCTTCATATAAGGGCTTCTATGATAGAAAAGCAAACTCGACCATATTGTATGTACATGACTCAGTATCAAAGCAAGTCTTGTTGTCTCGGAGTTTGTTGTATACCAGATTACAACATTAATTTTATCTTCAAGTTTAAGAGTTTGAAATACTCTCTTGGTACCAGAGTCAAACATTGGTGATGTTTTAGTTTCGCTGTTTGGCAATCAAGTAGTGACGATGACTAGAGTGAGTTTTGTTCAATGATAACTTTGTTGTAAACGAGATGTAAAAGTGGCATTTAAAAACTAAGATCTGGATGGGTGGAAGTAGGTCCTTTCTATAAAACAAAATTCCATCTTACTGACTAAAGTTGTGGGAAAGGATTTGGAATCATTGCTAGTTCGGAGTTATTACCATAAATATATTTACCACCAAATTACATTGAAAATTAAAAATAAATTCTCAAACTTAACAATCACAATGTCCATCAATTTCTTTTAAAAAATGAAGATAAATTACCAGTATGTAATTAATTAGCAGCAAAGCAATTATAGCAAGGATCAAGTGAGAAGAGGTCAAGATGATCTATCAAATAAATAACATTTTCAATTTTAAACAAATTATCGGAACCATACAACACATTATCGGAACCATACAACACATTATTGGAACCATACAACACAATATGAAGTTGCCAACAGTTTTAAAGTAAGTGAATACGAATTAACCAATCATAAGATATGTTTCAAGTTCTGTTTCAAGAGAGAAACAAAGGGAATTCTTAGATCCAGCCTAGTGTCGCCTTATATCACAATAATTGTGTCAATATAAAAGAGAAGCAAGGTTCGAGTTTACACGGACAATGCATGTAACTAGCAACATTAACATTTAAATCGTACGTCACGAATAAATTCAGTGTAATTGTTGATTTTTTTCTTGAAGACAATAACAATTTACTGGAGATAAGTAAATTCTCTATTTCTTCGAGATTTTAAAAAATCTAAAAGTTGTAGAAAATAAAGCCTACGTGTTGTAATGAAAGTAACGATGTACAGTAACATTTTTCAAGTCACACAATGGGGTCTGCGTAGTCACGTCTTGGGAATTTTTCTTGACCACTCAACTCTAACGGCAACACGATCTTCAGACAAGCTGAAACAAGATGATTTTTTAATACAACAGAACGTGTGGCAGATCTCGGAATGATAATGTTCTGCTTCTGTCAACAATCAGAACGATTAAATGTTTGTGACAAGGTTGTTGAAAGAAACGACCTTTTGCAGAGTATCTCATTGCAGAAATTAGCAAGTTCATAAAATTGAATGTAATTTTTCATTGCGCGCATGTAGCGATAAAAACACTCTTCTGATTTTTTTTTCGGAAATTTTCTGTTTTCATTGAAAATGAAATAAAACTTTTTAAAGATTTTTTTTAAAAATGTACAGATATGACAAGTTAAATGCAATGAGGAGGCATGACAGACATGCAATTATAGCAGTAAGAGATTAGAATTTTCCAAGATAGTCGTGATGTGTAAAATAAAAATAATATCGCAATCACAGTGGCAACGACTAATGATATGTTTACCAAGGATGGAATGAACATTATGGGAAACATCCTTCTTGCTGGACTTTTGGTTGGTTAGATGAAATCTCAAAAAGGGGGTGGGGTGGGGGGATGGGGGCTAAAGACAAGACATGATGAAGATTTTCAACCCTCGTCAGTACCTGACCCGGACGAATACACTAGAGAAAGCAACGTCCTGCTAAAAGCAAGCAGACCTCAGGTGGAATTGTGAACTGTGTTCATTTTCTGAGGTTGGGAAAGAAAGACAACACTCAGCCTCAAACAAAGTATCTCCCATCTTGTCCTCACAAAAGTTTCGGTTGCACAATTCCGAGATGTGATTTTAGTTAATAGACATGTGGCAGAGATTAAAAAATAGCGACTTAGAATAATAAGTATTCGAAGAATCATACTTGCAATACTCTACAGGCAGTACAGAAAAGTCATCAATATCAGTTTTCATTCTTGAGGCAGATTTCAAATGAGGTTCAGTTTTGGTTTGTTTCGTTTCATGGATGAGATGACAATCTTCATTTTTAATTTTGTTTGAAGGAGATAAAAAATAGTAATTTTAATACTTACATTTTTCTATTAGGTTACCGTTGCGTCTGTGCTTCAGGCTCTCTGTTATGTCAATCATCATGACAACTCGTATACAGCTTGCCAATGATTTCATTCCTCGTTTTGCACGCGATCCTTTTTGTGAACGTCTTTATTGCATCTTTATAAATAATCTGTCAGCATTTTTTAAACAGTTTGTGCAGATGGTGTGTGGCTATTTCGACGATGCTAAATCAAACCATTTTAGAATCACGTTTAAAAATACTCAAATGACGCAATTCTCACTGCGATGTTGTTTTTGTTTCAAATTAAAACGCAGTGTTTGAATTTAAGGTATGTGCCTTCTGTGTGTTCGTGATAAATTATTATTTTAAAAATATCAAATATCAAATAAACAACTTAATAATTTTTCAAAATAGAAAATAAACATATAATTTTAATTTCATCCAAACTTCAGAGTAATTAAAGTCTAAAAACTACAGACATATCTGAAATATCTCTAATTTTAATCAACAAAAATACGGCGAATAATTGACGGGTTATGCTGGCCGCTATAAGAAGCCGTTTTCCATGAATAAACATATCATTTTAATCACAATTTATTTAAATTTAACTCGCATTTCTGTAAAGCTTGAATTGAAACTTATTTGGTAGCTTCAGTACAGTCAGTGGTAAAACAAGGTAACATATGAGCAAATAATAACAATCCATCTCAGTCTCTACAAGGTTGCTAAGTTTACAAATTGTAAGCCCAGCAGGACACAATGAAGTGTTTACAAATTTGAGATTCCAAAAAGCCTTTGAAAATAATGCATTGAAACCATATTTAAAGAAATAAATGTGTTTAATGAAATATACTGTAACTAGCTGACCCGCGGCGTAGCATACGTCGCTAATGATTTAGTGACGCGTGAAGACTTCCTGAAAGACACTGTTGTCAAAATGGGGTGGGTTTTGGCAAACGACTGTGAGTGAATGAAAAGAAGGAACTCTGGAGAGACCCGCGGCGTATCACCCGTAAAAAATGACGGAAGTTTTATCAAAATTAATACGTTCATGGTAAATGTGTTTGTATTGTATTATTCTTTGTTTTATTTTTATAAATTTGTTGTCCTAATGAAAATTTTCCGATATCTAATAACGAAGCTTGAAAAACTATACAAAGAAAAAACTCTTTCATGTTAAAGAAAGTGTTATTTAATATTTGAGAGGAATAATGTTATTGGGGAAAGTTGACACTTTTGTGAAATACAATACATCGAAACGATCTTTTATTACATAAGTAAAACTGGTTCTCAAATTCACCTAATGAAATAAAACTATTAAATGAAATAATAGCTTCTTATTTACAGACATGATACTATTCAATTACACAAAGTTCATGAGGCTATTCAGTTACACAAAGTTTCATTTTCCTCAATTGTTCCAAGGGTTCATCGACTTTAATTTCAATTTTACACGGATTCTTAACATGTTCGCTACAGACCCCTGAGTTAAAATAAATCAACACTTTTTATTGTATCTTCCTTGTAAGAAAACACAAAGTTATTGTTTCAACACAACTGCTGCAGCTTAAAAGCTGGTTGTTTTATTTACTTCTTTGAAAGATTTCTATTCATTCTTTAACTTTTAACAAGAATTATGCTGATGAAGCCGTTATTAGAAATTCTAAATAAATAGAGACATTTTTATGTCCCCTTTTTCACTTAACGATTTCAGATATGACATTTAATAATTATCTCGCGGTAGATCAGTATTACCAACCAAAGGAGCCACACGCTTCCCCCATTTTCATTAGTTGGTCAGCTTATATCCATTAGGATCTCCCAGAAACTTACCTCCAGGCTTCACGACTGACCAGAGCTCCTGGTGTTGTCACTGATGTAATTGTACAACTAATCACTTTAAATAAATATGTGACTAATTAACGCGTTAAAAAAAACTATAAATGGAGGTGTAAACTCATATCTTGGACAAGTCATGATCTATACCCATGGGTGGTATATCAGTTCCAGACTAGAGTAGAATAGGGAGTCATTGGTGGGGTATTATTCGCTTCTATTTCTATGCTTTAAGAAAATATAACTATTCACTTCAACGATGTTTTTTGAGCCCACCAAAAACAACCGGATCATATGAATGTTTTGAATAGAATGTTTTTATAAACATAATTATTTTGTTTCATATAGTGTGGTAAATGTTGTAATTTTGATACAGAGGTGGGATGTTCTTCTTGTGTAGGGGTTGAAATAACCATACCCAAAGTAGTTCAAAGTGTCGCAACAGCCCTTTCTAACTTACTAAATAGTTACCATATCTGTTTTTCCCTCTTTCAACCTTAAGTTATAATTATACTACCTGGTTATGTTTTCCCTGCCTTCATTTTACGACATAGTTTCCTGAACGATTTGGTTTCCCCTGAACAACTCACAGCAAACTAATAGTCAACTACAACATTATGTCTGTAATGTATTAATTAACTACAGGACTCTAAGAAAGTACTGTGCTGGTCAACGACTGAGCCAACAGTACTCTCACGGTTAACGTTCAACGACTGAGCCAACAGTACTCTCACGGTTAACGGTCAACGACTGAGCCAACAGTACTATCATGGTTAACGGTCAACGGCTGAGCCAACAGTACTCTCACGGTTACCCGTCAACGACTGAGCCAACAGTACTCTCACGGTTACCCGTCAACGGCTGAGCCAACAGTACTCTCACGGTTACCCGTCAACGGCTGAGCGAACAGTACTCTCACAGTTAATGATCAACGACTGGGCCAACAGTTCTCTCATGGTTAACGGTCAACGGCTGAGCCAACAGTACTCTCACGGTTCCCCGTCAACGACTGAGCCAACAGTACTCTCATGGTGAACGGTCCACGGCTGAGCCAACAGTACTCTCACAGTTAATGATCAACGACGGAGACAACAGTATTCTCATGGTTAACGGTCAACGACTGAGCCTACAGTACTCTCATGGTTAACGGTCAACGACTGAGCCAACAGTACTCTCATGGTTAACGGTCAACGACTGAGCCAACAGTACTCTCATGGTGAACGGTCCACGGCTGAGCCAACAGTACTCTCATGGTGAACGGTCCACGGCTGAGCCAACAGTACCCTCATAGTGAATGGTCAATGGCCGAGCCAACAGTACTCTCATGGTTAACGGTCAACGACTGAGCCAACAGTACTCTTATGGTGAACGGTCAACGACTGAGCCAACAGTACTCTCATGGTTAACGGTCAATAACTGAGCCAACAGTACTCTCGTGGTTAACGGTCAACGACTGAGCCAACAGTACTCTCATGGTGAAAGGTCCACGGCTGAGCCAACAGTACTCTCATGGTGAATGGTCAATGGCCGAGCCTACAGTACTCTCATGGTTAACGGTCAACGACTGAGCCAACAGTACTCTCATGGTTAACGGTCAACGGCTGAGCCAACAGTACTCTCATGGTTAACGGTCAACGACTGAACCAACAGTACTCTCATGGTTAACGGTCAACGGCTGAGCCAACAGTAATCTCATGGTGAACGGTCAATGTCTGAGCCAACAGTACTCTCACGGTGAATGGTCAACGACTGAGCCAACAGTACTCTCATGGTTAACGGTCAACGGCTGAGCCAACAGTAATCTCATGGTGAACGGTCAATGTCTGAGCCAACAGTACTCTCATGGTTAACGGTCAACGACTGAGCCAACAGTACTTTCATGGTGAACGGTCAACGACTGAGCCAACAGTATTCTCATGGTGAATGGTCAACGGCTGAGCCAACAGTACTCTCATGGTTAACGGTCAACGACTGAGCCAACAGTACTCTCATGGTGAATGGTCAACGACTGAGCCAACAGTACTCTCATGGTGAATGGTCAACGACTGAGCCAACAGTACTCTCACGGTTAACGGTCAACGACTGAGCCAACAGTACTCTCACGGTTAACGGTCAACGACTGAGCCAACAGTACTCTCATGGTTAACGGTCAACGACTGAGCCAACAGTACTCTCACGATTAACGGTCAACGACTGAGCCAACAGTACTCTCATGGTGAATGGTCAACGGTTGAGCCAACAGTACTCTCACAGTTAACGGTCAACGACTGAGCCAACAGTACTCTCATGGTTAACGGTCAACGACTGAGCCAACAGTACTCTCACGGTTAACGGTCAACGACTGAGCCAACAGTACTCTCATGGTGAATGGTCAACGACTGAGCCAACAGTACTCTCATGGTGAATGGTCAACGGCTGAGCCAACAGTATTCTCATGGTGAATGGTCAACGGCTGAGCCAACAGTACTCTCATGGTGAATGGTCAACGGCTGAGCCAACAGTACTTTCATGGTGAATGGTCAACGACTGAGCCAACAGTACTCTCATGGTGAATGGTCAACGGCTGAGCCAACAGTACTCTCATGGTTAACGGTCAACGACTGAGCCAACAGTACTCTCACAGTTAACCATATAACGAAACTGCGATTCGGGATTGCTGACTTTATAATTATATCAGTAGTTTGCATACTAACTGAAAAACTTAATTAACATGATGTACTGGAACAATCAACGATTCAACACTTTCCTCCTTCTCAATCTTTCAGACAACCTTGCGACCAATGAAATTTCCTCTTAAATAGCAAAGAAACATGGCGTACGCCCTTAACATACACAGGAGTCCGGATTAACATTACATTGTCAGCCTTACAACTCAGTAAAGAATGAGGCGTAGCCAGTTAGGTAAATGACGGGATTCAACTCAACTGTTCTTAATTTTTCTGAATGATCACCGGCTCCAGTGAAAGCGCTTCCAGTACAACTAACTATTTTAATGCTTCAATGAACGGAGAATTGAATAAACAAAATGAACATTTCCAAGAGTTTATGTAAGAATATTTTCAATACATCACGGCCAATTTTAAATTAGTCTTCTCCACCTATTTAATTTTGAGTTATAAGAGCCGTTAACTTGGATTGTTTTTAAGTTATTAATTTTAGTCTAATCTGAAACTTATATTTAAATGTACATGAAGAAAAAGCACTTGATCTCTGTGAATAATTTGGAACTACCTGATATTCATACTTCAGAACTTTTTAAATAATTACTAAGCTAAAAATAATAAACAAGATTTCACAAACGACAACTACTAAACAAAAATAAGAACATTTTATAGTAGGAGAATGAAAAGAACCATCTTACGTCAATATTCAATATTTACAAACTTTTTCTCAGTTTTGTTTTGTTATTCAAATTTTCTATACAGATTATTGCCTGGGGCATTACCGTTATTGATGATAATTTAATGGTTCTAAGAATGTCTATGAAACCGATACGTATTATTAATCAAATATTTGAATTTGTTTTAAATTTATTTTGAATTTTTTTTGTAAGATTGGACGATGCCTTAGTTAAGATTTTATAATCTTGGAATTTAAAAAAAAATTGAGATAGCGACTTACGTCTTTAATTAAGTTAGTTGTTACATCTTTGTAGAATTTTCAGTCAAACACTGACAAATTTCATTTGGTGCATATTTAAGTTAATTGGTATTTCTTCAACAATATTCTTGTGAACTGCTCAAATGTAGAGGTCTACATAAAAGGATATAAAGACCTCATGAAGAAGATTAGTCTTTAAAACTGTATCATATGACCTGCTCAAGATGGGAGTTCCATCAAAAAGCGACCTTTTACCTTCACCAGATTTCGGGTCATTTCTTAGTCCCTCACTTCCTAAAAACCAAAAGGACAGTATCTTTGTATATATATTTGCGACTGATGCTGCTAGACGTATGGATATCAGAAGTAGTGAGGACACACAAAGACTGGGTATGGGATCAACACTGCCTAATGTCATCTAAAGGATATACCAAACTAGACGTAGTTACTGACAATCCAAACACAAACCGAGGTGGGCATGTGTCGGTCTGGTCAGGTATTACAACCCGAGGTGGGCA
This sequence comes from Ampullaceana balthica, assembly GCA_944989445.1. Lineage (NCBI taxonomy): Eukaryota > Metazoa > Mollusca > Gastropoda > Lymnaeidae > Ampullaceana > Ampullaceana balthica. The sequence continues at coordinate 254,227 of CALYLW010000423.1, forward strand.
TGTGTCGGTCTGGTCAGGTATTACAACCCGAGGTGGGCATGTGTCGGTCTGGTCAGGTATTACAACCCGAGGTGGGCATGTGTCGGTCTGGTCATGTATTACAACCCGAGGTGGGCATGTGTCGGTCTGGTCAGGTATTACAACCCGAGGTGAGCATGTGTCAGTCTGGTCAGGTATTACAACCCGAGGTGAGCATGTGTCAGTCTGGTCAGGTATTACAACCCGAGGTGAGCATGTGTCAGTCTGGTCAGGTATTACAACCCGAGGTGAGCATGTGTCAGTCTGGTCAGGTATTACAACCCGAGGTGAGCATGTGTCTGTCTGGTCAGGTATTACAACCCGAGGTGGGCATGTGTCAGTCTGGTTAGGTATTACAACCCGAGGTGGGCATGTGTCGGTCTGGTCAGGTATTACAACCCGAGGTGGGCATGTGTCGGTCTGGTCAGGTATTACAACCCGAGGTGGGCATGTGTCGGTCTGATCAGGTATACAACCCGAGGTGGGCATCAGTCGGTCTGGTCAGGTATTACAACCCGAGGTGGGCATGTGTCGGTCTGGTCAGGTATTACAACCCGAGGTGGGCATGTGTCGGTCTGGTCAGGTATTACAACCCGAGGTGGGCATGTGTCGGTCTGGTCAGGTATTACAACCCGAGGTAGGCATGTGTCGGTCTGGTCAGGTATTACAACCCGAGGTGGGCATGTGTCGGTCTGGTCAGGTATTACAACCCGAGGTGGACATGTGTCGGTCTGGTCAGGTATTACAACCAGAGGTAGGCATGTGTCGGTCTGGTCAGGTATTACAACCCGAGGTAAGCATGTGTCGGTCTGGTCAGGTATTACAACCCGAGGTGGGCATGTGTCGGTCTGGTCAGGTATTACAACCCGAGGTGGGCATGTGTCGGTTTGGTCAGGTATTACAACCCGAGGTGGGCATGTGTCGGTCTGGTCAGGTATTACAACCCGAGGTGGGCATGTGTCGCTTTTGTCAGGTATTACAACCCGAGGTGGGCATGTGTCTGTTTGGTCAGGTATTACAACCCGAGGTGGGCATGTGTCGGTCAGGTCAGGTATTACAACCCGAGGTGGGCATGTGTCGGTCTGGTCAGGTATTACAACCCCAGGTGGGCATGTGTCGGTCTGGTCAGGTATTACAACCCGAGGTGGGCATGTGTCAGTCTGGTCAGGTATTACAACCCGAAGTGGGCATGTGTCGGTTTGGTCAGGTATTACAACCCGAGGTTGGCATGTGTCTGTTTGGTCAGGTATTACAACCCGAGGTGGTCATGTGTCGGTTCGGTCAGGTATTACAACCCGAGGTGGGCATGTGTCGGTCTGGTCAGGTATTACAACCCGAGGTGGGCATGTGTCGGTCTGGTCAGTATTACAACCCGAGGTGGGCATGTGTCGGTTCGGTCATGAATTACAACCCGAGGTGGGCATGTGTCGGTTCGGTCATGTATTACAACCCGAGGTGGGCATGTGTCGGTTCGGTCATGTATTACAACCCGAGGTGGGCATGTGTCGGTTCGGTCATGTATTACAACCCGAGGTGGGCATGTGTCGATTCGGTCATGTATTACAACCCTAGGTGGGCATGTGTCGGTTCGGTCATGTATTACAACCCGAGGTGGGGATGTGTCGGTTCAGTCATGTATTACAACCCGAGGTGGGCATGTGTCGGTTCGGTCATGTATTACAACCCGAGGTGGGCATGTGTCGGTTCGGTCATGTATAACAACCCGAGGTGGGCATGTGTCGGTTCAGTCATGTATTACAACCCGAGGTGGGCATGTGTCGGTTCGGTCATGTATTAGTTTTCTGCGTGGAAAAGGTTGTTGTGCTATTATTGACTTTTGGAAATAAATAAGAAAAACCCGTAAAAAACCAAGTTTTTGACTATAAATCCTTTATGTACGAGAAGTAACTAAAAGAATGTTCATTATAATACGCAGCGCCAGACCATCCAGAAATACAAAATTGAAGTTGTGTCGTAAAACATGTTTAATATAATACGCACCGATCAGGAATATGTTTGTAAAAAGAGCTGTCAATAAAATACGCACCTTATTGCGCGACAGAAAGGTTGTTCAATATAATACGCACCGCGACGCTCTATCTCAAAAAATAGCATGATACATAGGAATAAAAAAAATAATCTAAAAAATCAATAATTTAATTACGGTACATGCGATCGATCTGAAATTTTGATACATTGTTTTTATCATCGGTACGAAACTGCCTGCAAAATTTCAGCTCGCTATCTTGCGAGCAAGTGGGTTAAAAATCGATCAAAAGTTTTGGCGACAAGCAAGCAAGCAAGCAAGGTCCGCCGCAGACACCACGAGTTAATATAAAGGATTTTTAAAAACTAGTCAAATCATAGCAGCGAAAATGAATGATGTTTTTTAGAAGTAATCCTGGAATATTTTTTTTCTTCAAAATAACTATTTATTATCATAATTAATTATTTTTTATAATTATTTATTATTATAATTATTTATTATTATTATTATTTATCATTATAATTATTTATTATTATAATTATTTAAACTAGTTCTCAAACTGTTGATATTCTCCACTATTTATGATTTTTTTTATAGAAAACCCCAAAAAAATCAATTGCAATACAACCACACACCATCCTGTCAGATACAACCACACACCATCCTGTCAGATACAACCATACAACATCCTGCCAGATACAACCATACACCACCCTGCCAGATACAACCATACACCACACTGCCATATACAACCATACACCATCCTGTCAGATACAACCATACACCATCCTGCCAGATACAACCATAAACCATCCTGCCAGATACAACCATACACCACACTGCCATATACAACCATACACCATATTGTCAGATACAACCATACACCATACTGTCAGATACAACCATACACCATCCTGCCAGATACAACCATACACCATCCTGCCAGATACAACCATACACCATCCTGTCAAAGCATGCAACCCAATTCGACCAATGTCTTATTCTGTAAACAAGTTACAACTAATGTAAACTTTTCACAGGAAGTAAGACATAAAGGAAGGTAATAAAATAATGCCAAAAATGCACAAGTAAAGTGTTAATTGATAATTTTTATTTTCTCTAAATGATCTCGTGTTGAAAAGAACTCAGAATATTTTTTTTAAAAATATTTCAAGCGGAAGGATATTTTTTCACAAGTCAAGCATCGAAAGCAATGATCTTCTGTATATAAGGAGCGTCTGAAATAGTTTCGAAGTGCTACAAAAATAAAGATTTCGGCACGAAAATGAAATTTGAAGGGATAATTACCTAAAAACTTTAAGCAATTTTACATTTTTTTAACCTTAAGTTTTTGGGCGATCACATGTAAATACTTTAATTTAAAAGATGATGCTGCGTCAATTCAATTTTTTTTATAACAGAAACTTTAAATGATCAAGAAACGAATTTACCTACCTCCAACAAAATCAGTTTGGTCCTATCTACTCCCTACACGGCAGAAGCGTCAGGTCGGTCTGAACCACTGCGGTTTGAAAACAGCTTTCAAGAAACATTTGAGCTCATAGCTTTAACATTTCAACTTATTTTAGGCTATGAATTCTGATTAAGGGATCAAGAATCCGACCTGTGTATAACGGCCTCAGATTGAAATTGGCAAACGAAACGTTTTTATCATCGTTAGACTATTCTATCCCCCGGTTAGATGTAAATATACAAAAAAAAACTTTATATGAAGGCATAAGTATTAGTAATAATTTGGATTTGAGATTGTTTGTAAGCTAAATATCATTAACTTCTTTATTTACAGACCTTTGTGTTTGGAAATTGTGAGTTTAATGTAAAAATACAGCTGCTTCCAGCAATAGACTAAAGCAATAACCATGCCCATTATCGATGAGGGCATGTTGTTGAATGCCCTGGTTGAGCATTTATTTGACGTCTCATAATAGGCAGCCTAATTCAAAGACGGGTTGTAATAAAAGTTTTTAAAGATTTGAATGGAAGAATTTGTCATCACATTAACTAAATGCTGATGTATTAAGAGGTGTAGATAAATTAATTCCATGAATTGGATACAACGGCGTCTGGACATCTTGACCCAGGACGTTTCGACCCCGGACAGTCTCATCCATGGATGGTTCAACCCGGACAGACTGACTCATGGATGGTTCAACCTCTGACAGTCTTACCCATGGATTGTTCGACCACTGACTGACTGACCCATGGATGGTTCAACCTCTGACAGTCTTACCCATGGATGGTTCAACCTCTGACAGACTGACCCATGGATTGTTCGACCTCTGACAGTCTTACCCATGGATGGTTCAACCTCTGACAGTCTTACCCGTGGATTGTTCAACCTCTGACAGACTGACCCATGGATTGTTCGACCACTGACTGACGTTATGAAAAATGCTCTATATTAAATGAAAGATAAATGACATTTATAAAATTACCTTCAAATCATTAACGATTTTTTAAAAACGTTGACTCTTAGCATTTACTATATTTAAAAAGACCATGGGTCCTCAAATAATAATAACACAGTGAATTAACATAAAAACATACCGCTCTTGCATGAATTCCAGAAGTTGTTGCCGACACCATCGATGAGCTAGTGAATGGTATGCCTCAAAATGAATGCCTATGAGAATTAGTAACGTACTTGGATCACGCATACATTCGTGGACGCCGTGTGCGATGGAAGGGAGATAGGTATGGCCTGTCTCTGTTTAGTATTACAATATGGAGCCACAGAAATGATGCGACTGTCTCTGTTTAGTATTACAATATGGAACCACAGAAATGATGCGACTGTCTCTGTTTAGTATTACAATATGGAGCCACAGAAATGATGCGACTGTCTCTGTTTAGTATTACAACATGGAACCACAGAAATGATGCGACTGTCTCTGTTTAGTATTACAATATGGAACCACAGAAATGATGCGGCTAGTAGACTTGCTAGAACTAACAATAATATGGATTGCAATCACTCTTCAGCTATCAACATTCAATGAAATGAAAATTTATGAATGGAAATCTGAAGCACTGCATTCAAACAAGTCTTTCCCATTACAAGCTGTTATCTGAAGATAGCAGCCTAGGGGAAAACTTTATTGTGCGCTGAAGTAACCGGGATAGACACGTCGAGGGGTCGAAACGTATGTGATAGAATCGACAGGGTCGAGCCGTTCGAGGCCAAAACGTCTTTGGTCAAAATGTCATGGAACCAAGTAGCCAGACAGATCTAGATAATTGGGTACTGACAGTGGCGTCACTAAGGGGGCGAGGGGGCGGGTCGCCCCGGGTGACACCCATCAGGGGGGTGACACCCGAGCTTAACATTTTACTGTGTACGATTCTGGTGTCAGAAAAAAGAAGACACATTGTTTCATCTAGAAAGAAATTAAGAAATACAATGAAATACGTTAAACGCGAAAACTTTTATTTAAAAAATATCAGTTAACTTGCAATAATAAAACATTCCCACACACACAAAAAAAACAACATTAAAACAAATTATGAAAAAAGAAAAGAAACAGTCGCGGCAGAGAGATCTTTAAAAAAGCCCTGGACATGAAAGAGGCACAGTGTCTTATGTTTCAAAATATATAAAGCCATTTGGGCTTGGACACACCGACAGCATGGACGAATCCCACCCCACGACTCCCTCCACCACAGTGGGGTGGGGGGATAAAACTTTAAATACCAAAAAAATTTAAAAATTTTTTCTTAAATCAAAGGATTGGTTTTCTTTGTTGATGTTTTTCTAGAGGAAAATTATGAATTCAATATCTTTGAGTTAATGTTTCGTTATATATATATATATATATTTATTAAAGGCGTGAAAGCATAGACATGTTTATATACAGGTAGTCCTCCGTTACGATGGTCCCATCCCGACTTACGCTGTTTCGTGGTTACGTACGAGCCTGCTTAAAAAAAATATTATGCGTTATTCCGTATTTTTTAATATATATTTTTTTTTAACTTTTTTTTTCATGGGTTAACTTATTGTTTTCTCTAATTGAAGTAAAAAAAAATTGAAAAATATAAACTATTATTATTTCAAACTACAACTTTCGTTTGAGAATTTTTTCTCATTGCGAAGTTTTAAAACAAGTCAGTAAAGCTAAGTAAGCTTACAAGTTCCTTTTCAATGCTTATTAGAGCATACTCGGTCTTTGTTGTCCCATGCACATTTTTACTCATTTTATATTCTTTTCAAATTTGATTTTGTAGGGTTTAAGAAAGTTTGTCAATGATTACCAGAAATACCTCAACCTTGAATTTTTGTCTGACGCTTTCTTTTTTTTATTTTTTTTTACAAATAGCATTGAAGATTGTTTATACTCTTTTTTTTTACCACGGACTTGTCCTTTTATACTCTTTTTTACCACGGACTTGTTCTCCTTTGTCTTCATAGTAATCAAATGAAGAAAGCTGTCTTTTAACAAACTAAAATTTATAGTAAAATAGCGACTTCCAGTTGTTCAAGTTGCTTTAGAAATCCTTCTGCTTCAAGTCGACAGTCACGTGGCTGATTTTCGATTGTTGCTAATTCTTCCAGTGCTGTGATATTCTAATGGTATGAGTTATTAACAGACCTTACAGCACCATGTACTCACGAGGTTTAGTATCGTAGTCATGTACGCACGATGCTTAGTATCGTAGCATGTACTCACTAGTTTAGTATCTTAGTCATGTACTCACGAGGTTTAGTATCGTAGTCATGTTCGCACGGTGTTTAGTATGGTAGTCATGTACACATGATATTTAGTGTCAAGTCCTTTTACACAAGACGTCCAGTACTCGCACATTTTAACTATACGGTTAGTATCCCTGACACATACACAGAAAACTGTTTGTACAGAGAACGTCCATAGAACAGCAAATATTCCGGTTAAGTCTACGGTAACGCTTAATTCCAAGCAACAAATGATTTCCAGCATGATCATGTCTACTGGAAAGTTATTTTATCTGTAACGTATATAAATATGTTATTATCCCAACCATGTACTTTGGGAGAAAAGTATTTTGAAAAATTACATGACCAAACAATTGACACGTTTTTGAATTAACACCAAGTCATATACTGAGGGAATGACTGGAAATTATTTGTGTGATCGATAGATACATCGCATATAAAAGTACACAAGAAAGTGGCCGAAAGCTTAACTTCCAATCGTAAATAGATCATAGATAAGATCTTCCGCTTATTACTTATGTCAAGCCCCAGACAAATTTATGAGGAACTTTGATTGTTTTTTGTGTGTGGTAGACTCGAAAATGATATTACATGTAGCATTGAGTTTCTTGTTGATGGGAGCTACAGCTCGATTACCACTACAGTGCAAAAGTCAGGAAATGATAATCGGTTCAAGGGCTACCAGGAAAGGAGAGGCGTGTGTTGAGTAAATGTCTGTGTTTGGAAGTGTCCTGTGTTAAGCAGGTGTCTGTGTTTAAAGCTCACCTGTGTCAGGAATAAGTCTTTGTTTTGAACAGGCCTGGGTAAAGAAGCTGTCTGTGTTTGGAGCAGGCCTGTTTTAGGAGGATGTCTTTGTTTGACACAATTTTATGTTTAGAATGGGTATGCGTTTAATTTATACGTTTTTACTAGTAAATGGCTTGTTTTTGAAAAAGAATTTTATTCGGAATGAGTCTGTTTCGGGAGTGTTTAAATTGGATTTGTGTTTGAACAATACTTGGATTGGTGGGATTGTGTTTGTACAACACTTGGATTGGTGGGATTGTGTTTGTACAACACTTGGATTGTTGGGATTGTGTTTGTACAATACTTGGATTGTGTTTGTACAATACTTGGATTGTTGGGATTGTGTTTGTACAATACTTGGATTGTTGGGATTGTGTTTGTACAATACTTGGATTGTTGGGATTGTGTTTGTACAATACTTGGATTGTGTTTGTACAATACTTGGATTGTTGGGATTGTGTTTGTACAATACTTGGATTGTTGGGATTGTGTTTGTACAATACTTGGATTGTGTTTGTACAATACTTGGATTGTTGGGATTGTGTTTGTGCAATACTTGGATTGTTGGGATTGTGTTTGTACAATACTTGGATTGTGTTTGTACAATACTTGGATTGTTGGGATTGTGTTTGTACAATACTTGGATTGTGTTTGTACAATACTTGGATTGTTGGGATTGTGTTTGTACAATACTTGGATTGGTGGGATTGTGTTTGTACAATACTTGGATTGGTGGGATTGTGTTTGTGCAATACTTGGATTGGTGGGATTGTGTTTGTGCAATACTTGGATTGGTGGGATTGTGTTTGTGCAATACTTGGATTGGTGGGATTGTGTTTGTACAATACTTGGATTGGTGGGATTGTGTTTGTACAATACTTGGATTGGTGTGATTGTGTTTGTACAATACTTGGATTGGTGGGATTGTGTTTGTACAATACTTGGATTGGTGGGATTGTGTTTGTGCAATACTTGGATTGGTGGGATTGTGTTTGTACAATACTTGGATTGGTGGGATTGTGTCATTTCATGAAATATGTTTAAATAGTTATGTGAATGTAAGAAGCCTAAGTTTAATATATTCTTTGTTTAAAAGACATGTATTTGAAAATTGTCTAAAAAATTTTAAGTGACTATTTCCAAATCCCTGATGAATGATGTCTGAGAGTGAACTCGGCTGTTGTTTGCATAAGGAGAGATTGTTTTGCATTAGCTTTGTGATTTGAACTTGTAAATATTTATATTTATGAGAAAGTAAATTTGAGTATGTGTTCGTGTTGGGGAAAATGTTTCATCGAGAGAAAGAAATGCTTAGGCAAATTATTTTAATACATTTTTGTATGGATATTAAAATGAAGTGACTTTCTTAACAATAGGGCTCTTAATGTACACGTTAAATTAAATGTTGTATGTGTTTTCTCACCACGACACCCGGGGTACACTGGGTACACATGCTAGTAGATCTATATTTGAAGAAAATCTGTCTTGTGTTTGTGTTTCTTTTTAACAAGTCATAAATATCATTGGCTGATGAGCAGATTTTGGACCGACAGAGTGAAGTATTTGCCTTTGTTCTATAACTGTTTCGAAGGCACTGCGGTAACGTCAGATAAATATTCCATCGAGATCATTTGGAAAAATTTAGTTAGTGTTGCTGTTGAACAGGAGTTGGCCTCTACGTGGCTCAATAGACGAGTAGATAGCGGAGCTGACCGATGTCTGAAGCCGACAACTCCTGGCAGGCAATGCAGAAGTCCGATATGTTAGGTGTTAGGAGCTAGTCATACATGATTACAGTCGCTGTACGGATATTAGGCAGAGCATTAGATGCAATGCCGATGATGAAAACCACAGTAACCGTTGAGGGTTGGGTTATTCCGAAGCGACCGTTTCGTCCCCCCTCATTTTACTAGCAGCGCCATTGAGCGGTGCCGGTCTAGGGCCTGAAGTGCCAGTACGGATTAGCAAAGGATACCATGAAGAACGTAGCGGACGCCATCTCTGAGGAAACCTTCCAGTGGGGGTTACACCCCAGGTAGGTCATTGATGTTCCCCCGCCTTGCGGCAGTGCTAACCATAAAAACTCGTGTGCTTTTCCGGGGTGGCGCCGAAGTGGTAGCGAGTCGAATTAGGGAAAATTCCACCCCTCCTCTCGAGGTCACTTTAGTAGGAGGCATTTTTGACTTTCTGTCTTGGATGCCCACGTGGCCGCTTTAGAAGTGACCGTTCCTGGGGGGGGGTCCTCTCAGCTGTTGGCTCCCTTAAGGGGCGAGAGAGCTGAGGGGGATTTCCGGGAAGAACCATAAAGAGCATTAGGCTCGGGGCTGCAGATCTTCTTCCACATGTACGATCATTAGTTATTGTTGTATAGATTTGAAAAGCTAATTTTAATAATTCTAATAATAGCAAAAATTAAAGCAATGGAAAACAATTTTAAGAGACCAAGTTAACGGAAAAGCCCCCATGTGTATAAGTTAATTGAGTGATATTTATTCAAATAAATAACATTACAACTCAAAAAGGGTTTGGGTGAAGCTGCATGTTTGAAAGTACGTGAAGTGGAAGAGCAATGAAAATAGTATTTGCCAGCACCGGCGCTACTTACGTCAGAGCTGCAGAAATTTTAACTTTTAACAAGCATAAATAAAAATTTGGTCTACGACTATCTTATCTTATCTTATCTATGCAGAAGATAGTTGCGTCCACAGACCATGACAGATGATCTGTTGGCAAGTGATGCAGCATTGACAGGCCACGGCTTTTGTGGGTTCCACGCATTACCCAGCCGCCTAACTACATGTAGTGTTAGGTACCCATTCGGAGCGGAGTGACTCAGGGACGCCCTAGGCCCCGGGAACAAACCCTTGCCTTCACACGGATTCGAACCCGTGTCTATCGGTACGACAGTCCAGTGCGCTGCCACTTGACCACCGCGTCCTCGCTATAGAACGACTAGAGCACATAGTGCGTACACTTTTATCCCAAATGCATAGAGTTAATTGGAGCCTTTAACTTTTTAAACCACATTTTCAATTTCAAAATATTTCTCCGTCAGCTGATTCAATCTCATTTAATATGCCATCATTATTCAATATCATTTAATATGCCATCATTATTCAATCTCATTTAATATGTCATCATCATTCAATCTCATTTAATAAGCCATCATTATTCAATCTCATTTAATATGTCATCATTATTCAATCTCATTTAATATGTCATCATTATTCAATCTCATTTAATATGTCATCATTATTCAATCTCATTTAATATGTCATCATTATTCAATCTCATTTAATATGTCATCATTATTCAATCTCATTTAATATGTCATCATTATTCAATCTCATTTAATATGTCATCATTATTCAATCTCATTTAATATGTCATCATTATTCAATCTCATTTAATATGTCATCATTATTCAATCTCATTTAATATGTCATCATTATTCAATCTCATTTAATATGTCATCATTATTCAATCTCATTTAATATGTCATCATTATTCAATCTCATTTAATATGTCATCATTATTCAATCTCATTTAATATGTCATCATTATTCAATCTCATTTAATATGTCATCATTATTCAATCTCATTTAATATGTCATCATTATTCAATCTCATTTAATATGTCATCATTATTCAATCTCATTTAATATGTCATCATTATTCAATCTCATTTAATATGTCATCATTATTCAATCTCATTTAATATGTCATCATTATTCAATCTCATTTAATATGTCATCATTATTCAATCTCATTTAATATGTCATCATTATTCAATCTCATTTAATATGTCATCATTATTCAATCTCATTTAATATGTCATCATTATTCAATCTCATTTAATATGTCATCATTATTCAATCTCATTTAATATGTCATCATTATTCAATCTCATTTAATATGTCATCATTATTCAATCTCATTTAATATGTCATCATTATTCAATCTCATTTAATATGTCATCATTATTCAATCTCATTTAATATGTCATCATTATTCAATCTCATTTAATATGTCATCATTATTCAATCTCATTTAATATGTCATCATTATTCAATCTCATTTAATATGTCATCATTATTCAATCTCATTTAATATGTCATCATTATTCAATCTCATTTAATATGTCATCATTATTCAATCTCATTTAATATGTCATCATTATTCAATCTCATTTAATATGTCATCATTATTCAATCTCATTTAATATGTCATCATTATTCAATCTCATTTAATATGTCATCATTATTCAATCTCATTTAATATGTCATCATTATTCAATCTCATTTAATATGTCATCATTATTCAATCTCATTTAATATGTCATCATTATTCAATCTCATTTAATATGTCATCATTATTCAATCTCATTTAATATGTCATCATTATTCAATCTCATTTAATATGTCATCATTATTCAATCTCATTTAATATGTCATCATTATTCAATCTCATTTAATATGTCATCATTATTCAATCTCATTTAATATGTCATCATTATTCAATCTCATTTAATATGTCATCATTATTCAATCTCATTTAATATGTCATCATTATTCAATATCATTTAATATGTCATCATTATTCAATCTCATTTAATATGTCATCATTATTCAATCTCATTTAATATGTCATCATTATTCAATCTCATTTAATATGTCATCATTATTCAATCTCATTTAATATGTCATCATTATTCAATCTCATTTAATATGTCATCATTATTCAATCTCATTTAATATGTCATCATTATTCAATCTCATTTAATATGTCATCATTATTCAATATCATTTAATATGTCATCATTATTCAATATCATTTAATATGTCATCATTATTCAATCTCATTTAATATGTCATCATTATTCAATCTCATGTAATATGTCATCACACTTAAAACCAACGTTAGTATACTCGTTCACAAACCGACCTTTTTTGGGCAAAATCTAGGGGGGAAAGTTGGGGCGGGGGGGGGGCGGCTTACGAGTGGGTCATTAACGGATTTCTGCATTTATATTGAATATCGGTGTTGTTATCGTAGATCAAGAAGGTCCTTTTTCTACATTCTAAAAGATTCGACTGCTCTACCAGAAGTTATAATGTGTTGTTAAAATTCTTCACTTGCCTTATTTAATCATTTTATCCATTTTGTGAACGTTTTAATAAATTTTTTTACAACTATTGGTTTCAAATACAAAATTTAATTTACGCGCTTTCATCATTGTTTACCAAAAAATTTTTTTGATATATAGGTAACTCTTGCCTAAAAAAGAGCACAAAGACAAAGATAGGCAGTACAAAATAAACAATCATAATGACCGATTTAGCTTGTAGGTTTTTTTTTAATGTGTACCATTTTGTTTAAGCTGCCCTAATTTTGTCGGCTGGCGAGCGGGTTCTACACTTGTAATACTTTTCTCTTCGGCTTATGAACGAACTCGCTATAGAACGATTATATATGGTATATATCATGACATCCATCTCTATTCCGTCCAAATGAAAACATGAACTCAACGCCATAATAAAAACAACCCGTAAAAAAACAAGTTTTTGACTATAAATCCTTTACGTATGAGACGTAACTAAAAGAATGTTCATTATAACACGCAGCGCAAGACCATCCAAAAATACAAAATTGCAGTTGTGTCGTAAAACGTGTTTAATATAATGCGCACCGATCAGGAATAGGTTTATAAAAAGTGTTGTCAGTAAAATACGCACCTTATTGCGCGACAGAAAGGTTGTTCAATATAATATGCACCGCGACGCTCTATCTCAAAAAATAGCATGATACATAGGAATAAATAAAATAATCTAAAAAATCAATAATTTAATTACGGTACATGCGATCGATCTGAAATTTTGATACATTGTTTTTATCATCGGTACGAAACTGCCTGCAAAATTTCAGCTCGCTATCTTGCGAGCAAGTTGGTTAAAAATCGATCAAAAGTTTTGGCGACAAGCAAGCAAGCAAGCAAGCAAGCAAGGTCGGTCGGTCGGCCGCAGACACCACGAGTTAATATAAAGGATTTAAAAAAGCAGTTTTGGTTTCCATGGCATTGCGTGATACAGTAGCAAAAATCCAATCATACATCAACATCAACACCTACATTTCTATATACGATTTTCTACAGCTATTTTTCTTTCGCTGTCTTTCGTTTTTACATACCTCACCCACCACGCCATTTTTAATATCATGTTTTAACCTTTATTATTTTTTAATCATGTACACATTAATCATAAATTTTTGTTACATTTTTTCCCTTTGGGTTTGGCCATTCAGTGCACACTTTACAAATTCAACTACTAAAGGATTATTGCGTTAATGTCAATTACGGCTAACAGAATACTGTCTATTTGCAATGTTAAAATTGATCAATAATTAATTAATTCCTATTCTCTGATGAGGAATCTTGCCGGATAATTACAAAGTCCAATGTCAAAGTGTCGGGGGCTTGAGTTCACCAGGTGTGAAATGTATCTTTGCATAAAACTGACCGTTAAACCTAACCGATCTGTGATATGTATTTTTGCAAAAAGCAAACCTTAAACCCAAGTGATCTATAAATAAGATGTGTCCTAAAGCAAACCATAAAGCATACCTTAAACCTAGTTAATGTGTGAAATGTATCTTTACATAACATTGGCGGGAACCGAACCGTAATGCAAACAGACTGAAGATCATTTCTTCTTTGTTTTTATAAACCTAACACAAACGGGAACCTCACCATGATCCCAAAGTGGTGACATTTAATTCGTGATGTTAACCTTCACACTAATACCAAATGTAATAAAGTACAACAAATAAATGTATGCCTAATGTCTGGGAGAAAACGTTGCCTACATTAAAAAGAGATTAATTTTTTTAAACCGTTAAAGAGATTTTTTTAACCCGTTAAAGAGATTTTTTTAAACCGTTAAAGAGATTTTTTTAACCCGTTAAAGAGATTTTTTAACCCGTTAAAGAGATTTTATTAAACCGTTAAAGAGATTTTTTTAAACCGTTAAAGAGTTTTTTAACCCGTTAAAGATATTTTTTAACCCGATAAAGAGATTTTTAACCCGTTAAAGAGATTTGTTTAAACCGTTAAAGAGATTTGTTTAAACCGTTAAAGAGTTTTTTTAACCCGTTAAAGAGATTTTTTAAACCCGTTAAAGAGATTTTTTAACCCGTTAAAGAGATTTTTTTAACCCGTTAAAGAGATTTGTTTAACCCGTTAAAGAGATTTTTTTTCAAGTGCTCTTGGAAATCAACCGGTGTCAAATAATGTCCAAATATTTTTAAAGACAAACATCCAAAAAATTATATTTTAAGGCCACGCACATCCGATCTGGAACGTTCTCAAACATTAGGCCTAATGTCCAGCTCATTCCTTATCAGGTGCCTATTATAACACGTGGTAACAGAGGGAAGTTTCTGTTTTATATACGCAAATTCTGATCCAAGAAAACAACATATTTATAAGCCATCCACTTACATGTTCAACTGCCCAGTTGTCTGCTGTTGGTCATCTCTTAATAAGAATTCCGGATAAAGAAAAACGGGGAACAAAATGAACTCATAAAAAAATTCGAAATTTACAACATTGTTTGGAAAAAATATAATCTTACCTCGATGCTTTGAAGCTCAAAATCCTGTAACTCTAAATCTC
Source organism: Ampullaceana balthica (assembly GCA_944989445.1). Classification (NCBI taxonomy): domain Eukaryota; kingdom Metazoa; phylum Mollusca; class Gastropoda; family Lymnaeidae; genus Ampullaceana; species Ampullaceana balthica. The sequence goes on from CALYLW010000423.1 coordinate 269,398, forward strand.
ACGGCGTGAAAGGAAATGTAATGTAACAGTTATTCACTTTTGTCCCTCAGATGTATCGAAAAAAAACTTTTTCAAATTTTTCTCTCAAACACGTTTGTATTCTTAAATCAGTTTTTGTTTTAAATATAGCTGTTTTGTCTGAACTTTTTCTTGTTCTTTGAAAATTAATATTTGTTTTTCTTAGTTTTTTCTTTACTAATAAATAACTAGCACGCTTTCTGATAACAGTCGATTCGAAAATTTTCTCTTCACTACTCCGCCCCTGAGATATTTGTTTCAAAAAGTATTTTCCTTTAGTAGTTTCTCATACATACCCGCCAAAGTTTCTTCTAGCCGCGACCGCCTTGGCACCACTTTTAATATATCCAAACGCCAACGCAGCGCAGAACTGGTGGCCGCTGACTCCCCCCTCTATCTCTGTTAGTCTCTCGGTTCTCTCTCGCCTCTCCCCCAGTATCTTCTTACTCCCTCTTGGTTACAGCAACTCGCAGGCGTAATTATCGAACCTCCCACCCCCATTCGATCCTATCCACCCACCAGTCGTTGGAAGGGAAAAAAAATGCTCTCCGACTCCCGTTGGAAGTGCGCATGCGTGTGACGCAACCGCGTGATCAATGGCGGAGGTAAGTATGCGGTTAAATTGTTCTGATTGGTCACCACGTGTAAGAGAAGTGGTCGGTGAATAATATCTACAAAATTTTTTATTACCCCGCCCATCTCATATCCCATTACTTATTAAACCTGACACTCACCTCATTTGACTTAAACTAAACATAACACAACATAACACAACATAACACAACATAACACAACATAACACAACATAACACAACATAACAGACTTTGACACTTTCTCTTAGACACATACATACAGCATGCTTGTTGAAATAATTTCGGCATTTCATTTTCGAATTTGATTTTCTAATTTCCCATAATTAAAATTTTCTGTTTTTGTCTATTTTCTCCTTTTCATTTTTCTGAGACTAACGAAATTATCGGCAACAATCATTCTTCATATAAAATGTTAAAAAAATAAAAAATAATAATAAATAAATTTAAATTTTTAATAAAAAAATATATTTAATTTATAGTTTTTAAATGTAAATGTTCCAATATGATATGTCCTTCCCCTCTCTCTCTCTCTTTATCTCTCTCTCCCTCTCCTCTCTCTCTTCCTCTCACCCTCTCTTTCTCTTTATCTCTCTCTCTCTCTCTCTCTCTCTCTCTCTCTCTCCCTCCCACCATATTTCTCTTTATCTCTCTCTCCCTCCATCTCTCTCTCCCTCCCTCTCTCTCCCTCACAACTCTCTCTCTCTCTCTATCTATCTACATCTCTATTTCGAACACTGCATGAAAATCATGTGCAGAATAACATTTAAATCTCTAATAAAAATGCAGGACTAAACACAAACCATAGATAAGCGTAGGACGCAATAATCTTCTGTATAGAAGGAGCGTCTGTAAACAGATAAGATAAGAATAAGTGTGTCTAACCACAGTGTGTATAAATATGATGTACCCAAATACACTGTGTCTAATGAAGTGTATCCAATAAGTGTATATAAAAAAGGACCAACATTTTTATGATTATGCCATGAAAAAAAAACATTTTAAGCATTCATTATTTTTATTAATAACATGATGGCATAACTGAAAATGTAATACGACCACTGCGCATATATTTAACATATAATGGAAACATTGCTGCATCAATATCTGAATATATAACAAAGACATGGTTGCATATCGAAACAAAGAATGAAAATACTCCGGAATAGCTGTCAATTTGTACAAAACTGCAGCATAACTGGCGTAACGGATAATTTGTATACACAGCATGCCTTACACCACATCGCAACCGAGAGCGCTGCATACTGAGCTATTGACACGTCATCTCGAAATGAAATTAAAGAACAAAATGGTGGGGGTGAGGGGATGGGGATGTAATTTTAATAAAAAATTATTTTAAAATAACGAAAGTGAATATCGGAAAGGCATTTATTTTTGTTAATTTACATGTCTGCAGTTTGCTGAAACCGATTTTAATGAAAGGTGCTGAAAAATAATATTTTGGATTACACACTTTCAAACACCAAGCTCAAATAGTGTTGCTTTGTTTTCAAAAACAACACAGTCATAGAGAATTTTCATTACAGTTTCAAATTCTTTATCAGCTTAGTTTTCTGTTCTGTTGTTTAGGTATATTTGTTGAAAGGGCAAGCGATCAGCAAGTGAATGAAGGTTCTGTTAGATCAGAGTGACGGACTAAGGATTCCCGTTGACCATTGAGACCAGGATACAAAGAGAGAGAGAGAGAAATCGGGAGGGTTGAGGGAGTCTCGGGGAGACGATGGCAAAATATTTTGTTTTATGAACAAAAGTTTATTTCAGGTCACAATGCCATAATTTTCTAATTCATTACATTGAATTTAACACCTGAAAATTTTCGTTATTTCTAAACTAGAATTTCTTTTTATATATATAGTATCATCGCTGACTGTAATAAGGGTTACCTTAATATTTGTTTATGAATATGGGGTTTGTTCATGAGGATGGGGTTTGTTCATGAGGATGGGGTTTGTTCATGAGGATGGGGTTTGTTCATGAGGATGGGGTTTGTTCATAAGGATGTGGTTTGTTCATGAGGATGAGGTTTGTTCATGAGGATGAGGTTTGTTCATGAGGATGAGGTTTGTTCATGAGGATGAGGTTTGTTCATGAGGATGGGGTTTGTTCATGAGGATGGGGTTTGTTCATGAGGATGAGGTTTGTTCATAAGGATGAGATTTGTTCATGAGGATGAGGTTTGTTCATAAGGATGAGATTTGTTCATGTCACGTGTGAATCACGAGTTGGATGACGGAGAGGTCACGTGAGTGAAAGCGCGGGAAGAAGGTTCGAGATTATTGGTAGGAAGAGTCAGAGAATTCTGGTGCGTGTAATGGCGGAACGTGTGCCTGAGGACATTACGTTGTATAACCTCAAATTATATATGTTATGTGCATAGTGTAAATATTAAAGTGGTTTTATTGAAACCAGTTCTTCAGAATATTATTGTTTGCAAGGTTATGTATTGAGAGAACGCCTACAAGATATATTATGAAGTAAAACATCACAAAGATGTTACATTGGTGTCTGAAGTGAACAAAGATTGAATTGTTATCACGATACAGAAAGTTGAGAAAGAGAAGTGGAAGTGACAATTATTTTGTGTATTCAAAAGGGTAAGTATTAATTGAAGGCAGAAATATAGTGAGCCATCATAATTTATGAATATTCAAGTTCGTAAGCAGCTGTGAATAAACTTTTGCGGTTCAATGAAACATTTGATACAAGAATATAATTTTCAATATGGCGGCTTAAATGCACGTCACCACTGCGTGCGCTGTGTAAAACTGAGTCAGACAAGTCCTATTGCCTAATCATACGGTTACACAGTCAACACAGTACTGCTTACTAAAGTGTACTACACACTATCGAGAGCTGGTAGGTCTTTACGTCAGCAAGCCTAACAAGCTAGACGATTCCAGGAAATATTTATAAACAAACCTTGAACTTGGGAAGCTATGGACTTTTAACAACTGTGTCAGTGTGAATTATAAATCAAGAAACGGATTCATTTATTCATTCATTGTGTGAAGAGTGTGATAATCGCAATTTGGAGTAATGTTGTGAACTGTCTAAAGTGTCTAAAAACTACTCTAAAGTTCGGAAATTGGAAAATTTGACTAAGTGACTTATTGTTTTTCTAAACTTTGGACCATCGGATGTGTTTTGTTAATCTGAGGGAGCGTATATATAAAGTATACTTCAGATCCCGTGTGATGATGCTTTGTTGCCTCATTTTGTCAAAATTAAATTTAATGGTTTAGATGTGTCACTTATTTGGACTTAACGTATTTTGCATTCAAGATTTTTCATTTGGAGGATTTATACCTTAATAACTAGAGGATAGAAGAACGAATAGTAAAGTAGTAATACATAGATCAATTAATTCTAATTTAGAAATACAACTAAATAGATAACTTAATACAGCCATCAGATAAACATAAGGAAAAAAACACCTTTCTTATTCCATATACAAGAACAAACACATACTAATTCTCGTTCTTCCGGTCCGGAATTCGGGCGAGACTTGGGTTTTCTGAAGAAACCAGGAAAACTAACACTTTATCAACATTTAAAACTCTAATAAGAATGCAACAAGACACAAAACATAGTTAAGCGTAAGACGAAATAATCCTCTGTATAGAAGGAGCTTCTGTAACAGATAAGATAAGATAAGATGAGATAAGAAAATATTGATGTAGCTTGTGTTAAATAATTTAACATAAACTAATCCTTTAAGTAACTTTTTGTATTTACTCAAAACGTAACTTTACAAAAACAATATGACAGTACGAGCCTTGCTATCTTAGGTCAATCTGTTTATTTCTAGAGTATGGCGTAGTAATAGAATATAAGAGTTTAGGGGCTGGATCAAAATCGGAACACTAAATATCGCCGGCATTGAATACAGGTCAACTCACAAATTGTGCAAAATAAACTTTTAGTGTTAAAGACCAACACATTTGTAGCGGTGCAAGAAAAAATAATTATTAGGTCAAAGTTCATGAAAGGAGAAATTGCAAAGATTAAAACAAACGAAATACGTAATTTGGAAAAAAAACTGTACTATGTGAGTTAAGCCAATGATATTTGAGACTTAGACAAGACGAGGCGGTAAATGTCAACGAAGTTAGTTTACAACTCAGTAATCTGTGGACAGAAAGCTGTATACAATCGAACGAATTTTGATGGCAGCGGTTCTCAAATGTTCATAATAGTATTTATCCTTAACCACACATTTAATACTTATCATCCCACATAAGAAACTTTTTGTTTATTATTTTATCATTTTAAACAAAAGAATATTTATTTCTTTTGAATGTTGTTTTATAGTAAGTGATCATGACATTACAGTAATTTTAAATGAGATTTCAGTACCTGAAAGTGAGGTTTCAGTAAATGAAAATAAGATTTCAGTAAATGAGGATACGATTTAGGTAAATGAAAGTGAGATTTCAGTATTAGAACTGATATTTCAATGTCCTAAACATGTATTTCAGAATACAACTTCGACATTGATCTAATTGAACATGATAAAAAAACATGGTTTTTCAGTTAATGAACATGATATTTGAGAAATCAAACATGATATTTGAGAAATAAAACATGATATTTGAGAAACAAAAACATGATATTTGAGAAATAAAACATGATATTTTAATGCAGTAACATTTCTGTAGATGTAGCATGTTCTTTAATTTCTCATATTGACAAGGCTTGGTACAAAGATCTGCAGTAAAATATTACCAACATTTTAGTCTTTATAATGTAGTTAGATCTCTTTTAAAATGTAGATATATATTTTGAAATAATCAAAAAATTAACGATCTTAAAGCAGTTCGACATTTTGTCAACATCACCTATTTGTTCAGTACGTGGTAAAGACCCAAAACATTATGCTCTAGCTCCAAGCTCAAAAACTTATTTTAAAAGTTTGAAATTACCAGTACATTAAAAAAAATTAAAACATTCGAAGTTTCTTTGACATCCCTCACTAACACGACAGTTAATAATCGCCTCTCCTTCCCCTCAATATCATAGCATTCTTACTTGATTGGATGAAATAACGTATTCTTTTAAGCTATAATATAATGACCAAATCACTCTGCGGTGCTGAATGCTGGACAGACCATCGTCTCATCATCTCTAAACTTAAGACATGCATTCAGCCCAAAAGACGGCCCCAAGGAAGGAAAACCCTAAAACGGCTAAACATCACAAAGCTAAACTGTGCGAGTACTAAACAATCTCTGGAGACAGCCCTGGAGGGCAAACTGAGATCCACCACTCTAAACAATACGAACATTGAGACTGTTTGGACGAACTTTAGAGATCAAATCTACAGCACAGCCTCCCAAATCCTTGGACCCGCAACGAGAAAGCACCAAGAATGGTTCGATGACAATTGCGATGAAATCAAGCAAATGTTGGCAGAGAAACATCAACTCCACAAAAGACACATCAGCAATCCTAGGTCTTCAACCGTAACGGACTCATATAATAGCATACGCCGCGTCATACAACAAAAACTTCGCTGGATGCGAGACTCATGGCTAAACAAGAAAGCTGATGAGATTCAACAATATGCAGACAGGCATGATATGAAGAATTTTTACAACGCCCTTAAGGAAGTGTACGGACCCACAACGTCTAATTCATCCCCGCTTCTCAGTGCTGACGGGACATATCTAATTACTGACGGGGAGAAGATTCTTGAGCGCTGGGCTGAACACTTTCATGCTGTCCTGAACAGCAACTCAAGTATTAATGAAGATGCTATCAGTCGCCTCCCTCAAGTACCAATCAACCTGGCATTGGATGACCCGCCTACACTTCTTGAGACGCAAAGAGCTGTACATCTTCTGTCATGTGGAAAGGCTCCTGGAGCAGACTCAATTCCAGCAGAAATATACAAAGAAGGTGGCATGGTTCTCCTGGAAAAGCTGCATGAAATCTGCCTAATGATGTGGCAGCAAGAGGCTGTCCCCCAGGATTTTAAAGATGCCTCTATAGTCCACTTGTACAAGCGAAAAGGGAACCGCCAAGCCTGTGACAATCATCGTGAAATTTCACTGCTATCAATTGCAGGAAAAATACTCGCCAGAATTCTCCTAAATCGCCTAAATGCACATCTGGATCAGGGACTTTTACCAGAAAGCCAATGTGGTTTCCGGAAAGAACGTGGGACCATTGACATGATTTTTGCAGCTAGGCAATTGCAGGAAAAGTGTCAAGAGCAGAATATGGACATATTTTCCATTTACATAGACCTTACCAAAGCCTTTGACACAGTCTGCAGAGAGGGCCTATGGAGGATTATGGCCAAGTATGGGTGTCCAAATAAGTATATAGCCATTGTAAGGCAATTTCATGATGGCATGCAGGCTCGAGTCCAGGACAACGGAGAGACTCTCTAAACCATTCCCTGTCACAAATGGCGTTAAGCAAGGCTGTGTCCTGGCCCCAACATTGTTCAGCCTCATGTTCTCAGCCATGCTCACAGAGGCCTTCAGGAATAGAAATGTAGGCATGGACTTCAGGTATCGCACTGATGGTCGTCTATTTAACCTCAGGAGGCTTAAAGCTAAGACAAAGGTCAAATCAGACAGCATCCTGGAACTTCTTTTTGCTGATGATTGTGCCCTTAACGCAGGCTCTGAAGCACAACTGCAACTAAGTGCTGATAAATTTTCCAGTGCGTGCTCTAACTTTGGGCTCACCATCAGCACAAAAAAGACAGAAGTGCTATACCAGCCGGCCCCGGGCAAATCCTATACTGAGCCTAACATATTCATCAACGGCAACAAAATCAACACAGTGAGTCGCTTTACCTACCTTGGCAGCACACTGTCCCAGAAGGCCAATATTGATGACGAGGTGAACTCCAGAATCTCAAAGGTCAGCGCAGCATTCGGTAGATTGCATGACAGTGTCTGGAACAGAAGGGGAATCAGCACCCAAACAAAACTAAAAGTATACAGAGCTGTAGTGCTCCCCACCTTATTATATGCATTTGAAACTTGGATTGTATACCAACGCCATGCGAGGTTGCTGAACCACTTCCACACCAAAAGCCTTAGAAAAATTATCAATATAAAATGGCAGGAAAAAGTTCCAGACACCGAAATATTAGCCAGGTCAGGACTCCCCAGCATCCACACTATCCTCATGCAAAGCCAACTACGCTGTGCGGGGCATCTAGTGCGCATGCCCTGACCATCGCCTACCCAAGAGGCTCTTCTATGGTGAACTTACAGAAGGGCATAGAGCACGCGGAGGTCCACGAAAGCGCTACAAGGACGCACTTAAAACGGCTCTGAAGGCCTTCGACATCGGACATGACTCCTGGGAAGCAGCAGCCAGTAACCGAGCCCACTGGTGCTCTACGATATGGAATGGCGCAGCTGTCTGTGAAGCTAATAGACAACAGGCTGCCAAGTTAAAACGCCAAGCAAGAAAGGAACGTAACCAAAACCCACCTGAAGGGACCGTTTCTATCTCTTGTCCGACATGCTGACGCCTCTTTCGTGCAAAAATAGGGTTAATAAGTCACCAGATAACACATGTGGCGGCCCAGCAAATATGATGAGAGTGGTCATCGTCGATCACGACGGACGAACAACAACAATATTATTTCAAATTTATTTTTAATTATTTTTTTTAAATATAAAACACAACACCAAAATACCCAGCCATTAAAGCTATGGAATTCAACGTATGTTAAAGGAATTCAAAGTATGTTAAAGAATGTCATTAAATTTAAATCATTTAAATCACAACTGGAATTTTCGAGAATAAATATTGGAATGTACACAGAACAACAACAAAATTTACATAGAACAACACACAACAACAAAACTTTACATAGAGTAACACACAACAACAAAATATGCTTTTAATCCCATTCTCTTGTTGCTTTTGTTCGGGTTTATGTTTTAAAAAGAAGAAGAAATAAATACTGTTTTCGCTTGGTTATTTTTGGATTGGCTTAATCCATGATAATTCAATTCCCGGACGTATTCTCCTCCCGGGAAAACGAGGATAGCTGTTTCCTCATTCCGGACAAAAGTCTGGAAAAATGAGAAACTACATGAAACCCTCTCCAGTAGTGTGCTCAATCAGTTTGCAGTTTATCATTGGGCAGCACACAGTAACAATATTTAAACGCAGCCGTAAAATTTGATTTAAACATATTATTTATTATGTGTTTGTGTCTGCGCGTCCCTGGTAAAAGGGGAAATCTAGGCTTTCTATAGAATTATCATGCAAGAAATGTTTACTACGGTAAAGCTTATGGCATGGTATAAAATTTATTGTCATTCCTAAAAAAGTAAAACCAAACAGGAGGAGAAAAACATAAAGACGTGATTTAATAAATTAGCAGGCCCAATGCTTGTCATCATAATACAAATCTGTACTTTGACAATGTTTGTTTTTGGATGTGTAAAAAATACATTAATTTTTTACCAAACGTTGGCTAAAATCTGAACTTGAATAGCATTTGTCAATTCAATGGTAAAGGTATGAGCAAAGTGTTAAAATTATTGCAACATATCAAAGAACGGATGTGCTAGAAGTAATTGCCCTCTGTAGCCAAGTAGAAATTATATTAATTTTAAATAAATTAATAACACTTGGCTAAAGGGTAAGAACCAAGAAAACGGGAAATTAAATGAAGACACTTATTAGGTTAGAGAATAAATATTCAGGTTATAAGATTTCTTTATACGTGTCCATGTGAATGTTTTGCAATACAAAAGCCAATTAAGACTTTATTAAACATGAAAAATGAGATTTGGCCAACAGCTGTTGCAGTACACATTGTCAACATGTCCAAACTGTTGATATCATCCTGCACAGCAACAATATTGGGCAAATCAGTGCGGTAACCTTAAACAAGTCATAAAAACTCGAATGAATATTTAAACGAAATTTCCAACAAAGAATTTCAAACTTCACAACTCATTTCTATTTGCAATTATTTTTTTGCATATAGATAAATATTTCTAATTAATATGATAGTTTCATGTATATGATCAAAGTTGTGAAACTTTTAATGTTTAATAATATTCATACAAATTTGTATTTATGTTTCGAAGCCTTCTACATGGTAGAGAGTTGCGATGAGCGCCCCATGCTTTTATTTGCAGTGGATAGGTTCACGGATTTCACCTGGTATCATAGAAAAATTTTATTTTCTTTTTTCTTGGTGCACTCTCAATATGTAAATAAAAGCGTGTCCTTTTTAAAAAAGATTTTTTAAATATTTTATGTTTGCTTTTTAGCATCAAATTTGTTAAAATCAATTTTTCGACATGATCAATTTAATTTAATTAGTCAAACTTCATTGTCAATAACTTAAAGGTGATAGTGGTAAAAAGAAAGATTATTAAAAAGATAAATTACTAATTTATGTATTATAAAACAGTTTCTCCCAACTGAAAATTGAACCACTTACCTCCAGGTTGGCAATCGATCACACTGACGATTCGACCAGCAGGCCTGACGAAATTTCGCTCTTTTTAAACGTATAATAAATACTCTTTACAAACCACTAGTGACATCAACACATTGAAATTACTTGTATCCCTCTGGAGCGAATCGAGGTATGGTTCACTGATGTGAGTGATAATAAAATAATGTAAAAAAATCTTTTTTAAAAAGGACAGGCTTTTATTTACATATAGAAAGTGCACTAAAAAGAAGAAAATAAAAATGTTCTATGAAAACAGGTGAAATCGGTGAACCTATCTACTGCACATAAAAGCGTGGGGCGCCCATCACAAATCATTTCTCATTGCAACTATTCTCTTACATATAGATAAATATTTCTAATTAGTGTGATAGTAGCATTTATATGATCAAACTTGTGAAACTTTTAATGTTTATTAATATTCATACAAATGTGTTTTTATGTTTCGCAGCCTTGTACACGATAGAGAGTTGTGATGAACGCCCCACGCTTTTATGTGCAGTAGATAGGTTCACCGATTTCACCTGTTTTCATAGAACATTTTTATTTTCTTCTTTTTAGTGCACTTTCTATATGTAAATAAAAGCGTGTCCTTTTTTAAAAAATATTTTTTTACATTATTTTATTTTCTACTTTTTAGTCTCAGCATTTTTTTTAAATTGATTTTTCGACCTTATCAATTCAATTTAGTTTAGTTAAACTTCATTGTCAATAATTTAAATGTGATAGTGGTAAAAATAAAGATTATTCATTACAAATTTATGTATAATACAAAAAAATAAATATTTTGACTAATTGAAAATTGAACCTCGTACCCACATGTCGGCAATCGATCACGCTTATATTTCAGCCAGCAAGACTTGATGCTCATAGTACTTTTAAAATTAATAATAATTTTATCCCTCTAGGGTGAATTGAGGCATGGTTCATTGACGCGAGTGATAATATTTGATATAGACACAAACTAAAAACTAAAAGAGCATTAATTTAATTATGGTACATTCGATCGATCTGAAATTTTGATACAATGCATGGTCATCCAAGGTCTATTTCTGGTAAAATTTTGAGATCTCTTGGACCATCAGAAGTGGTTTAATTTTACGTTACAAGATTTGGCGGAGGGATGGATGGATGGAGGGATGGATGGATTGATGGATGGATGGATGGATGGATGGATGGGTGGATGGATGGATGGATGGATGGATGGATGGATGGGTGGGATGGATGGATGGATGGATGGATGGATGGATGGATGGATGGATGGATGGATGGATGGATGGATGGATGGATGGATGGATGGATGGATGGATGGATGGATGGATGGAGGAGGGATGGATGGATGGATACAACATACAAACAGATTGACTTTAAAAAAGCGTGTAATAAATATCCTCACCCTATGTCTGTCCTTTCATATGTAATATTTGCAACATATCCTCTTTACTATGAAGCTACTAAATACAATTCTCACCATAACTGATAACTCTTCGGTATCTGATATATCTGTTGTGACTCGTCGAATTGTAGCGAGAACCAGTCACATATTTCCAAATCAGTCTTTAATTGAGTTTGTATGTCTTTTGAAATTGCATGTATTCTTCTTGTGACGGTGTTATTTGACAACTCTAAGTCTTGTATTGCTGAGACAATCTCACGTTTGTTAGAAATTCCATCAAACAAACAATCGGCACCAGTCTTATTAAGACAATAGTATACGCACCTCGCTTTTAGCCCCTTAAAAATTTCAGAAGGAATATCGCAAAAATACGAACGTATTTAATAAACATACAAACGTATTTAATAAACATACAAACGTATTTAATATACATACAAACGTATTTAATAAACATACAAACGTATTTAATAAACACAGGCACTCACAACCATTACAACTCTAACAAAGAAATAAAAATAATTCACAATTTTAATTAATGTTTATGAAAACATTCTGTCTCTGTCGAATAGTGGCGGGCACATACGAATCGTTCCGCGGGCGCCATGGTGACCGCGGGCACGGGGTTGGGAACCTATGCTGTATACAATCAACTGGGACCAACTGTACAATCAACTGGGACCAACTGTACAATCAACTGGGACCAACTGTACAATCAACTGGGACCAACTGTACAATCAACTGGGACCAACTGTACAATCAACTGGGACCAACTGTACAATCAACTGGGACCAACTGTACAATCAACTGGGACCAACTGTACAATCAACTGGGACTCAACTGTACAATCAACTGGGACCAACTGTACAATCAACTGGGACCAACTGTACAATCAACTGGGACCAACTGTACAATCAACTGGGACCAACTGTACAATCAACTGGGACCAACTGTACAATCAACTGTACAATCAACTGTACAATCAACTACCTAAGTAGCTCGTATGTAATCAACCGTGGTTGCCTCTTGAACCGTACATTTATAGTCAGCTCTCCTCCAAGTCCATGACCACGCACGCTTACAGTTCACATCACAAACCACGTGTTTCATGCTAGGTCACGTCCTTGCATGCTCATTCAATGTAAACACCACAACACGTCTCTCACAATTTCCGTATCAATTCAAGTGTGAAGATACTTTTCCATTAAAAAAAAATATATAATAATTATAACGGTATTTTGCCAAGAACTCATTATAAATACCGTTATATTTATAACAGTTTAGGGAATAACAAGTAATGAACATCAAATATATTGGCCAAAGCTGAATTTTATATTATCTACAGCTGGAAAAATAAACGTAGCCTACCTTGAAACTGTGTTATATGGGTTTAACTGTAATTCGCCCATGTGCTTCTGCTAATCGGTAATGATAACTTCCTAAGCAGAAACGGTTGTCTACAGAATAGCGTTATGACGGGGCTTATGTCAGGGGATATGGAAGCAATAACCATACTCTCAACATGTGAGACGATATGGAGAAACATCGTTCAAAAGATTCTTTTGCTAATCCTAAATAACGCAGCGCATCTGCTGTAGAGCCTCGCATCTAGCATTGAATATAAATGATACTCTTAATACTCTTAACGAAATTACAATGCAGCAAACACTAGGTCAACTGTTGCTATGGTTATTCGTTTCAATTAATCCTTGAAGAGATGTTATCATTGATCCGCTTCTCTTTTATACACATACCTTTTAAAAAATTCTTAAACATTCGTTCCTAACAGCTTACCTGGTACTCATATTAAAGTGTCCACACATGTATATGATTTCTTTCAATTTTCATTTCTAAAATGCAAACATTCACTATAGGAAGGAATTTTACTTAATGCTTAAAAGGGGATATTAAGAAAATTAAAAGTAGTAGTTTAATACAGAAATCTTTAAATAATTGTAGGTAAATATTTTAAAGAGACTCCGAGTTATGTGCACCGCAAAGCAGCCAAAAATATTTATCAATGTTCGTCCAAGAGCCATGAAAATTGTAATGATTTTTTTTAAAATTATTCTTTTTTTGTGTGTGATGAGTAAAATCTGGATGCAGATGTGCTTTAACACCTACCATATAAGTTAAATATACATTGCTGTACAAATCACTCATTACTGATATCCAACTTTATCGCCACTAGGTCCTTAAGATTCTCAACTCCTACACTGGCACACTGCAACACTGCCACACTCCCACACTGCCACACTGGCACACACATGAAAGATATAAAGAAGGATTTAAAGAACTCGTTAAAAAACAATCATAACTTCAAACAGCTGCTCAGCTCCACGATCTATTTCACAGGATTATGTAGTGCTCAATTGAAACGATACTCAGTAAATTTCTTTATTTTTAAAACGCGTGCACAAAATATACGCACGATAACGCTTATTTTAATGTTTATATATTTAAAACCACACAGTTATAAAACGCCCCCTTAGATTAACTAGTTTCTAAGTCCATTTTTTAAACCAAAAAATGAGTTTTGAACGCTGGGATATGGTCCCTGTATCAATCTATCATGATAAAAATGGGAAGCAGTATTATGAGCTAATTTTGCAGAGCACAAATCAGGCTTTAAAATATAAAAAGTAATTGTTTTGAAACGTTCCTGGGACACATTCAATATTAAAACATCTAGTACATATTTTCGAGCGCCTTGTCATTCTATATAGCTAGATTTGTGCCTTGAACTGTAGGCAACGATGCCTGGATTATAGACTTTGCTTCAAAGGAATAAAGAAGATTGTAAACTTTATTTTGCTACTGTTGGATTCTGAACACGTGCAATATGATACAATTACTTCTGAACACTTGCAGTATGGTACAATTACTTCTGAACACTTGCAGTATGATACAATTACGTCTGAACACTTGCAGTATGATACAATTACTTCTGAACACTTGCAGTATGATACAATTACTTCTGAACACTTGCAGTATGATACAATTACTTCTGAACACTTGCAGTATGATACAATTACTTCTGAACACTTGCAGTATGATACAATTACTTCTGAACACTTGCAGTATGATACAATTACTTCTGAACACGTGCAATACGATACAATTACTTCTGAACACTTGCAGTATGATACATTTACTTCTGAACACTTGCAGTATGGTACAATTACTCAATGCAATGTTTTTTAGTCGTACAAAGATTCACAAAGAGTTTAATGGCACGCCAAAAAATTTTAATCAGCGTTTCAATTCATTTAAAGAAAAAACTATTAATTAGCTTTAAAATTCGGATTTAGAAAAATCAACACAATATCAGCATTTGAAACTCAAATAAAAATACAAGAATAGATATAAACATGGCTAAGTTTGGGACGCAATAATCTGATAAACAGAAGTGTAGTAAAAATATTTTAAAATATATTTTCACACGATGGACGAATTTGACTTGATAAAGTTTCAAGTTCTCGTCTTCATCTACTTATCAGAAATGGTTCTTGAGATGTCATTTTTCTCGCGTATTTAAGAAACTGAACTTAACAACAGATGCTTGTAAATTCGAACGGCGTATTTCAGGTTGCGCCCTAATATGAAAAGCATTGGAAGAGATGTTGTGGAAGCTCTTGATGGTGCAATTCACCCCAGGTGGAATTACTTTTTAAATCCCTTATAAAAACTTCGAAATCTTGTCGTCATCTCTCTCTCTCTCTCTCTCTCTGTCGTTCGTCGTCGGGCAGGCAGGCGGCCGGGGGAAAATAAAAAAGTAAAAAATGACACACATCCCGTGATGTCATCGAGCTGAAATTTGGAACAAAGACTCGTGTCACCTAACAAAGCATCGTATCAAAATTTCAGATCAATCGAAAGTACTGTAATTAAATTAATGCATTTTTAGTTTATATCTATACAACGTATGTAATTCAATTTCACTGTATGTTATTGTTTTTTTCACGTGATAGCTCAGTCTCGCGTGGACAACAGCCGGATGTACCGGCGTGCTTTTGTTTACATTTTACGTGTCACGCTGAGCTCGGTCCAGCGATCGGTAACCAGACCTTTCCCCTCTCCCCCCTGTCACATCTGATTAACATAATTTTGTGACGTAAGGTCATATGAATGGTGGACGCGGGAAGAAAGGAGCATTTCTATTGGTTGAAAGTGTTGGGCGAAGGGTGGTGTGTAGACTTCCGTCGAGGAAGGATGTATGATGAATGCTTCAAGATTTCCACGTTATATTACCTCAAATGATATCTATGTGTACAATATATATATATATTAAAGTTGTTTTGTATAAACGAATTCTTCAGTGAATTATTGTGCACAAGATTATTTACTGTGAGAACGCCTACATAAAGAGAAATATAATAATCGTTACATTGGTGCAGAAGTAAAAGTTCTATGTGAACACAGTACAAGAGATTTTAAGAAAGAGGTTTCGTGGAAATAATAAGTATTTGATATTTCCAAAAAGGAAAGTATTCATTAAAATAAGAAATACTAGCAGCTATCGTATTTTTTGAATATTCAAGTTCGTAAGAAGCTGTGAATAATTTTTTGTGGTTCAATGAAAATACAAGAATATTTCAAAATGGCGGAATACAGGCACATGGTCACGGCGTACGGTATATACAACTAGGTCGCTAGTTTGTTCTACGTCACAATCGAAGACAGTACAAGCACACTACACAGTGCTGGAATCTGCGTCGTGTAGGCTTACTGAATGGTGACACACGGTGAACATATATAGGTCGTGACGTCAACAAGCTCAATGCTAGTTGATTTCAGGAAATATTTGTAAACATAACCTGGAACTTGGAAGGCTATGGACTATTAATTATGAAGCGTGAATTATAAATAAAGGAAGGAAAGTTGTATCCATTCATTGTGTGAAGAGTTTGATAATTGCAATTTTGGATTAATGGAGTGAACTAAATTGTTTAAATAACTACTCGAAAATTGAAATTTTAACCAAGTGACTTTTATTCAAAACGATTGGACCATTTAATATATTTTGTCAATCTGAGGGAGCGTATATATAAAGTATACTAAAGATCCCGTGTGAGGATTCTTTTATTGTCTCATCTTGTCAATACTAGATTTCATGATTTAGACGTGTCACTTATTTGAACTTAACATTTTGAATTCAAGATTTTTCATTTGGAAGATTTATAACTTTATCAACATATACATAAATTCCTTACCAAATTGCTTAACTCATATTATTCAATCAAACAAAACATGGATTACTACAATTACTACAAGGAATTCACTGCCATAGCTAATGAGATCGGACTAAAGGGAAAGGAAATGAGAGATTTAATTGAAGAAAAAGTAAGCATTGCTGAAGAAAAAGAAAATCAAAGAGAGGCTGAAGAAAAAGCAAGAATTGCTGAAGAAAAAGAGAAACAAAAGCAAAAAGAAGCTGAAGAAAAAGAACAGCTAAGAAAAGCTGAAGAAAAAATAGAAAATCAAAGAATTGCTGAAGAAAAATGAAAAGCAAAGAATTGCTAAAGAAGAAGAAAAGCTAAGAATAGCTGAAAAAATAGAAAATCAAAGAATTGCTGTAGACAAAGAAAAGCTAAGAAAAGCTGAACAGGAAGAAAAAATGGTTAAGAGACAAGACATATTTGCAGCAATACAAATTAAAAGTCAAGAAAAAAGGCAAGGTATGAGAAACCAGAATCTGCCAAACCAAGGCAACATACAAACTATTTGTTGGTACTGTAACAAGCCAGGACATATGGCTAAGCAGTGTTACAACAATAAAGGACAACCAAATAGAGTGTCACCTAATGACAGCTCTATCAGAAAGAAAATAGAAGAAAGATCAAGACAAGATCATTTTGAAAACAAAGGTAGACAAGCATGGAGAGAAAAATATAATCATAATTCCAAATATAGAGATTATGATCAAGATAGACAATTATGGAAAGAAAAATATAATCATAACTCCAGACATAGAGATTGTGATCAAGATACACAAGCCTGGAAAGAAAAATATAATCATAATCCCAGACATAGAGATTATGATGAAGTTAGACAAACATGGAGAGACAGAAATAATCATAATTCCATAAATAGAGATTATAATCAAAGCAGAAGATCATGGAGAGGCAAATACAATTTTGACTCCAGAAAAAGAAATTATGATCAACCATGGAGAAAGAATGAAAACCAAGACATGAATGATAGAAAAATAATAAAGTTAAATCGAGCACAGACAGAAACTAGTGACATTTTGGCCACTATTAAAAATCAAGTATATGATAAAAGAAATGAAGACCATAGTAGCAGAGAAAGAGATGGCACTAGTGAATCTGAAACCATTTGTGTGAAATCATCTGAATTAGGAAGAACAATTGGTTGTGTATTAAGCAAAATCAAAGACACAGATAAAGACAATATTTCTCAGATAAAAGTTTCTGACAGTGACTCATCTGATCCAAATTCTATTGAACTATCAGGAAGCAAAATTGACACCTCAAAAGCTAAGAAACTGATTCAAGATGCTGGAATTGAAATTATGAATGAACATAATCGAAGTCATGGTTGGTGATTTATTGAACATTTCACAGTCTGAAGAAACATTCAAAGCCCATCGATTTGAATTCATACTCGTTAACTGAAGAATAACTATATTGAACTAGGCTATGCTATTAGCCGACTACAAATTTGACATGAAACCTGTGAAGGGAAAGGACAATGTGGTTGCAGACATATTAAGTAGAATGACAAAAAGTACAGACATTCTGTGAATTCCTAAGTGATAAAAACAGGGACTTTCTTAATAGTAGTCTGTGAATTCCTCAATGATAAAACCAGAGACTGTATTAAAAAGACATTCTGTGAATTACTAAATAATAAAATAAGAGACTATATTAACATTAGTCTGTGAAGTCCTAAAGGATAAAAACAGAGACTGTAATTATATTAATATTTTTATTTTCTGAACAATGGACAAGGAACAGTGTTTGAATTCCACTGGATTATTAGTTAATTTTAATAATATTGAGTTTTTAAATATTTTAGTTACACAAAATTACAGATGTGTTAAAATTTTCAGTTTCAATTTTTTCAGCACAGGTAGACTGTTGCAGTCCTACAGATTTTTTCTCATTATTTTTTATGTTTAGACTTTTGCAGTCCTACAGATTTTTTCTTATTGATTCTATATTCAGAAGTTGTATGTAAGAAAATGAATGTTCATTGATGATAAATATTTGAAATTTGAATATAGATATAGATTTATTTGATTTTATGAAGACCAAAAATGTTGTATTTCATAAACATTTTTTTTTAAGGATGGGGGTGAATTTCACATCTGATTAACATAATTTTGTGACGTAAGGTCACATGAATGGTGGACGCGGGAAGAAAGGAGCATTTCTATTGGTTGAAAGTGTTGGGCGAAGGGTGGTGTGTAGACTTCCGTCGAGGAAGGATGTATGATGAATGCCTCAAGATTTCTACGTTACATTACCTCAAATGATATCGATGTGTACAATATATATATATATATTAAAGTTGTTTTGGATAAACGAATTCTTCAGTGAATTATTGTGCACAAGATTATTTACTGTGAGAACGCCTACATAAAGAAGTATACCATATAAATAGAGTTACACCCCCGGTAAAAAAACAAAGGGGTGTTAAGACAGATTCAGTCTGTAAATGTTTGTCGCGTTTGAACATAATCAATACTGTTAGTAATGTCTCAAATATAAGGAATTTATAGTCAAAAACTATGTTTTTACGGGTTTGTTTTAGTTGTTGTTATATTGATGGAGGTCCATTTTAGTTCATCGGCAGTTTCTTTTTTAAATCCCTTATATTAACTTCACCGGTGTCTCTGTCTGTCATCATTTAACTGTCTTGGGCGGACGGAAAAACAAAAGTAAAAAATGACCCACTTCCCGAATCCGATTGAGCTGAAATTGGGCACACGGACCGGTCTCACCTAACAATGCATTGTATCATAATTTCAGATCGATCGAACGTACCGTAATTAAATTAATGCATTTTTAGTTTATCCTTATATAACGTATGTAATTCAAATTCACGGTTTGTTATTGTTTTTTTCCCACGTGAGAGTTTGAGTTGACGCTTTGACGTCGACCCATCGAAGTACCGGCGTGCTTTTGTTTACATTTTACGTGTCACGCTGAGCTCGGTCAAGCGAATCAGTGACCAGACTTTCCCCCCTCTCCCACCCCCACCCCCCACCCCCCAGGGTTATGAAGCAAAGTTGAGTCAGACAGATTCAGTCTGTAAATGTTTGTCGCGTTTGAAAATAATCAATACTGTTAGTTATGTCTCATATATAAGGGATTTATAGTCAAAAACTTTGTTTTTAAATCCCTTATATTAACTTCGCGGCCGTCTCATCATCTCATGGGCGGGCGGGCGGAAAAAAAAAGTCGAAAATGACCCACTTCCAGTGATCCGATCGAGCTGACATTTGGCACACGGACCGGTCTCACCTAACAATGCATGGTATTAAAATTTCAGATCGATCGATTGTACCGTAATTAAATTAATGCATTTTTAGTTTTTCCTTATATATTGTATGTAATTCAAATTCACGGTTTGTTATTGTTTTTTTCCCACGTGAAAGTTTGAGTTGACGCTTTGAGGTGACCCATCGAAGAACCGAGGTGCTTTTGTTTACATTTTACGTGTCACGCTGAGCTCGGTCAAGCGAATCGGTGACCAGACTGTTCCCCCTCTCCCACCCCACACCCCCAGGGTTATGAAGCAAGGTTGAGTTAGACAAATTCAGTCTGTAAATGTTTGTCGAGTTTGAAAATAATCAATACTGTTAGTTATGTCTCATATATAAGGGATTTGTAGTCAAAAACTTTGTTTTTATGGGTTTGTTTTATTACGGGTTTGTTTTATTAAATCCCTTATATTAACTTCACTGCCGTCTCTGTCGTCATCTCATGGGCGGGCGGAAAAGAAAGTAAAAAATGACCCACTTTCCGTGATCCGATCGAGCTGAAATTTGGCACACGGACCCGTCTAACCTAACAATTCCTCGTATCAAAATTTCAGATCGATCGAACGTACCGTAATTAAATTAATGCATTTTTATTTTATCCTTATATAAGGTGTGTAATTCAAATTCACGGTTTGTTGTTTATTTTTCC
Organism: Ampullaceana balthica; assembly: GCA_944989445.1. Lineage (NCBI taxonomy): Eukaryota > Metazoa > Mollusca > Gastropoda > Lymnaeidae > Ampullaceana > Ampullaceana balthica. Next base: position 290,033 of record CALYLW010000423.1, read on the forward strand.
ACGTGAAAATTTGAGTTGACGCTTTGACGCGACCCATCGAAGTACCAGCGTGCTTTTGTTTACATTTTACGTGTCACTCTGAGCTTAGACCATCGATCGGTGACCAGACTTTAAACCCACTCCCACGCCCTTCCCCCCCTCCCCCAGGGTTATGAAGCAAAGTTGAGTTAAGACAGATTCAGTCTGTAAATATTTGTAAATACTTTTAGTTATGTCTCATATATAAGGGATTTATATTCAAATACTTTGTTTTTACGGATTTGTTTTATTACCACGTTTTTATTAACTCGCTTTCGTCCCTGTGGCATTGTTTTTGTGTCTGTCCAAAATTTTTCAAATCTGCCAACGTAAAATTAAACCACTTCTGATGGTCCTTTAGATCTCAAAATTTTACCACATCTTGGAAGACAATGCATTGTGTCAAAATTTCAGATCGAACGAATGTACCGTTATTAAATTATTGAACTTTTTAGTTCATCTATTTTTTATAATATACTTGCTTTCGTGTCTGTCTGTCCGCAATTTTTCTAATTTGCCAACGTAAAATTAAAGCACTTTTGATGGTCCTAGAGAGCTCAAAATTTAACCACTGATATAGATTGGTTGACAATACATTGTATCGAAATTTCAGATCGATTATCTTATCTTATCTGTTTACAGACGCTCCTTCTATACATAAGATTATTGCGTCCTACGCTTATCTATGGTTTGTGTTTAGTCCTGCATTTTTATTAGAGATTTAAATGTTGATAAAGTGTTGGTTTTCCTGGATTCTTCAGGCAACCCATTCCACGCCCGAATTCCGGACGGGAAGAAGGAAAACTTGTATGTGTTTGTTCTTGCATACGGAATAAGAAAGGTGTTTTTATCCTTATGTCTATCTGAGGGTTGTATTAAGTTATCTTTGTGTTGTATTTCTAAATTAGAATTAATTGCTTTATGTATGATTACTACTTTGCTCTTGGTTCTTCTATCCTCTAGTGTTTCAAGGTTTAATGATTTAACTAATGGTGTTATTCTTGTCAGTTTTGAATATTCTGCAGTAATGAATCTGGTAGCTCTTTTTTGAATTTGTTCTAGTTTATCAATGTTTTCTTTGGTGGATGGGTCCCATACAGAAGATGCATATTCTAGTACAGGTCTCACCAAAGTGAGGTAGCATTTTAGTTTTATATCTCTATTACATTTGTTAAAGTTTCTTTTTATAAAGCCTAAGGTTTTGTTTGATTTTTTAATAACTTCATTGACATGGGGATTCCATGATAGTTTCTCATTTATTAAGACTCCTAAGTATTTTGCATCTTTAGTTTGGGTCAGTTCTTTTCCATGAATGTAGTATTGAATGTACCTTAATTAAATTAATGTATTTCTTAGTTTATCTTTATATAAGCTTCTGTACCCGCCTGCCGTAGTTTCATTTCACGTGGCGAGTTCACCCCGTGACCTCATCGCTTTGTTATTAAACGTTGGGCGGGCGCTGATGAGGTGTTTGGTAAAATAAATAGAGGAAACAAAATATTTTCAAGAAAACAGGTTGTTATAAGTGGACTAAAAAGAATAAAATAAATAGAAGTAAAAATAAGATTTTTAAAAACCATGGTTTTATAAGTATACTAAAAAGAAGAAAATAATTTAAAACTTATAAGTTCAAGTACTTTGATTTAATATGACTAAAAACGTGGGGCGGGTGTTTGGTATAAAAATTACAGATTTCTAATTTAGAAGGCAAAAGAGAGATCCATAAGTGAGAGAATGATTGAACGGCATATGTTAAACCTCATAAGCGCCCACTCCACGTTTTAGTCATATTAAATAAATGTACTTGAACTTATAAGTTTTAAATTATATTCTTCTTTTTAGTCCACTTTAAAAAACGTGGTTTTTAAAATCTTATTTTTATTTCTATTTATTCCTAGTATATAATGGGTGAGAATCTTGAGAAAATCTTTGCCACCACAGTTACGCTACTGCCGCCAGGGCCAATAACTCAAGTCGACCACTCCCTTTAACCTGCTTATTGTGTACTATTGACCCCTTGAATTGTCCAACATGAGTCCTAAAATGTAACTAGCCCCGAAGCGCAACTATCAAGGGAAACAACCAAGATTAGAGACCACTGGTCTTGTATCTGGTCATTCATTTGCATGCGGACATATTTCTTTTGGAGCACAGCCCTTTTTGTGTCTCATTTCTATTGGAGTAAAAATATATCTTCAAGGGAAAAAAATATCATACATTTTTATTTTTCTACTTTTTAAAAAACTTCTGTATGCAACACAGGGAAAATTTTGAAATTTTGTTTTTGCAGATGTAATGAATTTTCATGAAAAGCAGAGGTAACTGTGAAATGAACATACTAACTTCAAAATCTTGTCTGTCGTAATCTCGTCGTACGTCGGTCGTGTGGGAAAAAAAAGCACAAAATGACACACTTCTCATGATGCCATTGAGCTGAAATTTTGCACATAGAATCGTGCCACCTAACAATGCATCGTATCAAAATTTCAGATCGATCGAACGTACCGTAATTAAAGTAGTGCATTGTTAGTTTATCTCTATATAACATATGTAATTCAATTTCAAAGTTTGTTATTGTTTTTCTTCCACGTGCCAGTTGATTTCACGCGTTGACGCCACCCGTCGATGTCCACACCCCTCCCGTCCCTTACCCTGGCTTTAAAGCCAGGGAATATCACTCGGTGTCAGTCTGTAAATGTTTGTCTCGTTTGAACATAATCAATAATTTTAGTTATGTCTCATATTTAAAGGATTTATAGTCAAAAATTTGTTTTTACGGGTTATTTTATTTCTTACTCAAAATCTAGAAGATAACTGTGTACAACAATCAGATTTAGCTCGCTGCAGCTATATGGTTATTCATGGTTATAAACTGAACTGTTATTTTTTAAATCCTTCTAAATACAATTCTAACAACTGTGAATGAATTCTTTATTATATATTTTAGACATAAATTGATTTCTAATTTCATTTAATTTCAGGACTGTAAAATTTCTTCTTCTTATCCTAAAGATGCACGATCAATGCATGGATCCATGCGGCACATCAAACTGATATGTATATGTATACAAATTTGGTTTACGTCATGTTTCTTCTTAGATAAGCTTTATCATTAAGACATTGATCAATAGAAACGTCATCAATGATATAAAGTCTCCAGTAAAGTCATTTAAACTAACGTAGCTATAGGTAACCTACATAAAATTACCGATAGCGCAATAAATCAGATGAACCAACATGTCACAAAGCGTGTTTGGTTTGCTACTCAATGCTACTCTATAATTCATAATCATTTTTTACAATACTGATGTCGCTAAAAAAATGTCTAAAAATGATTACGATATCGGAATACAAGCATTTTGTTCCGGGAATAAAAAGAAATGTGCTGGAGTTTACGCGAGGTATAAATGTGAAAGGAGGCTAGAACTCTTATGAACGTCTATTTGGTTGTGTAACTTTATTAGAAGTTCTCTCATATAGCTTTTTTTGTGTGATATTTTCTAGAGTCCCAGTTATTTTCCGGTATTTTAAATCAAATTTAGTAAAACTATTTTTAACAAAGTTTTAGCTGTTAAAAAAATTTAATCCATAATCTATATATATAATTCTTTTCATGGTCGGACCCTGCGAGGCAAGAAGCTGCTAGTATGTGCAACTGGGCATGACGAATGACCCTCGCTCGGGTCAACTAAACAGTTAACGGTTGACCAGCGAAGGTAGTGGAGGGGGGACCAACAGTGGCCCATGCGTTTCACTTGCATTGTTCCTTCACAGAAAACGTGAGATTCGCAGTGTACTGGTTAACATGTCCGCCTCATGCGAGGAAGGTCCTGGGTTCAAGCCCCGGCGAATATATTGTTTTTTTGTTGTTTGTGCCCGTCTTTTACCTCTTTATGGCATAGCATACGCCGCAGACTTGCTCATCATAGACAGTGCAAAGAACGGTTTGGGGGAGGGGGTGAGAGTACAGACACAAAAAGCAGCACCAAGTAAATAAAAATAGCGAACAAAGGTGAAGAGATGCACACGTAGGTTCTTGTTACCCGCCTCCCATTTATTAGTACCATCCCTTAAACATAAACTTTGTTTGGCAGATCCTAGCGAGGGTTAGTCATATTTAGGGTTGTTAATTGAGTGTTGTTGTTTTTTTGTTGTTGTGGTTTTTTTGGAAAACTGATTATCAATTTTGTAACTCCGATTTTAAACCGATTATCGTTTTACAGCTGACTTCATAGAAGTTAGCGGTGTACCGAATTTCGCCTGCAAATGTCTTGAAACCAACAAGGATTTGACAGTCCCCCCCCCCTAAACCGACGTTCACTCGCGTTGTTTTGATTTCTTCGTGCTGTAGTTTGTGTCCGTTCTTTCTTCACTTTCTTTGCACTCTCCATGAGCAAGTCTGCGGCGTATGCTACGCCGCGGGGCGTCTAGTTATATTAATTTGAGTAAATAATAGATGCATTAAGAACGGTAATGAGTCTTGATAAAAAATATGGAACTTGCTTACATTAAAAAATTTATTCAAAGGTTAGATACATGTGTAGCTTGAGGTGGTCACCGCATATCACCTTCTTGGACACTTGCAATTCTTCACGGCAACAGAGAGGCAGCCCCAGCTCTTTCAAAGCTTGTATGTACAGCAGACCAAAACAAGATGGCCGTGATGGCACACGGGTTAAATAGTTTAGATCGCCATTACCGGGATTGCCCTAAAGGTTTTCACCACCTATTACGTCGGCTTACCGCTACATCTGAAGGTCAGGCGTCGAGCTTGGCCATTACTGTGGTCTGCCCAAGTTCGTTTTTTTTTCTTTTCAATTCGTCTGAACTTTACACATTACATTGTAAAGTGAAGTGTCAATGCGATAACCTTTTAAGAAACAGAACCATTAAATACACCTGCCACAGTTTTATCTTTCTTAATTTTATTAGTTCATTAAAAAATAATAGTAGTAACAATGTTTTGATAGAATATTTTTAAAAAATGGAATTCAACAACAATTTTTTCTCAAACAGTAGGAATTTTAAGCATCGTTTTTTCTTCTAATTTACATATGATTGACATCATTGATTATAAGCATACTATAATTATTTTTTTTATAAATCTTGAATTATAAAAATGGCGAGTCTCTTTGACGGCAAGGATTTGTTCCCGTGGCTTAGGTTGTCCCTGAATCCACCTACCTCGGATTAGACACCTACCACGTGCTGGGGAAACAAAGGTGGCTTAGGATCTTACCATTCAATACCCCATAGGCATGGTCCGTGAACGCTGCGTCTCTTGCCAACAGACTAGCATGGTCTTTGAGTTCTTAGAAGCACGTTAGTAACAATAATTGTCTGATCAGAGGGAGATTTCTTTAGAGATAATAGCCTAAGCGGAAGATTGCAAGATTAGAACATCGTATTCTGTGGACTAAGGTGATAAAAAACGAGTAAAAAAACCTTTTTAAAAAATCACCAAGCTCTGAAAATTATAGTTTCATTCAATTAAAATATATTATTTTAAAACTTTTATTATTTATCATAAATATTTTCAGACATTTCCTATTTCCGGGAAAATTGTACAATTTGCGATGAAACTTGGAAGACTAAAAATAGCGGGGTGCAAGATAAGTGTCGGTTAAGAGGAGAAAGCCCGACTGAACCATAGGGATATTATTTTGGATTTAAATTCCTAACAAGGAAGACTTTATTACAGAGGACACTATTTTGTCAAGCAAAGGCTTTAAATCATACGAAACCAAGATTCGATTTTTAAACTCAAGAAAATAACATTTGTAGTAAAAACAACCACTTTGACAAGAGTAAAAATACGCAATTAAATATCAATATAGAGGTATCACAAAGAACATAGTCCTAAGAAATTAAAACAGGAAAGTAATTATATATTTTCAAAAAGACGTAATTATTTATTCCTATTTTAAGGGAGACCACACATTTGTTAAAATTAAATTATTATCAAAATTATTGTTAAAATCAACATTTGCTAAGCCTTGTAGTAACGATGGTGTAAGAGGGAGAGGGGACTAATTACCTCTTTAATGTATTTTTGTATAAATTTCGTTAACGGCACGGTAACAAGCTGACACACCTGAGGGAAATACCTACAGTTAGTCTCATATTTCTGTATACCTACAGTTAGTCTCATATTTCTGTATACCTACAGTTAGTCTCATATTTCTGTATACCTACAGTTAGTCTCATATTTCTGTATACCTACAGTTAGTCTCATATTTCTGTATACCTACAGTTAGTCTCATATTTCTGTATACCTACAGTTAGTCTCATATTTCTGTATACCTACAGTTAGTCTCATATTTCTGTATACCTACAGTTAGTCTCATATTTCTGTATACCTACAGTTAGTCTCATATTTCTGTATACCTACAGTTAGTCTCATATTTCTGTATACCTACAGTTAGTCTCATATTTCTGTATACCTACAGTTAGTCTCATATTTCTGTATACCTACAGTTAGTCTCATATTTCTGTATACCTACAGTTAGTCTCATATTTCTGTATACCTACAGTTAGTCTCATATTTCTGTATGCCTACAGTTAGTCTCATATTTCTGTATGCCTACAGTTAGTCTCATATTTCTGTATACCTACAGTTAGTCTCATATTTCTGTATACCTACAGTTAGTCTCATATTTCTGTATACCTACAGTTAGTCTCATATTTCTGTATACCTACAGTTAGTCTCATATTTCTGTATACCTGCAGTTAGTCTCATATTTCTGTATACCTGCAGTTAGTCTCATATTTCTGTATACCTACAGTTAGTCTCATATTTCTGTATGCCTACAGTTAGTCTCATATTTCTGTATGCCTACAGTTAGTCTCATATTTCTGTATGCCTACAGTTAGTCTCATATTTCTGTATACCTACAGTTAGTCTCATATTTCTGTATACCTACAGTTAGTCTCATATTTCTGTATACCTACAGTTAGTCTCATATTTCTGTATACCTACAGTTAGTCTCATATTTCTGTATACCTACAGTTAGTCTCATATTTCTGTATACCTACAGTTAGTCTCATATTTCTGTATACCTACAGTTAGTCTCATATTTCTGTATACCTACAGTTAGTCTCATATTTCTGTATACCTACAGTTAGTCTCATATTTCTGTATACCTACAGTTAGTCTCATATTTCTGTATACCTACAGTTAGTCTCATATTTCTGTATACCTACAGTTAGTCTCATATTTCTGTATACCTACAGTTAGTCTCATATTTCTGTATACCTACAGTTAGTCTCATATTTCTGTATACCTACAGTTAGTCTCATATTTCTGTATACCTACAGTTAGTCTCATATTTCTGTATACCTACAGTTAGTCTCATATTTCTGTATACCTACAGTTAGTCTCATATTTCTGTATACCTACAGTTAGTCTCATATTTCTGTATACCTACAGTTAGTCTCATATTTCTGTATACCTACAGTTAGTCTCATATTTCTGTATACCTACAGTTAGTCTCATATTTCTGTATACCTACAGTTAGTCTCATATTTCTGTATACCTACAGTTAGTCTCATATTTCTGTATACCTACAGTTAGTCTCATATTTCTGTATGCCTACAGTTAGTCTCATATTTCTGTATACCTACAGTTAGTCTCATATTTCTGTATACCTACAGTTAGTCTCATATTTCTGTATACCTACAGTTAGTCTCATATTTCTGTATACCTACAGTTAGTCTCATATTTCTGTATACCTACAGTTAGTCTCATATTTCTGTATACCTACAGTTAGTCTCATATTTCTGTATACCTACAGTTAGTCTCATATTTCTGTATACCTACAGTTAGTCTCATATTTCTGTATACCTACAGTTAGTCTCATATTTCTGTATACCTACAGTTAGTCTCATATTTCTGTATACCTACAGTTAGTCTCATATTTCTGTATACCTACAGTTAGTCTCATATTTCTGTATACCTACAGTTAGTCTCATATTTCTGTATACCTACAGTTAGTCTCATATTTCTGTATACCTACAGTTAGTCTCATATTTCTGTATACCTACAGTTAGTCTCATATTTCTGTATACCTACAGTTAGTCTCATATTTCTGTATACCTACAGTTAGTCTCATATTTCTGTATACCTACAGTTAGTCTCATATTTCTGTATACCTACAGTTAGTCTCATATTTCTGTATACCTACAGTTAGTCTCATATTTCTGTATACCTACAGTTAGTCTCATATTTCTGTATACCTACAGTTAGTCTCATATTTCTGTATACCTACAGTTAGTCTCATATTTCTGTATACCTACAGTTAGTCTCATATTTCTGTATACCTACAGTTAGTCTCATATTTCTGTATACCTACAGTTAGTCTCATATTTCTGTATACCTACAGTTAGTCTCATATTTCTGTATACCTACAGTTAGTCTCATATTTCTGTATACCTACAGTTAGTCTCATATTTCTGTATACCTACAGTTAGTCTCATATTTCTGTATACCTACAGTTAGTCTCATATTTCTGTATGCCTACAGTTAGTCTCATATTTCTGTATGCCTACAGTTAGTCTCATATTTCTGTATACCTACAGTTAGTCTCATATTTCTGTATACCTACAGTTAGTCTCATATTTCTGTATACCTACAGTTAGTCTCATATTTCTGTATACCTACAGTTAGTCTCATATTTCTGTATACCTACAGTTAGTCTCATATTTCTGTATACCTACAGTTAGTCTCATATTTCTGTATGCCTACAGTTAGTCTCATATTTCTGTATGCCTACAGTTAGTCTCATATTTCTGTATACCTACAGTTAGTCTCATATTTCTGTATACCTACAGTTAGTCTCATATTTCTGTATACCTACAGTTAGTCTCATATTTCTGTATACCTACAGTTAGTCTCATATTTCTGTATACCTACAGTTAGTCTCATATTTCTGTATACCTACAGTTAGTCTCATATTTCTGTATACCTACAGTTAGTCTCATATTTCTGTATACCTACAGTTAGTCTCATATTTCTGTATACCTACAGTTAGTCTCATATTTCTGTATACCTACAGTTAGTCTCATATTTCTGTATACCTACAGTTAGTCTCATATTTCTGTATACCTACAGTTAGTCTCATATTTCTGTATACCTACAGTTAGTCTCATATTTCTGTATACCTACAGTTAGTCTCATATTTCTGTATACCTACAGGTAGTCTCATATTTCTGTATACCTACAGTTAGTCTCATATTTCTGTATACCTACAGTTAGTCTCATATTTCTGTCAAACGAAAGAACTAAATGTTATATCAGGCCAGACTGGTTTTTGAAAGTACGAGCTTATAACGATAGAACAAATCTTTGGATGGAATTACATTTATTCAGTGTCTAAAACATGTACTAGAAAATATTTTAGGGACAGGGTTAAAATATAGCGCAATTCTAACCAACATTTTTTCCATTTACATATTTTGGGTTAAAATGGAAAGTGGTTGATTATTTAATTACGTTCTGAACATTCTTAAAGTGTACTAGATTTAAAATTTCATGATTATCTTTAAAGACTTAAAGATAATTGAATTATTGATCATCCTATGTTAAATTCTTACATTCTTTAAAGAAGCATATTCGTTAGAAGAGAGATATAGCTTGAGATTCTTTTATCAACTTTTCATGACATTAATTTTTGTTTTAAAAAATAAGATAGTTAATCATTTTTAATTTTTTAATCAAGAGATATAAATGTAACAGGAACATAACGTTTTGTGCAAGAAACTTAATTGTGCTGAAATATGAACAATACAGCTACAATAATTGTTGACAATTAATGCAAGAAAACATTTAATACACGTTCAGTGATCTAGAAACTAAAAACACTTACAAACTTTCTTGTCTTTTCAGTTAAAAACAAGACAATTTTATTTCTACTCATCTTGTGGGTGAAAGGTGTTTAGAAATGCTTTATTCATCAATCCAATATTTGTGGTTCAAAAATGGTAGAGTCATCCTATGAAAGAAAAAAAACGGGACAGATGTGATGTGTTTCAAAAGATAAGGCGCTGTATTGTGAGATAGTTTGAATACTGTGGCTACCCATTGTGAGATAGTTTGAATACTGTAGCAACGTGGTGTGAGATAGTTTGGCTAATGTGACTACCCATTGTGAGATAGTTTGAATACTGTGGCTACCCATTGTGAGATAGTTAGAATAATGTGGCTACCCATTGTGAGATAGTTTGAATAATGTGGCTACCCATTGTGAGATAGTTTGAATACTGTGGCTACCCATTGTGAGATAGTTTGAATAATGTGGCTACCCATTGTGAGATAGTTTGAATAATGTGGCTACCCATTGTGAGATAGTTTGAATAATGTGGCTACCCATTGTGAGATAGTTTAAATAATGTGGCTAAGTGTTGTGAGATAGTTTGAATACTGTGGCTAAGTGTTGTGAGATAGTTTGAATACTGTGGCTAAGTGTTGTGAGATAGTTTGATACTGGCTACCCATGTGAGATAGTTAGATATGTGGCTACCCATTGTGAAATAGTTAAAATAATGTGGCTACCCATTGTGAGATAGTTTGAATAATGTGCCTAAGTGTTGTGAGATAGTTTGAATACTGTGGCTACCCATTGTGAGATAGTTTGAATACTGTGGCTACCAATTGTGAGATAAATTGAATAATGTGGCTACCCATTTTGAGATAGTTTGAATAATGTGGCTACCCATTGTGAGATAGTTTGAATAATGTGGCTAAGTGTTGTGAGATAGTTTGAATACTGTGGCTACCCATTGTGAGATAGTTAGAATAATGTGGCTACCCATTGTGAGATAGTTAAAATAATGTGGCTACCTATTGTGAGATAGTTTGAATAATGTGCCTAAGTGTTGTGAGATAGTTTGAATACTGTGGCTACCCATTGTGAGATAGTTTGAATGATGTGGCTAAGTGGTGTGTATTAACTTCGATGGTTCATCGCGGCTGAATACGAATGTAATTTTACTTCTTTTAGGTTTTACTAATTTCATCGGAGATCGTTACAATTAATTCTCTTTTAACATTTAATACTTTATTTGTTTAATTTATTTCGTAATTTCAATTTTTAACGACATTGTTAGACGATGGAATTAGATCCATTTTTTAATTCCCAGTGGTTGTCCTTTTAATAGGAGTAAGTGCACTCTTAAAGTTATTTTAGATAAGCAAAGGATGATAAAAAATGTCAATTGTATAAAGATAAGTTGAGTGAGATTCAACTACATTTTTAACAGTTTAACAACTCGTCGTTTATTTGATTTTTTAAAAATAATTTACAGATTTTTTAATCACAAACTTTACACGTTTTATTTAAGTAATTATTGTATTTATTTAAAGGACCAGATCAGTGGTTAGCATCAACAAACTTCATTTATCAAGTCATCAAATCTGATGTGTAAAATATTACTTTTCTTTTTGTAATTTTGTTTTTAATTGTTAATGATATTTTTGAAATTTTTATAAAATGTTTTACATTTTATAACAGTTTGATTCTACTGTCTCCTTCTTTAATCTTTATCTAATAAAAAGCTGCTGAGGACTATTCTATCTTGCTGACAGTCTTTTTTAAGATTAATATTTATTGAAAGAAATAGTTCTTCGCCTTGTAAAACAATTATTGAGTGAGTTTAAAAATTTAATTATGATAGCAACTTAAAATAGTTTGAAAACATCTATTTAATGATTCTTGGCTCATTCACCTACCAATTTAATTCCAAAATATTTTCGTTCTATGTTACATTTAAAGTTTATCAGAAATATTATTAGAATAAAACTTGAATTCAACTGTCATTAGACTTCCAACAATTATTTGGACGATGTTGACTAAAAAAATCAATTTGATTTTTACCAATGTGTGTCAACGCATCATCGACTGTGGTTGGTCTTCATTGAGCTACTGTAGACATCTGTCTTATTTGACATAGGATTTCAAAAGATGTAATTCGGTGGTCTGTACCAGTCGCAGACATCTGTGAAATCTTGAGCCCAACGCTACAGAGTTAACGGCGAAATGATTTGAAGTGGTAATTTGAGAGACTATAATTTATTAATGTTTTTAATAGAAGGAAATATTGTATTTGAACTTTAACGTTCTAACCCACAAGAATAACAGAGTAAACTGTATTTAATTAATCATGAATTAATATTGCATTTCTAGTGAAATTGAAATTGCGTTTGTTTTTTATTTAAATTCCGCATGTCACTTTTGTACATTATACATTTTAAAAATATGAATAAAAATAAAGAATCCAAATTTCCGTGATCTTTTGTTACATAATATTATAGAATTATCTTCTAGAATTTTTGTCATGCCTTCTAGAAAGAAAATTCATCTAGGTGCTGAGATCCCTACCCCCCTAACATTCCCCGCGGCCACACACCCACACAACAACACACTCACACAACCACACACCCACACACTCACACAACCACCCACATACACGTTTAGACTTGAGATTCTGATTTCACTAACCTGTTCATCTGACCGTTAACGATGACGATATGATCTATTTGCATCAAAAGATAAGCTATAAATAACGTCCCGATTCGTCTTCGTCTCATTGATTGCGTCAAACAAATATACAGCAAGGTTTAAATAACCATCCACCATCGTAGGTCAGAGATGTAAGGTGGGACCGGTGGGGAAGGGGGGGATTGGCTCCTGCCTAGTTCGATAAAAGGGGTCAAGGGATAAGCGAAGAGGCGAGTCCATTTGATATAAGTGGTGATGGTCTAGTTTAATTTTGGGGCGCTGCTATAGTTTTAATTAAGTTGGGGTGGGGTGGGGGGAACAAATCTGGTGTTAGGGGGCGCTGTTGATACAATAAAGAATATGGACTGTTAACGCCAATGTAAAGAACTGGGGCTAGTCTGATATTGATTGGGGAAGGGCGGGGGAGTCTTGATATTTAAGCTAAATGTGACTCGTCTGTTTTGATGCAGTTTCCTGGGACGCCGCTCAGCTAAGATTTCACGGCACCAGTCCAACATTTGACGAACCTGGCCTGGCTTAGAGCGGGTTACGGTTGCAATACCCCACCTCCCCTAGCCCCATACCTCACAAACTCACTTCGTCCCCCATCGGATCTCTTAAAGACGCTTGGGGTCAGATCGAAGGTTGTGGGTGGCCAGGGCCACTTCGATGAATTCTCCATCCATTTAAGGTTGTTAGGACACACTGGATGACGTCATAGTCAAACATATATATATATATATATATATATATATATATATATATATATATATATAAATGTGTGTGTGTGTGTATAATTATATACATATATATTTTTTTTAAGGAAAGGAGTGTGTTTGTGGTAAGAGCGCGCTCGTCAAGTCTGACTCGCCCCAAGATAGATCAAATTCAAAACGTTTTTTTTCCTCCCCTCTCCTCGCCCTCATCTGTGTGAGCGCCGTCTCCAGCGGAAGATGGGACGCTTCTCGTGCAACAGATTAAACCCATTTGGTAGAACTTGTGTAAGCCAGGCGGGCTTGCTGGAAGATGTAGAACATTATTAAATACGGTGATCTGAAAAACCAGGGGTTCTCAACTATGTCGTGGTGGCCTGTGTGAGCAGAAAGAGCTTATGGTAAGACGTGAAAGCAGTATTTAAACATGGTTGCCTTTCATTGGGTCAAACGTCGAGATCCTAACTGGGTTTACACCGTGTCAAGTACGAGTGGACTTGATCATGAACAAGGTGTCATTCTTGAAATTATTTTTAGTGTTGGTGTGAATCATTTAGAAATTAACCAATGGCCTTTCTTTTTCTTTTCTTTTCCTTAAATTTTTCTTGGCCAACAATATTATGTTTTTCCGTAACTTTATGAATTGATGTTTAAGTGTATTATAACAGTATTATCATTTCATTGTTGTTCTGGTTATATATTTCAGTTACCTATTGGTATATCTCTTTTTCTCTTGTATGTAACACAATAAAGATTTAACTATTTTTATTTTTTAATCTAATATGTGTCTATCAATTCAAGTGTGGTTTGCAAAAAGGAAATAGAAGTAGCAGAAATTTCTTGACACCAACATTTTCAAATTTCTAACATCATGCTTTTAGTTTCCAAATACAAATATCTTAACATGAGAAGGACTATTTGAAATAAACTGAATTAATGGAATATATATTATATCAAATTGATATTTTTACCCTGATTTATCGATTTCTTCTCCGTTCATGATATCGTCCTTCCAACCTTGTTTACCAATCGTCAAACCACGCCCATGACGCTTGTACGAAAGTTAAAACAATTATTAACTTAACCATTTCGTTATATTTCTTTGTAATACTTTTTTTTTAAATTGCTTGAAAATAAAGTGTTTTTTCACTACAAGAACTTTTAATGCGTATCTTTGAAAACAAATGAAATGGCTGGCCACTTCAGGGACGTCTGCTCTTCACGCTGTTCGGAACAAGTGTAGGCGCCCCAGGGCCTGTTTCCAACTTAATGCTATAACTATTTGGTTGTTGTTTGTTGTTTTTTTTTAATTTTTTTTTATAATTTTTTTTTATTAATATTTTTACTACGTGTGTAAGACTGTTTTCGTGTTTTTTTTAAAGTTATTTTTTAACATCTTATTTGTTTTTTTGTTTTTATCTTATATATTGTCTTTCGAAATTACAAGTTACACATACGTAACTTTGAATAACATTTTATGCAATAGTATTTTTTATTCCGACCTATATACGAGCATTGTTGTATATGAGTGTAGATAAGATATGACCAGATGATGGTGGTATGAAGGGCTCAGTTTTGAAACATGATTCCATGTTAGATATTTCAGGCGTTTCATTATAGGCAAGAATTTGTGTCTTTTAAGATGGTATATAAAATTTTAAATTATTATTTTCGGTTTCACAGAAGCGCGTCAGCAATACCATAATTATATGTTATCTCAATAATCATTCCATATCATATAGCCCAGCGTAACATGTCATATAGATCAACATACATTTCATCTCAGCCACAATATCAATAAGTTTGTTTCAAACAGTCCTTCCCGGGCCTGATCAGTATGACCATTTGCTTTGCTCACAATCTTTACTTCTTACCGGACAGTAGCGAATCTCGATATGAGTTGAGGGAAAATTTGCTTAAAATCTCAAATCTATTATATTATCCACATCGTATTCTTCAATTACGTCAATTCTGAATTTGGTAGTTAGGGTAAATATGGCATTCCTTGTTCGTAACAAAATAATAAAACTACCAGTAAAAACAGAGTTTTCGACTATAAATCCCTTATATAAGAAACATAACTATAAGTATTGATTATGTTCAATATAATACGCACCACGCGACAGACCCGTGTGACATCGAGGGCTGTAGTGAATCTCCTGTGACTCGTGGAGGTCAACTGTTGCAGACTGCTACTGCTACACATGCTACATAGCGATAAACTAAAAATTCATTAATTTAATTACTAAATTTTGACACAATGCATTGTTAAGGGACACAAGTCTATGTGCAAAATTTCAGCTCGATAGGATCATGGGAAGTTGGTCATTTTATGACGACAAGACGATGAAGTTAATATAAGTGATTTAAAAAGGGATGAAGTTAAAATTGTTTAACAAATATATAAAACAAAAACATATTATTTCATAAATGTTACATAGACGGGTAAATTGCATCGATCATTGCATCATTGAAATAGTTTTAAATATCTACGCAAATATCATTTGCTTTTATTACAACACAAGTTAAATATCTTGATTCTAATGTATTAAACCTAGCTGATGAAATAGTAAAAATATCCCTTCCCCAAATTACCAAAATCATTGACTCTGCTGCTGAGCTATTAAACTCCTACAAAGAGGCACCCCAGTCCCCACCAAGCCCAGACCTCCACTGCCCATGTATTTAATATCCCATGAAACATGTCATGCAGGATGAGACGCTGACATCACAAGCCAATACTCTTGTCGTGCATGAACTATTTGGTCTGGAGGCTCGACAGACATTCTACCAAACTGGATAAGATCACCCCAGTACTCAGTGTTCTTTCTACATGTGTCGATGGCGTCAGAAAGTTTGAGCCAATCTCTCTTTGCGGCGTTGACCTTCACTATATAAATACGTGGCCGTCGCGTTCGAAATAGCGTATTTCCTATTTTGTTTGCGGATAGAGAACTCTTGCCACGAAAGAGATTCTTTGCAAATTGTTTGCAGAGCACACGATCGGCCATTAGCAGCGCTTATGTTAAAATTTTATGAAGTGTTAAAATCAGCGGTTCTCGTATTATGTTCACAGTGGCGTTAAAGTAAAAATTACCAATCTGCAGCGCCATTCGTTGCTATTATTTATATACATTCTTCAGTCATTATTGAATATAAGCTATAGATATTATTACAATTTGAATATAAAAACAAAAGGCATGATTCACCACAAGTTTATTCTTTGCAAGGAGTGATGGTAAAGAATGTAAAGTAATTGAAATGGTTTTAATTAAGATGGTCTCCGAAAGACAAGTGACGTCACTGGTTTAAGCAATAATAATAATAATAATAATAATAATAATAATAATAATAATAAATTGATAATTTTTATAGCGCTGTCTCCCAGCAAGGAGCCGGGCTCACAGCGCTTTACATGGAGATAATAACATACATATAATAATTTAAATATACATTCTTTTCATAATAACCACGTAAATAACAGTACAATACACATGAGTTTCGTGAATCATTAAAAAGAAATGTTGTTTCTTTAATTTTGAAAATAAATTTTGAAAAGATCCGTCTTAAGTGCAGTCTTGAAGGACTTGGTAGATGAAATACTCCGATGTGTTATGGTAGAGAATTCCATTGTTTGGCTGCATAAAAAGACCTTTCGCCAAATGTTTTAGTTCGTGTCTTAGGAACACAGAGAATGCGCGTGTCTGCAAAAGAACGTAGCGGACGACTTGGTGAGTAGACCAACAGAAGCTCAGTAGGATAGGAAGGGCATGAATCAGAAAAGAAGCTGTGACAGAGAACGGCCAGTTTGTAATCAATTCGGGCTTGTATAGGTAGCCAATGAATTGAGTAAAGTAGCGGAGTAACATGGTCATGTTTTTTGCCTTTAGAACTAATCTGGCAGCTGAATTTTGAACTTTCTGTAGTTTTTCAGTGCATTGTTTTGACGCACGTGACAGAAGAGAATTGCAGTTATTCATACGAACTAGTACAAGTGGACAGACTAGAGTTTTTGTGGCACTAACTGTTAAGTAATGACGATTGAGCTGATCTGACGCCAAGATTCCTAGTCGATGTTTTGAACAGTATATCAGAACTAGCCACCTGAATAGAATTCGGAAGAGACAAAGAACTGCGTGATTTATTGTTTCAGAGTAAGAGTGCTTATGTCTTGTCATCATTCAGTTTGAGCTTGCTGAAAGTCATCCAATACTTTACTTCATCAATGCACTCTTGCATCAATTTGACAGTGAAGTTAATATTAGATGGATCAGTGTGAGTGTAAAGCTGAATATCATCTGCAAATGATTGTCTTTTAACAGAATACTTTTCGAGCAGTAGAAGTAGTGGCCTTGTATACAGCACGAAATGTACCAGGCCCAAAAACGGAGCCCTGAGGCACACCATAAACCAAGTCAGCTCTGTGGGAGATACAGCCATCTACTGATACCACCTGTGATCTGCTTGATAAGTATTATTTAAACCAAGCAAGAACTGAGCCAGAAATTCCAAAATAATTTTGGAGGGTTTTTAGCAATGTTTGATGGTCAACGGTGTCAAAAGCAGCACTAATATCTAAGAGGACCAATATAGAGATTTTCCTACTGTCTAGTGCGATTAGGAGGCCCTTTGTTACCTTTAACAGGGTGGTTGTCACATAGCCGAGTGGGCGTGACCTTATTAACTCTGTCTCACAATAAATCTATGAGGCACTGTTTGAATAATATAACTTTTAATCACAACTTCTATTTACATTAATTTACATCCAGTATATCTCACGTCCGTAAAATAGAACCACACACTCAGTCGCCATGTTTTATTCTCTCCCGTCATGTGACCACTAACAATTATAGTTACCTCTCTCACGTGACACTCCCCCCATGCAAACAAAAAAAAATGTTTATGCAATATAACATTTTTTATCTTAATACAATTCCTTCAATCTGACATATTTAACTTCCTTATAATAGATATTAAAAAGTATCTAATAATCCACTCATAGTCTTTTTAATAACTGAAAAATATCATCACACATAAATTTAAATGTTGATAAAAAATCATCCTGAAAATAGATTAACCTATAAGCCATCAATAAGAAATCTTTATACAATATAATCAATGATGTTTATGTCTCTTTGCCAACTATGTTGTATACTCTGGTACAACACATAATACCTGTTAGATAATCAATTTGCTATCAATATTCATAATCATAATAATATGAGTTCAGACATAATCTGAAATAACAATATGTGCGAAGACATCACCAGTCTGCTTGCACTGAAATAATAAATATGAACTTTTAATATAATTGTAATATTGTTACATTGAAATTAAATTGAAATTCATTTTATTAGTCATAATATTT
Source organism: Ampullaceana balthica (assembly GCA_944989445.1). Classification (NCBI taxonomy): domain Eukaryota; kingdom Metazoa; phylum Mollusca; class Gastropoda; family Lymnaeidae; genus Ampullaceana; species Ampullaceana balthica. Next base: position 308,626 of record CALYLW010000423.1, read on the forward strand.
ATTATTAGGTATATCCTCCAGTGGAATTTACAAATCACTTCTTGTCCTGTATCCTGTACATAATACATGTAATGTTATTAAAATTAAAACAGTTATTAGTTCAATTTATTTTTGAATTCACATAATGTCCGTGTTTGAAATCATTCTGCTTAAAATGTCTACAAGCACATTGTCTTTTCCTTTGACAGATTTGATATCGAATTTGTAATCCGCTAATAGCATTGCATTGTTCAAAAATAGTTATTCTTCATCTGACGAGTATGAATTCAAATAGATGGGCTTTCAATGCTTCTTCAGACTAATAAATGTTGAATAGTTCACCAACTACGATCACTATTATGTCCATTCACAATATTAATTGTAGCATCTTGAATAAGTCGCTTAGCTGTAGAAATTTTATTTCTGCTTCCTGATAATTCAATAGTATTTCGACCAGATGAGTCACCATCACGAGACACCTTTATTCGACATCCACTGTCTGCTTCAATGTCTCTGATTCTGCTTCCTCTATGACCAATGATTTTTCCCACTTCATGTGATTTCACACAAATGCTTTCAGACTTTATAGTACTATCTTTATCTCTGCTACTATAGTCTTCATCCATTTTATCATATACATGATTGTCAATAGTGGCTTCAGTGTCACAAGCTCTTACTTCTTGATTCATATTTCTTCTATTTTTATAATTGATGTCTTAGTTTACATTCCTTCTCCATGGTTGATCAAAATTTCTTATTCTGGAAACAAAATTATATTTTCCTCTCCATGTTCTTCTATATTGATTATAATTGTCTCTCCATGTTCTTCTATCTTGATTATAATCTCTTACTCTATGTCTTGAATTATGATTATATTTGTCTCTCCGTGATTTTCTTTCTTGATTATAACTGCCTCTCCATGGTTGTCTATCTTGAACATTATCTCTATATCTGTTTCTCCATAATTTCTCTGCTGCATCTCCAGGCAATGGATTTTTATTTTCTAGTTTTGATGGAAATTTTATTTGCTTGAGGCGTTTTGACCATTCTCCAATTTCTTCATCACTTTCTTCGTCTTCATCCATCAAGCCAAACATTTCCTCCTCTTCCTCATCTTCATTTTTGTTGTGATCACCCAGATCAATTTTATTTCTTGGATCGGTAAATTCACTAATCTCATCTGTAAAAATGTCCTCAACATGAGCCCGCAGATGTGACCACTTGGACTCAGTTTAACTAGCTATATGTTATCAACATCAATACAGTTTAACTAGATATATGTTATCAACATCAATACAGTTTAACTAGAAATATGTTATCAACATCAATACAGTTTAACTAGCCATATGTTATCAACATCAATACAGTTTAACTAGCCATATGTTATCAACATCAATACAGTTTAACTAGCCATATGTTATCAACATCAATACAGTTTAACTAGCCATATGTTATCAACATCAATACAGTTTAACTAGCCATATGTTATCAACATCAATACAGTTTAACTAGCCATATGTTATCAACATCAATACAGTTTAACTAGCCATATGTTATCAACATCAACACAGTTTAACTAGCCATATGTTATCAACATCAATACAGTTTAACTAGCCATATGTTATCAACATCAATACAGTTTAACTAGCCATATGTTATCAACATCAACACAGTTTAACTAGCCATATGTTATCAACATCAATACAGTTTAACTAGCCATATGTTATCAACATCAACACATTTTAACTAGCAATATGTTATCAACATCAACACAGTTTAACTAGCAATATGTTATCAACATCAACACAGTTTAACTAGCCATATGTTGTCAACATCAACACAGTTTAACTAGCAATATGTTATCTTTTAGTTTTTGCTTTGAAACCTCTCTAATTTTTTTCCGGTCCCTGCGGAATATAATGAGCAGCATTTTTATTTCCGTTAAATTTGTATAGGAGACGCATTGAATTCATCAACTCAAATAAAGGCCGACTGTTCGATTGTCTGTCAAGGTATGTCTAACAATGTTTAACATTTAAAGCCAAAATGTTTCTTGCTTTAGAAAAACCAAGACTCCAATTGATTTCTTATAGATTGATGATTGATTTAGTGGTTTTGTACTTTAAGTTACAATTTTTATATAAAACTCAAAAAATTTAAAATAAATCAATTCCTTAAACCAATCCCAAGACCCATTCGCCATAACCAAAACAAAACAAAACAAAATCATCTATAATATTAATCTTCCACATGCTTTCAAACGGTAAAGATTTTTTGTCATGTGTCGAATTTCTCTGGATTATCAAATCGCCTGTTCATTTTTGTGCACTGTTTGTCTTTGACACTTCACAAACAGATGCATGCTTCCATAAGCGCCATGTAACATCTCAATATAAATGAACTCAGACATCATTGAAGATGAGGCTGAGCATGCACGTAAGCTACAAATATTTCCTAACAAAATCCACAATTTATGTCTCTCTATTTCTTAACTCAAGATTCACCTCATAAAACATTTATTCAATTTTTTACCAAGCTGACGCAGCTTGCGAAAATATAATATGAAGTGTATCCGAGAAGAGAGCAATGTATACGACATCTCCTTCGTAAAATCTCTAATTAATTATGAATTAACTGTTTGTTGGATATATTCATTTAAAACTAAGCCACATTTCATCTCTTTTGTTGAGAGCTTTAAATGTTATTGCTAATCGGAACATTCCTTAAATGTACTGTAAACAAAAAAAATTATATTATCCTCACTTGTCGCTTTGGGTAAATATTTTAAACATCAAATTGGGGTCCTCCACACAAGAGCTTCTTTGTTCAACTAATTGTAGCTCTGTCGCTGTTAGGAAGGGATATTAAAGAGAGCTATAATAGATCTTTTAAAAAATCGTTGTTATAATAGATTGTTCCATTTTATTGAGCACAATTTAACTAAGACTTTCACCTTGATATACACCTTAACCGTCAGCCTTAGATATAACATCAGACTCCACCTGGTACAGCTACACCTTAACCGTCAGTCTTAGATATAACATCAGACTCCACCTGGTACAGCTACACCTTAACCGTCAGCCTTAGATATAACATCAGACTCCACCTGGTACAGCTACACCTTAACCGTCAGTCTTAGATATAACATCAGACTCCACCTGGTACAGCTACACCTTAACCGTCAGCCTTAGATATAACATCAGACGCCACCTGGTACAGCTACACCTTAACAACCAGTCTTAGATATAACATCAGATTCCACCTGGTACAGCAATACCTTAACCGTCAGCCTTAGATATAACATTTGACTCCACCTGATACAGCAACACCGTAACCGCCAGCCTTAGATATAACATCAGACGCCACCTGGTACAGCTACACCTTAACAACCAGTCTTAGATATAACATCAGATTCCACCTGGTACAGCAATACCTTAACCGTCAGCCTTAGATATAACATTTGACTCCACCTGATACAGCAACACCGTAACCGTCAGCCTTAGATATAACATTTGACTCCACCTGATACAGCAACACCGTAACCGCCAGCCTTAGATATAACATCAGACTCCACCTGGTACAGCAACACCTTAACAGTCAGCCTTAGATATAACATCAGACGCCACCTGGTACAGCTACACCTTAACAACCAGTCTTAGATATAACATCAGATTCCACCTGGTACAGCAATACCTTAACCGTCAGCCTTAGATATAACATTTGACTCCACCTGATACAGCAACACCGTAACCGTCAGCCTTAGATATAACATCAGACGCCACCTGGTACAGCTACACCTTAACAACCAGTCTTAGATATAACATCAGATTCCACCTGGTACAGCAATACCTTAACCGTCAGCCTTAGATATAACATTTGACTCCACCTGATACAGCAACACCGTAACCGCCAGCCTTAGATATAACATCAGACTCCACCTGGTACTGCAACACCTTAACCGTCAGCCTTAGATATAACATCAGACTCCACCTGGTACAGCTACACCTTAACAACCAGTCTTAGATATAACATCAGATTCCACCTGGTACAGCAATACCTTAACCGTCAGCCTTAGATATAACATTTGACTCCACCTGATACAGCAACACCGTAACCGCCAGCCTTAGATATAACATCAGACTCCACCTGGTACAGCAACACCTTAACCGTCAGCCTTAGATATAACATCAGACTCCACCTGGTACAGCTACACCTTAACAACCAGTCTTAGATATAACATCAGATTCCACCTGGTACAGCAATACCTTAACCGTCAGCCTTAGATATAACATTTGACTCCACCTGATACAGCAACACCGTAACCGCCAGCCTTAGATATAACATCAGACTCCACCTGGTACAGCAACACCTTAACCGTCAGCCTTAGAAATAACATCAGACTCCACCTGGTACAGCAACACCTTAACCGTCAGCCTTAGATATAACATCAGACTCCACCTGGTACAGCAACACCTTAACCGTTAGCCTTAGATATAACACCAGACTCCACCCGGTACAGCAACACCTTAACCGTCAGCCTTAGAAATAACATCAGACTCCACCTGGTACAGCAACACCTTAACCGTCAGCCTTAGATATAACATCAGACTCCACCTGGTACAGCAACACCTTAACCGTCAGCCTTAGATATAACACAAGACTCCGCCCGGTACAGCAACACCTTAACCGTCAGCCTTAGAAATAACATCAGACTCCACCTGGTACAGCAACACCTTAACCGTCAGCCTTAGATATAACATCAGACTCCACCTGGTACAGCAACACCTTAACCGTCAGCCTTAGATATAACATCAGACTCCACCTGGTACAGCAACACCTTAACCGTCAGCCTTAGAAATAACATCAGACTCCACCTGGTACAGCAACACCTTAACCGTCAGCCTTAGAAATAACATCAGACTCCACCTGGTACAGCAACACCTTAACCGTCAGCCTTAGATATAACATCAGAATCCACCTAGTCGAGCAACACGACTTTCACATGTGCATACAATTATAACGTGTACAACCAACCACTTGAACAAGTACAACCAACCACTTGAACAAGTACAACCAAACACTTGAACAAGTACAACCAACCACTTGAACAAGTACAACCAGCGACTTGAACAAGTACAAACAATGACTTGAACAAATACAACCAGCGACTTGAACAAGTACAAACATTGACTTGAACAAGTAAAACCAACGACTTGAACAAGTACAAACAACGACTTGAACAAGTACAACCAGCGACTTGAACAAGTACAAACAATGACTTGAACAAATACAACCAGCGACTTGAACAAGTACAACCAACGACTTGAACAAGTACAAACAACGACTTGAACAAGTACAACCAGCGACTTGAACAAGTACAAACAACGACTTGAACAAGTACAACCAGCGACTTGAACAAGTACAAACAATGACTTGAACAAATACAACCAGCGACTTGAACAAGTACAAACAACGACTTGAACAAGTACAACCAGCGACTTGAACAAGTACAACCAGCGACTTGAACAAGTACAACCAGCGACTTGAACAAGTACAAACAACGACTTGAACAAGTACAAACAACGACTTGAACAAGTACAACCAACCACTTGAACAAGTACAAACAACGACTTGAACAAGTACAGACAACCACTTGAACAAGTACAAACAATGACTTGAACAAGTACAACCAGCGACTTGAACAAGTACAAACAATGACTTGAACAAATACAACCAATGACTTGAACAAGTACAAACAACGACTTGAACAAGTACAACCAGCGACTTGAACAAGTACAAACAACGACTTGAACAAGTACAACCAGCGACTTGAACAAGTACAAACAACGACTTGAACAAGTACAACCAACGACTTGAACAAATACAAACAACGACTTGAACAAGTACAACCAACGACTTGAAAAAGTACAAACAACGACTTGAACAAGTACAACCAGCGACTTGAACAAGTACAAACAACGACTTGAACAAGTACAACCAACCACTTGAACAAGTACTAACAACGACTTGAACAAGTACAAACAACCACTTGAACAAGTACAAACAACGACTTGAACAAGTACAACCAGCGACTTGAACAAGTACAAACAATGACTTGAACAAATACAACCAACGACTTGAACAAATACAAACAATGACTTGAACAAGTACAACCAACCACTTGAACAAGTACAAACAACGACTTGAACAAGTACAACCAGCGACTTGAACAAGTACAAACAATGACTTGAACAAATACAACCAACGACTTGAACAAATACAAACAATGACTTGAACAAGTACAACCAGCGACTTGAACAAGTACAACCAACGACTTGAACAAATACAAACAACGACTTGAACAAGTACAACCAGCGACTTGAACAAGTACAAACAATGACTTGAACAAATACAACCAGCGACTTGAACAAGTACAAACAACGACTTGAACAAGTACAACCAGCGACTTGAACAAGTACAAACAACGACTTGAACAAGTACAACCAGCGACTTGAACAAGTACAACCAACCACTTGAACAAGTACAAACAACGACTTGAACAAGTACAACCAGCGACTTGAACAAGTACAAACAACGACTTGAACAAGTACAAACAACGACTTGAACAAGTACAACCAGCGACTTGAACAAGTACAACCAGCGACTTGAACAAGTACAAACAATGACTTGAACAAGTACAACCAGCGACTTGAACAAGTACAAACAACGACTTGAACAAGTACAACCAATGACTTGAACAAGTACAAACAATGACTTGAACAAGTACAACCAGCGACTTGAACAAATACAAACAATGACTTGAAAAAATACAAACAATGACTTGAACAAATACAAACAACGACTTGAACAAGTACAACCAGCGACTTGAACAAGTACAAACAATGACTTGAACAAGTACAAACAATGACTTGAACAAGTACAACCAACGACTTGAACAAATACAAACAATGACTTGAACAAATACAACCAGCGACTTGAAAAAATACAAACAATGACTTGAACAAATACAACCAGCGACTTGAACAAATACAAACAATGACTTGAACAAGTACAACCAACGACTTGAACAAATACAAACAATGACTTGAACAAATACAACCAGCGACTTGAACAAATACAAACAATGACTTGAACAAGTACAACCAGCGACTTGAACAAGTACAACCAATGACTTGAACAAATACAAACAACGACTTGAACAAGTACAAACAACGACTTGAACAAGTACAAACAATGACTTGAACAAGTACAACCAACGACTTGAACAAGTACAAACAACGACTTGAACAAGTACAACCAGCGACTTGAACAAATACAAACAATGACTTGAACAAATACAAACAATGACTTGAACAAATACAAACAATGACTTGAACAAATACAAACAACGACTTGAACAAGTACAACCAACGACTTGAACAAGTACAAACAACGACTTGAACAAGTACAACCAGCGACTTGAACAAGTACAAACAACGATTTGAACAAGTACAACCAGCGACTTGAACAAGTACAACCAGCGACTTGAACAAGTACAAACAACGATTTGAACAAGTACAACCAACGACTTTAATCTGTAAATACCTCGACTTTTATATGCACATAGTATGACTTTAACATTCATATAATACTTTGATATGTAGGCCTATATTTCATAGTATTTTTGTGGTAAAACAGGTATAAATAATTTAGGTTAGCCTAAACCAATAAACAAGAAATTCACGTGTACCAAGACATTTACGTGCAGCTTGTAGTAGCTACTAAGACTTTCATATGTACACACAAAGACTTTCCTAAGTACATAAATAGATTTTCTCTACAGCGACTTTAAAATGTACATACTTCGAATTTCACACAAACATACCACAATTCACAAATATACCACAATTCACACAAACATACCACAATTCACAAACATACCACAATTCACAAACATACAACAATTCACAAACATACCACAATTCACAAACATACAACAATTCACAAACATACAACAATTCACAAACATACCACAATTCACAAATATACCACAATTCACACAAACATACCACAATTCACAAACATACCACAATTCACAAACATACAACAATTCACAAACATACCACAATTCACAAACATACAACAATTCACAAACATACAACAATTCACAAACATACCACAATTCACAAATATACCACAATTCACACAAACATACCACAATTCACAAACATACCACAATTCACAAACATACAACAATTCACAAACATACCACAATTCACAAACATACAACAATTCACAAACATACAACAATTCACAAACATACAACAATTCACAAACATACCACAATTCACAAACATACAATTCACAAACATACAACAATTCACAAACATACAACAATTCACAAACATACCACAATTCACAAACATACAACAATTCACAAACATACCACAATTCACAAACATACCACAATTCCTTCACCCGTCCAACCATCCTTCTATCAGCGAACATACGATCGTAATTCCCGTCTGTATGTGACTCATACCGGATTATACCCCCAGGATTTTACTTGGTGCGTACACTCCCCTCCGACCGCCACTTGTTCAACAAAAACACATTGTCACTACAACCTGCGTCTTTTAGATAGATAGATTCGACTTGTGTCCTCCTGGTAGGCTGTCAACCGGTACCCGGGCACCCGTTGTCGTGCGATTACCTGGGTAGTAAATTCCTCCCGTGTACCCGTGAAATTGTGGCTATAAAGTATGTGTTTATTAACGGAGGCCAAACTTCTGTTCGCATGCTGCATTTTTGTGTTTACATTGCGGCTCGCGAAACAATTTATCAAATGAAAATTTATGTTTGAAATACTTTGGTGTGAAGTACATCTAAGGAGAAATATCTGTCAACGGGAAATATCTGTCAACGGGAAATATCTGTCAATTGGAAATATCTGTCAACGGGAAATATCTGTCAATTGGAAATATCTGTCAACGGGAAATATCTGTCAATTGGAAATATCTGTCAACGGGAAATATCTGTCAATTGGAAATATCTGTCAACGGAAAATAAAATACGACCCGACTAACTACAATTTATTTTGATACATCTTTTTCCTCTGTATATGAATCAGACATCGCAAACCCAAAAAGGTTGTGGTTCTTTGAGTGAATCATATTATAAGGAAAACAAAACTCCTCTTCCGAAAATCATTAACAACAACAAACACAGCCTCTTTCATCTCTATGCAGTCCATCCTTATTATCGGCAACAACTTTGCTTTGAAATTTGCCGACCGATTGAGACTAGTCAATGTCGTTAATCTACCCACCTTCCCCCCCCCCACACTCATATAGCCCCGCACACTTTCCTTGTGTTTCTTTTGTTCATAACATGTGTTTGCCTAGCCCAAAAACCCATTTTAAAACTACACCAAAAGTTGGCAGCGTTTAAAGTTAATAAATTAAATAGTTACTAACAGTGTAAGATTGGTAAGACGGTCGTGTGGAATCGCACCAATCAAGTTAAAATACAAGTTTTAAATCCCTTATATTAACTTCACCGTCTTCTCTCTCTCTCTCTCTCTCTCTCTCTCTCTCTCTCTCTCTCTCTCTCTATCTCTCTCTCTCTCTCCCTCTCTCTCTCTCTGTCTGTCGTGGGAGGGCGGAAAAACAAAAGTAAACAATGCCCTACTTCCCGTGATGCTATCGAGCTGAAATTTTGCAAATAGTCTTGTGTCACCTAACAATGCATTGTAGCAAAATTTCAGATCGATCGAATGTACCTCAATTAAAATAATGCATTTTTAGTTTATCTCAATATAACTAAATGTAGCCGTCTGATATTGTTTACATCTACGTGTCACTTGAGTTCACTCCAGCCAACGATGACAACATCTCGTGTTTTACAGCCAGGTGAGTTCACTCATGCTCAGTCTGTAAATGTTTGTCACGCGATGCGTATTATATTGAACATAATCAATACTTTTACTTATGTCTCATATATAAGGGATTTACAGTCAAAAACTTTGTTTTACGGGTTGTTTAATTAAATTCTTTATCTTAACTTCACCGCCGTGTCTTAGTCGGTCGGGCGGAAAAACAAAAGTAAAACATGACCCACATCTCGTGATGCTATCGAGCTGAAATTTTGCAAATAGTCTCGTGTCACCTAACAATAAAATTGTATCAAAATTTCAGATCGATCGAACATACCATAATTAAAATAATGCAGTTTTAGTTTATCTCTATATAACTCAATGTAGCCGTCTGCTATTGTTTACATCCTCGTGTCACTTGAGTTCACGCCAGCCATTGATGACCACATCCCGTGTTTTACAGCAAGGAGAGTTCACTCAGTTTCAGTCTGTAAATGTTTGTCTCATTTGAACATGATCAATACTTTTAGATATGGCTCATATATAAGGGATCTATAGTCAAAAACTTTGTTTTTACGGTATCCGGGCAGCTTTTTCAACAATATTGACAGCAGTCTGCTGGTAAAGTTTTCATAAAGATAAACATTTATAGTCTCAACCGGCGGCAATCGGAACAAATAGTCCTAAGGGTCGCCAGGGTTTTAAAGAGAAGGTGACGCCCACAATGAATTATTGACAGAACGGTTAGTCGGATGAGTCCCACACCTGCACACTTATGAGGACCGCAAAGATCGACCACTCACCAACGCTGTAAGACCAATCCTAACTATTTCGAGTAATTCACTCATTGCGATATGTGGGTCACATATAAATCACGAAGAATTAGAAACGAAAAGTATGACAGATATGAGAAATACGTTTGATAGTGCATTTTAGATGGCGTTACATCCCTTCATGCATTTGAATATTTTCCAGCTTATATCGATATCAAAATAAGAATTTCAGGATATTGATAGAAAAGAATTAACCACACAAAAAATTTAAACCATGTCTTCAATGAAAGTTGTTGGTATTTTATGAGTCTTGAATTTATTTTGTTTTTGTTTGCTTTGGTTGTTTGTTTGGGTTTTTAAAAAAAAATTAAATATTTTTTTATATTATTATTATTATTTTAATAAAATCCTGAAATTATATTAATTTTTCTTTTAAACTCAAATATTTGAGGCTTGGCTCTCAAATCAAATGTATAGAATCAAGTAAATTCAATAATGTAGAAATTAAGCCTGCAATAACTTTCTTAAAAGCGAACTCTAACCATGTGAAGCTCCTAATACCGCGAAGCTCATCACTTTAAAAATTAAATAATTCGCCTCAAAACTCACCTTTTTCCGCAATGAATGCTTCATCAGTAAAACTACCCCTAAGAGATTTAGATAGGATGAGAATTTATGCTACAAACTTACTAACAGAACACGGTGCTGATAACGCTAAACAAAAGAGTTTTTTGTAAAATAAACTTTAAACAAGACAAAATCAAACTTTAATTCTGTATTTTGTGCATTTTTCTTTTAAATGGTATTTTTGTAACTTTGTTTTAAATTATTGTAAAAATCCACTCTTTGAGACCTACAAGTAGCCCCTTAAACATTCATATTGACAGACTATCAGACGGGGCCAGCAAACAAGGGCAACACTCCGCTAGGTTAAATTACCTCCCGCGAAAATGGTCGATCAGCAAAGAGGGTAATAATAATGATGAGTCGTAGAGATTGAACGGGGCCTCGACACTGGAGCAGGTCCGGGGGCGGTGGCTCAACTCAGTGGTAAGAAAAATAAATATCTGCAAGTTGGCCAGAATGTCATTTACTGATCGATCGAAGCTGGGGAGCCAACAGAACGATGGACGCTGGGGAGCCAACATAACGATCGAAGCTGGGGAGCCAACAGAACGATCGAAGCTGGGGAGCCACAGAACGATCGAAGCTAGTGAGCCAATAGAACGATCGAAGCTGGGGAGCAAACAGAACAATCGAATCTGGTGAGCCAACAGAATGATCGAAGCTGGGGAGCCAACAGAACGATCGAAGCTGGGGAGCCAACATAAAGATCGAAGCTGGGGAGCCAACAGAATGACCTAAGCTGGGGAGCCAACAGAACGATCGAAACTGGGGAGCCAACAGAACGGAGACTTTGGCGAAACTTTTTAAAGTATATTTATACATTGGTGGTTAGTTTAGATTATAGCTTAGAATATTAATAGACGTTTTAACATTAAGTTTCAATGTAAATATTTTAGCAACATTATACAGAAGATAAGATTTCAGACAGGAGAAGTAAATTAATAGGGTTTAATTTAACTGCTAAACGTTAAGGAAAGTAACCACAAAATATTGTGTTTTTTTTGCCTATCCGAACTGCGGCAAAAGCGCAATTTAATGCGTGATATGCCACAATTTTGGGTTAATGTCTCTTATATAAGAGCTTAAGATGTGATGAAATAGACATGAATCAACAATGTGGCAAAAAAAATTGTGTAAATATATTACAATACATTCTATCGTGAATAATATTCGAACATCTGACAACAAAATGGTGTAAAGTGGAGCCAGTGTAAAGAAAACTGGTGAAATGTGGCACATTTAGTGTATTCTATGAACGTCATTCAGCAATCATCTGTCTGTCAAACGTGAAGAAAACTGGTGAAATGTGGCACATTTAGTGTATTCTATGAACGTCATTCAGCAATCATCTGTCTGTCAAACGTGAAGAAAACTGGTGAAATGCGGCACATTTAGTGTATTCTATGAACATCATTCAGCAATCATCTGTCAAACGTGAAGAAAACTGGTGAAATGTGACACATTTAGTGTATTCTATGAACGTCATTCAGCAATCATCTGTCAAACGTGAAGAAAAAGAATGGATAAAACATATTACCATCAGCCCCACATCAAACTAAACTGTAAATTACACTTTTCTTATTGCTAATGTTTCACTGTCCGGTATTGAAAGTATCAATTTGTGTTGTATTGTTTTGACTTACAACATTATTTTTTTGAGAAAGACATTTCTTTCATTAGAGATCATTCACATAACAAACGAAAACATTGTATCAATCATATTTATGACCATCTTGCCATTATTAGAAGATTCCTCTCCCACCTCAAGTCGAAATTGTTTTTTCCCGGCCGTTTTGGATTAGTTTTAATCTATGTCCCTGGATACCGATCCCTTTTAGCTTTAATCCCGCACGTAAGGCAGTTGAAAGAGATATAAGCTGTAATCAAATCCTTTCTCATAATTCCTTTTTTTAGTCATATAGGAAGGATTGATGTTCATCGGATGTAGAGGAAGAATTATTTTTTTTTAATTCAATCTCTTAATCTTTTAAAAATAAAAGAATCTTTGAAGTGACCCCAACTCTCAATACTACGAGTGTCCATATATATATATTGTTTTCGCGAGTCACGCTGAAGATTTAAAGTAACATGGGTAAGGTACCACGGTCACATAAGACTAATTATATCTAGATCGACTTTCAAAACGCCGATTTCCTGTGTCGGCTCTAAATCTAGCATCACAAAAAATCATGGTTAAAAGTGAACATCCTCCTATGGCTTGCTTGCGCCTTACTTCTTACATAACGGTTTTACTGAAATGTTCTAACATTACACCGATGTTCTTGGCTTGTATCTGTTCCGTGTCGGATGACGTCAAGAAACCGTCTGAGCCATAAACTCTATAATCGGTCTGGATCTTTAATCCCCCGATCTCGGCTTAATCTAATGTGGCATAAGTATTGAGGTCACTCATCTATCCCTCGCTACCTGGTCCGTAGCCGTTTTCTTTTATGTGTGATTCTGAAGCCCCCGGAAAAGCTGTAACCAGAGATAACAAGTGTTGGTCAAACAGACAAGAAGCAATAGTTTTAACTCGCCCACGCTTGAGACTTGGATGGATTTTTAAAATACTTAAAAGGCCCAGTGTAACTAAAGGATGTTCTGATATTATAGTTACAGTCGTACATTACAAATATTGTGAAGATGTCTGAACAAAATAAGATTAAATCATGAAGTCACAAAGCAACACTCTGAAACAATCATGGCATTATTTAGGAACACCCTGAAACAATCATGGCGCTATGTAGGAACAACAAGAAACAATCATGGCGTTATTTAGGAACAACCTGCAACAATCATGGCGTTATTTTGGAACAACCTGCAACAATCATGGCATTATTTAGGAACAACCTGAAACAATCATGGCGTTATTTAGGAACAACCTGAAACAATCATGGCGTTATTTAGGAAAAACATGCAACAATCACAGCGTTATGAACCGTTATGTAGGAACAACCTGAAACAATCATGGCGTTATCTAGGAACAACCTGAAACAATCATGGCGTTATTTAGGAACAACCTGAAATAATCATGGCGTTATTTAGGAAAAACCTGAAACAATCATGGCGTTATGTAGGAACAACCTGAAACAATCATGGCGTTATGTAGGAACAACCTGAAACAATCATGGCGTTATTTAGGAACAACATGCAACAATCACAGCGTTATGTAGGAACAACCTGAAACAACCAGGGAATACTGTAGCATCAACCTGTCAACCTGACCCAATCAAGTTTGTATACATTATAACAAACAGTTACACTCATTCACGACATGATGGTCAAAATATATTTTCACTTTTCTTAATGAAAAATAAACAGAGCAGGCGCAGGAAAATGACTTTTTGTCACGCTTGACAAATTCGTCGTAAAACTTGTGGGTTTAAGAGCAGTATGATGTGGTCGTGGTAAACTATTATTGGTCTGTTTCGATCACTGTTTTTCTCAAGGGTATTGTCTGGTCTTTCTCCTAGTCGGACCTTCGCCCACTTGTAAATCGAGACATGTTTTATCACTAATGTTAATCCACTAAGGTACCTAGTAGTCCAGGGCAGACAATCGGCTTTACTTGGAACGAAGACAAGGAAAGCAGAGGTTGTGCTCCCTGAATCGGGTCCTGAACAATACAATAACGCTTAAATAAAAAAAATATATGCTGTTCCTATATCAATAATATTGATTTATGGGGCCTACATAATAATTTTCAACAATTTAAAGAATTTCTCTTTTTTACATAATGATAAAGATGAAAACGGAAAAGCGTCTTCATTAGGACCTATTCAAATTTATGATAATAAAAATCATGACCCCTCACAAAGCTGGTAGAAATCTTTTGGGAAACCAATTTAGCGAAAAATTCGATCGTTTTTACATAAAACGTAGAGTAAAAATCAAATAATCTTACAAGTACAAATTAGAATTGTAGTCAGGATGGCCGAGTGGTCTAAGGCGCTGCGTTCAGGTCGCAGTCCACTCTTGTGGGCGTGGGTTCAAATCCCACTTCTGACAATCATTTTTTTTGTGGTGTAAAACACAAAAATCTTCTATTTAAATATAAGTTGAAATATAAAGTAATTCTGAAAGGAAAATGAACCATGTCAGTATGCTACCAAAAGTTATTCTATTAAAGAATGTTAAAATATCGAATATTATAGGCAAAAAGCAATTATTATTTTGTATGTGTAAAAGGTCATTCAAAATTTAAATTGTATTTTATTTAACAGCACTTGATAAGATCAAAGCCCGCATTAAAAATTGTCATATTCACATCCGTAGAGCTAACAATATTGACGTGGTCTAAACAGCGACTAGCGCTTAGTTGGTCAGTGTGATGGTTAGCAAGATGTTAGGTTAGCCAATGACCAATGCCAATGACTTCAGAGCACCAGAAAAACGTCGATGCTGTGTACATCATGATGCTGTGTACATCATAATGCTGTGTACATCATAATGCTGTGTACACCATAATGATGTGTACATCATAATGCTGTGTACATCATAATGATGTGTACATCATAATGCTGTGTACATCATAATGCTGTGTACATCATAATGCTGTGTACATCATAATGCTGTGTACATCATGATGCTCTACGAATGATGACACGTTGCATGATGATTGGGTAACGTGGCAACACGACTAGTCAAAGACTTGTAACGAGCATGGCGTAAGAAGCAATATAATAAATAAACCCTCGTATCCCATTAAAACTTGAGTTCGACTCTCCACCCAATGCCACGTCGTAATAGTCCACTATAGCGCTGATGGTCATCTCTTCTTTTTAAATGCTTTAGTCGAAGATGTTGAATGCGCTTTTTAAAGATAATAATTCCTTAGATGTTTACTTGTCTTCGTTACATTCTCCCAAAGTGTGAGAAAGATGTTCCTTATCATTAGCGCACTTGCTGCAAAAGGGCGCACTTGGTTTCTGTCCAACCTCACTGGGAACTTTATAAAGGAAATGTGAGGAGAAACCCAGGCCATATTATAAGATACCCGTTTTCAAATAGTTTTTTAATAATCCGGTGCAACCATTGCATAAAAAGTTTTGTATGAATTCAGTACATTAGCTAATTATTTTAAACATTACTGTTAATTATAATTATCTTTTTGGACTTGTAAAAATAAAAAAAAATAAAAAACGTTCCCGCGAACCGGATTCGAACCAGTGACCTAAGGATCGCTTCATTCATTCTACAGTCCTCCGCTCTACCAACTGAGCTATCGCGGGCCACGAAATATATGTGTCTAAGATGTTCAATACATTAATCTTTGTGCTGCTAGCGAACTAGATAAATTAGTGTTTCAGATTTAACAACTGAAAGCCCACCTTTAATTTTTAAGCGAATCCATGGATCTGTTTTTTTATTCAGAAAAAAAAATTATCACAGGCTAACAACAAACAATTAGAAAGAAGAAAAAAGAAGGGAAAAAAAATGAAATTTCAAAAAAATAATATTTTATTGCAAAATAACGAAAATTTTCTTTCAATTTTGACATTTGCGCAAAGGCAAAGTGTGATAAAAATGTATTCGTTCCCAAAATCATACTGAAAATTTGTATCAAGACTAAGAATGATATTTGTAAAAACTTAAAAAAGAGATATTTACAACTTATTTGACTATTTGTTTGAATTGTTAAAAATCACATTCACGTGAGGTCACCACATAATTTGTCAAATTTTTAGGGGTAGCAATGTAAAAAAAAATATTTAAAATTTCCAGAATGAAAAATATTTTTAAAAAACATTTTAAATCCTAGAGAATATCAATGGCAATATGCATGCAAAGTTTGAGGCTTGTAACTATAATATTTTTTCAACTTATCACATATCGCAGTTCTAAAAAATGAAAAAATTGCAAAGTTGAGAAAAATGAAAAAGAAGTTTAAAAATTATATTTTCAAAAATTCCGAGGTATACAAACAATATATGATACATACATCTCATTCATACATCATCCACCAGTGAAAATAACAATTTAATAATACAGACAGACAAAAATAATATATGATTCACATACTGTTTCTAACACCGCCCTGCCAAAATAAAAAGTGGCAGAGACATTAAAAAAAAATTTATATTTTCTATGACACTTCTTAAATAAAAACAACAATGTGTAAAGAATATCAATAGAAATAAAATTGCAAAGTTTGAGGCTTGTAACTATAAAAAAAATAATACTTAACAACTTATCATATTTGGCACTCTTAAAAATGAGGAAACGCAAAGTTGAGAAAAACATAAAGAGATGTCTAAGAAAGATATTTTAAAAATTCTCAGGTATACAAACTATATAGGATACATGGATATCATTTATTCAATATCCATGAGTAAAAAAATTTTTTTTTAATATATAGACAGACGAAAATAAACTTTAGCTCTCACAATTTTTCAAACACTACCCCCCCCCAAAAAAAAATAAAATAAAAAGTACAAAATTTAAAAAAACAAACATTGTAGGACACATTAATTTATGAAAGAAACAACAATAAACTGTGTAAAGAATATCAATAGAAATAAGCTTGCAAAGTAGAAGAGTGCAGCTACAATACTATCTCTCCTGTAAGATGTGATGACAAAAATATCATTCCCGAACAATAATAAAACATGCACTAAAAAGTTTCAATACTAACATCTAAAGACACTTTGTAATATTGACAACTAATGAATGAAACATTTTCACAAAAAATGCATAAAAATAAGAAAAGAATGTAAAGAAAGAAATATATATAATAAATTACTTAAATAAAATAATCATATCAAATTCATATTATCCACTGCGAGCTCAAACAGCTTTTCCTCGTAGATGCCAGACTTTGGTGATAATATGCAGGTTGAATGTATGCTGGTGTTTATTCATTTATAAAGATTATCATAGGCATATACAAAACATTCCCATAAGAGCATGGCCTGATCCAGTCACTAAGCCACAGCTCCTTTGCTGACATTCAAAAGTTGCAGTCATACACCTGTTGAGTAAGAAGACGAGGTGACGAAGGCACACATGCTGCATGAAACTAAATAAATCCAGTTCAGTGTGTGTTTATGTTCATTTCGACTGAGGAAGTGTCCCCCAACATTCAGCCATGGAAAGTCTTGAAATAGCAGCTGAAAGACATCGATCTGCATGAATGACGAAGCAAAGAGCCATTAGATGTACCGATGTGATGCCCAGTGATTTTTCAGTTCTTGAAGCTGATGGCGGAGAGAAGTGACCATTGTTCATAGCTGGTGGTGAAGAGTTACTCCAGTTCTTTGAAGATAGTACTATCATAAAACTGGTCTGCTCTTCATCAGGTGCCTGGCTCTTCTTATCCTGGAGGGGTTTTATCACCTGCATTTTAGAAAATAAAAAAAGTTGTATTATTAGAAATTAGATGCAAATGTAGGCAAAAAGTATTGAGTAATGATAATAGGATTATAACTATTTGTTATGATTTTTCTTCTTTGTATATATCTGTTTTTAATTTTAGGATATTTAGTATTATTGCACTCAATTTTTCATTGATATTCATCATCATGCTTGTCATTGACCACATTTGTTGTCATTGACAACGAAATAATTTTGTTCACCGTCATTTCAAATTAGACACATGTTACGAGGTCAAACATAAGGAAATGAGAACTTGAATGTTTATTTCTATTAAAATATATCATTTTACATTGAAATTTGATATTATTTGGCACCGATAGCCATTAGCCATTATTTAATTTGTAGTCCCTTACACATAAGCGTATCATTATCATGTTTCATAAGATAGTAATTTCTTAATAGCCGCGATGGCTATGCCTAATACTAGTACTAGTAGCCTACTAGTATTACTACAACTCAGGGGCGGATTAAGACTCCACGGGGCCCCTGGCTGCAATTCAAACTGGGCCCTATCCAGCCAGCGTCCCTTTAAATAAAATGATTTGTGACAGCTAATAATATAAAACTATGACTGTAACTTGTAACTAAATAGTCCACTGGTTCCTTTCTGATAATTTTTATGTACTACGGTTCGGATTCATCAAAACACTGAACAAGAATAAATGACTGTTTGCCGGTATCATAAACTTGAGTGTAAAAAGATAATGTTTTAAAAAAAAGACAAATTTAAAAAAAAAGTTACACCCCCCCTCGGGAATCGAACCCGACACCGCTTGCACTGCAAGCCTTGTACGCTACTACAAGACCACCAGATCTTAATGGGAAAGTTAAATTAAAAATATATAATACGTATTCACTATCGGGTCCAAATCCGAATAGCGATCAGATTAATACATAAGATTTTATTACTTTATTTAATTTATATTTTTCGGGATTCACTCAAAAATGTGTCCACCTTTATTATAAAATATACTAAATTTGGGGGCCCCTACCACAAAATATCTAACAAGTGACCCCCACTCTAAAAACAGCCAGATTGTCATCCTCACTGATGCTAAGACAGTGCTCCAGTCTCTCAAAATCCCAAACGCCATGATCAATCAGACACTCAGTACAGAACTATTGAAACTGAGCAAAATAACAAAAGAACTCATTCTCCAATGGATCCCTTGACATGTGGAACTTGAAAGAAATGACACTGCTGACTCCTTGGCAAAAACTGGAGGCAGTAAAAAACCAGGCAGAGCCATCTCTACACCACGAAGAAATCAAAGCAATACTCAAAAGAAGTGAATCTGAAAGATGGTCCGAGCTCAAAGAAAACCACCCAAAAAGTGATGCATACTTCAAACTCCCCCGCCAATCACAAAACATCATTTTCAGGCTAAGGACGGGCCACAACAAACTTAGGCAACACATGTTCCGCCAACTTCGAATTGGAGAAAGTGAAATGTGCCCCTGCGGGACAGCTGCGGAAAATGCGGAACATGTTCTCCAAAACTGCCCTCTGTACCACCATACCCGGACAGACATATGGCCCCAGGAAGCTACCCTCGATGACAAACTCTATGGTGGACTGGACCAACTGACAGCCACAGCGCAGTTCATGACAAATATAGGACTTGCTGTCTAAATCCTCTATCAAAAGATTTTGAGAACGAAGAAGAAGAAGAAGAAGGGGGCCCCTAAATCATCGGGGGCCCCTGGCTTTAGCCCGTTCAGCCCCCCCTCTTAATCCGCCATAGCTACAACTGAAACTGCTTTGAAAACTAACTCATTCATTCATGGTCTAAAATTACCAAAATATATTTATTAAATACAAAATTAAATTCAACTCAACTATTCAAAACAAGAAAATTTGTACAAATTTGAACTTTTGTTTAGACATCCAAAATAAAATTGTTCGATCGATAATTGGTTGTGCTCAGTGACAATTTTAGGAAAAACCTAGCCAACAGGTCAAAAAAACCTAGATCTGAGAGAAAAAAACCTAGACACGCTAAAAATAAACAAATATGACGTCACAAAGCTACACCACCACCCTCCCCCCTTGTCACGTGTGAATCATGAGTTGGATGACGGAGAGGTCACGTGAGTGAAAGCGCAGGAAGAAGGTTCGAGAGTATTATTCAAGATTGCTAGAATGTAGTGATGATGTTTCTACGAAGTGTAACCTCAATTTGATATTCGCGTACATGGCGTTCATATTGAAGTTATTTTATTGACAATAGTATTTCAAGGATTTATTGCACGAAAGTTTGTGATATGTGAGAACGCCTACAATACACATATTAATTTAATGACAGTACTATACACATAAGCTACGATAGACATTAAAAATAAAATTTGAAATGTTAATTAAACAAAGCATGTAATGACATAATGTCGTTTCATTTTTGCTGAAAAATATATATTTAAAATTATGAAATCTCTATGTATATACTTGACCTAAACGAGTATGTGCAACCGAGCATGACGATTGACCCTCGCTGAGGTCAACTAATCACTGTTAACTGTTGGAAAGCGAAGGTAGTGGAGGGGTGGGGCATGTCTTGAGACCAGCAATGCTTTTTGCATTCATGTTTTGTTGTTCACTCACAGAGTACATGTATTTCGTAGTGTATTGGTTATTACATCCCCCTGACATGAGGCAAATTTTAGGTTCAAGACCCAGCTGGCAACATTTTTTTTTAAATTTTAAAAATATTTATGATTATGACCGTTCTTTTCCCCCTTTCTTAGCGAAAATTAACACCGCTTCGCATGTATTTCACGAAAACAAAGTTTCTTTCAATGTCATACCAATTCCTTCATCAGGTTTCTATCGGTCGCATATTTCTGGGAAAAGATCATAGACGAAGGCGTTGCTCTCCAACTTGACAACATGGCTGTAATATTTTTGTTTCTCAATATTGGTATAACTTTGGCGACGTGCTCTCCTTTGTCCTCAGTGACGGAAACGTAATCAAACACTCTTCAATAATATGCTCAGTACATGAATACTTCAGGAATGTATGGTGTGTCACGTGTGATTGGCATGATTTGTGACGAAGAGGTCACGTGAATGGTGGACGCGGGAAAAAAGGAGCCTTCCTATTGGTTGAAAGGGTTGGGTGAGCAGTTGTCAGTGGAGTTCCGTAGTGAAAGGACGGAATGTGTGTGTGCCTCAAGATTTCCACGTTGTATAACCTCAAATGATATTTCTGTGTACAAAATATACATATTAAAGTTGTTTTGTTGAAACAAGTTCTTCAGTGGATTATTGTGCACAAGATTCTGTATTGTGAGAACGCCTACTAAAGAGTTACATATAAAATAAAGTTAAGAGTTACATTGGTGTCGAAGTAAAAGTGATTGCCATTAGGCATAAGTTCTAAGTGAACACAGTACAAGAGATTTTAGAAAGGAGATTTCGTGGAAATAACAAGTATTGGATATTTCAAAAGGAAAAGTATTCATTAAAAGAAGAAATATTAGCAGCTATCGTATTTTGTGAATATTCAAGTTCGTAAGAAGCTGTGAATAAAATGTTGTGGTTCAATGAAAATACAATAATATTTCAAGATGGTGGCATAAATGCACATGGTCACAGCGAGCGGTGTATACAACTAGGTCACCTAGTTTGTTCTACGTCACAGTCGACGACAGTACAAGTATACTACACAGTGCTGGAATCTGCGTCGTGTAGGCTTGCTGTATGGTGACACACGGTGAACATATATAGGTTGTGACGTCAACAAGCTCAATGCTAGTTGATTCCAGGAAATATTTGTAAAAATAACCTGGAACTTGGAAGGCTATGGACTATTAATTATGAAGTGTGAATTAAAAATAAAGGAACGTAATTTTTATCCATTCATTGTGTGAAGAGTTTGATAATTGCAATTTTGGATTAATGGAGTGAACTAAATGTTAAAAACACTACTCGAAAATTGAAATTTTAACCAAGTGACTTTTATTCAAAACGATTGGACCATTTAATATGTTTTGTCAATCTGAGGGAGCGTATATATTAAGTATACTAAAGATCCCATGTGAGGATTCTTTTGTTGTCTCATCTTGTCAATACTAAATTGCATGGTTTAGACGTGTCACTTATTTGAACTTAACATTTTGAATTCAAGATTTGTCATTTGAAAGATTTATAACTTTATCAATATATACCTAAATTCCTTACCAAATTGCTGGACTCATATTATGCAATACAACTAAACATGGATTACTACGAA
The DNA here is from genome assembly GCA_944989445.1 of Ampullaceana balthica. NCBI lineage: Eukaryota > Metazoa > Mollusca > Gastropoda > Lymnaeidae > Ampullaceana > Ampullaceana balthica. Next base: position 331,482 of record CALYLW010000423.1, read on the forward strand.
AGACTCACTGCCATGGCTAAAGAAATCGGACTAAGTGGACAAGATTTGAGAGATTTCATTAAAGAAAAGCTAAAAATAGCCAAAGAAGAAGAGTTGCGAGAAATAGCCAAATTAAAAGAGATGCTAAGAATAGCTGAAGAAAAAGAAAATCAAATAATAGCTGAAGAAAAAGAGAAGCTAAGAAAAGCTGAAGAAAAAGAGAATCAAAGAATTGCTGAAGAAAAAGAGAATCAAAGAATTGCTGAAGAAAAATAGAGGCAAAGACTAATAATTGAAAGAGAAGAAAGAGCTGCAAAAAGAGAATTTGAACAACTTCAAATTGACAAGTTAAAACTACAACTTGATTTAGAGAGTAGAGGCCTCAATCCTGGTAATGAAACAAATAGAAGGTCAGCACCAAGGGATACTATCAATGTAAGAAAATATGATAGCCAGAAAGAAAAAATGGATGTTTACCTGAATTATTTCGAATCCATAATGGCTATGAAAGGCTATAATGAAGAAGATTGGCCAGCACAATTGATGACTCAACTAACTGGAGAAGCATTTGAAGCTTCCAACAGTGTAGCCAAAGAAGACAAAAGCATATATAAAAATGTCAAGAAGGCACTTCTATGTCATTTTGGAAAGTCAGAAAATGATTATAGAAAAGAATTTCATGAAATGAGAATCAAGATGGACAAAGATCCACAGATCATAGTGCATGAAGCACAAGTAAAACTAACAAAATGGCTTGAACTGACAGCAATAGATACGAGCAATCCAAAGGCCATACTAGACATGGTGTTAATTGAAAAGTTTTTAGAAAATGCAACACCAACTCTATTCACATATTTAACTGATAAGAAAGTTCGTACTCAAGCAGAACTAACAAATGCATTACGAACATTCAAAGACTCTCATCCGAATGTGGAAATTAAAAGTCAAGAAAAAAGGCAAGGTATGAGAAACCAGAGTCTGCCTAACCAAGGCAACAGACAGTCTATTTGCTGGTACTGTAACAAGCCAGGACATATGGCGAAGCAGTGTTACCACAATAAAGGACAACCAAATAGGGTGTCACCTATTGGCAGCCCTATAAGAAAGAAAACAGAAGAAAGATCAAGACAAGATCACTTTGAAAACAAAGGTAGACAAGCATGGAAAGAAAAATATCATAATTCCAAACATAGAGATTATGATCAAGATAGACAATTATGGAGAGAAAAATATAATCATAATTCCAGACACAGAGATTATGATCAAGAAAGACAATCATGGAGAGAAAGAAATAATCATAATTCCATAAATAGAGATTATAATCAAAGCAGAAGATCATGGAGAGGCAAATACAATTTTGATTCAAGAAAAAGAAATTATGATCAATCAATTCAATCATGGAGAAAGAATGAAAACCAAGACATGAATGATAGAAAAATAATAAAGTTAAATCGAGCACAAAAAGAAACTGGTGACACTGTAGCCACTATTGACAATCAAACATATGATAGAAGAAAAATGAATCAAGAAGAAAGGAGCACTTGTGACACTTTAGCCACTATTAAAAATCAAGTATATGGTAAAAGGGATGAAAACCATAGTATCAGAGATAAAGATGGTACTAGTGAATCTGAAACCATTCGTGTGGAATCATCTGATGTAGGAAGAACAATTGGTTGTTTATTAAGCAGAATGAAAGGATCGCTTCAATCATTCTACAGTCCTCCGTTCTACCAACTGAGCTATCGGGGGCCATGTAATTTATGTGTCCAAGATGTTTAATAAATTAATCTTTGTGCTGCTAGCAAACTAGATAAATTAGTGTTTCAGATTTAAAAACTTAAAGATTACTTTTAATTAGCCCACCTTTAATTTTTAAGCAAATCGTTGATAATACGTCTTCGATTAGAATTTCAATGGTTTTTTTTATTGCTTTCGAGGTTAAAAATTCAATAATGTGAAAATTTTAAATAGACAATAGAGGCCGTCCATAAAGTACGTCACGCTCCAGATGGGGGAGGGGGTGTGAGAAAGTGTGACCGTTTGTGACAGGGGGAGGGGGGTCCGGCCATGTGTGACGTCACGCTGTTTTAAAATAAATTTTGATTATTTTTTATTCGAAAGTGTGACATACTTTAGGGGGGGGGGCGAGACGTGTGACAGTTTGTGACAGGGGGAGGGGGGCGTTAAAAATTGTCAAAAATATCGTGACGTACTTTATGGACGGCCCCATACTGTACTAATACACCTATTCATTCTACTTAGCATACTTACTTAGAAACTTATTTTACACACTTTGATTTTGATTTGATTATTGATTTGAATGTAGCAAAGCTTACTTGTTTATGTTTATATATATATCTATTTAATGTTAACATAATCATTTTAAAAAATGTTTTCAAATGAGTCCATCTGTTGGAGTTGACCACTCAACATTACTTACTATAATTTAATGACGGCCAAATTCAGCCAGAGCCAGGGGAAAATTTAACGAAGTGTCTACCAGCCTACTGCTACAACTAGTCGCAACAATAGCCAGTAAACTTTTTTTTTAATTTAAAAAAAACACGTAATTGGCATATGTATGGTGTTGGCAAACCTGGCAATGTAACTTTTGTACTGCTTATTCTGTAAAGGGGAGGCGTGATCAAATATATTTTAATAAATTTATATTTTAGAATTAATACACACATAAATAAGCCCAAATCAGTTATTATCGTATTATATGTGTGTATAAAATAGTATGAAGAGTTTGTTAATATATTATAAGGTAGGGATATTAACGTTTTAAGCAAAAAGCACGTTCAGGAAATGTTCTTATATCAGTTCCCATTGGTAAGAAGAAATCATTACGCAAACCAGCTTAAAATAGAATCTCCCTTTTTAACTTAAATTTGTGAACTATTATACCCTCTTATTTACACACTCTCAGATCATATCTCTTTAAATTCTCTTTTTATTACTTTTATGTAGAATTCGTGACGGTGCCCTCTTTATACACCAGCAAGTATATAAATAAACCAATCAGATTTTAGTTTTGTGAGTGCGTTCAAAATACAGAGATCCAGTCACCATTTGAAAAATGGATTTATTTGATAAACTTTGATTACTATAATATTCTAGCAGCCGTCAGCTGCGTGGGGGGGAGGGGGGCATTATGTTGTCAGTTGAGAAGTCGGAGCACACCCCTCTCCCAGTTCACCTGTTGGCCCAGTGAAGTCGGAGTACACCCCTCTCCCAGTTCACCTGTTGGCCCATGTGAAGTCGGAGCACACCCCTCTCCCAGTTCACCTGTTGGCCCAGTGAAGTCGCAGCACACCCCTCTCCCAGTTCACCTGTTGGCCCAACTGTTGTGAAGTCGGAGCACACCCCTCTCCCAGTTCACCTGTTGGCCCAACTGTTGTGAAGTCGGAGCACACCCCGCTCCCAGTTCACCTGTTGGCCAAGTTAAGTCGGAGCACACCCCTCTCCCAGTTCACATGTTGGCCCAACTGTTGTGAAGTCGGAGCACACCCCGCTCCCAGTTCACCTGTTGGCCCAGCTGTTGTGAAGTCGGTGCACACCCCTCTCCCAGTTCACCTGTTGGCCCAACTGTTGTGAAGTCGGAGCACACCCCTCTCCCAGTTCACCTGTTAGCCCAGTGAAGTCGGAGCACATCCTTCTCCCAGTTCACCTGTTGGCCCAGTGAAGTCAGAGCTCACCACTCTCCCAGTTCACCTGTTGGCCCAGTGAAGTCGGAGCACACCACTCTCCCAGTTCACCTGTTTGCCCAGTGAAGTCGGAGCACACCACTCTCCCAGTTCACCTGTTGACCTAGTGAAGTCGGAGCACACCACTCTCCCAGTTCACCTGTTGGCCCAACTGGATTTCATCAATACCTGAGTCTTACCAAGTTGGAAATGATTGACTACCTTTAATAATTGCTCTTCGTGCAAGATGGCCACATGCTTCAATCTTCAAATCGGAGCAGACACATGTTTAGTTAGTCAGTCAAGCCGCTATTTCAAATAGTTTATGAAATATTCTTGATTTCCTATATAAAATATTATACTGTATTAGAAAATATATATTGTAAAGTCTTTAAAATAAGCTCCAACTCAGCTGGTACCAGATAATGATTCACATATTTGGTTGACATTAAAGTTTCAATCACACGCTACTTTTATGTTTTATTTTTTAGAGTTTGAAAAGGTGGGTTGAGAAATGCTTTGTTCCTACTCCCGATTCGGCTCAACACATTAATTTATGCAACATAATATTTTTTCAATCTAAAAATAAAAACAACCCGTAAAAAAACAAGTTTTTGACTATAAATCCTTTACGTATGAGAAGTAACTAAAAGAATGTTCATTATAACACGCAGCGCCAGACCATCCAGAAATACAAAATTGAAGTTGTGTCGTAAAACATGTTTAATATAATACGCACCGATCAGGAATATGTTTATAAAAAGAGCTGTCAATAAAATACGCACCTTATTGCGCGACAGAAAGGTTGTTCAATATAATACGCATCGCGACGCTCTATCTCAAAAAATAGCATGATACATAGGAATTAAAAAAATAATCTAAAAAATCAATAATTTAATTACGGTACATGCGATCGATCTGAAATTTTGATACATTGTTTTTATCATCGGTACGAAACTGCCTGCAAAATTTCAGCTCGCTATCTTGCGAGCAAGTGGGTTAAAAATCGATCAAAAGTTTTGGCGACAAGCAAGCAAGCAAGCAAGCAAGGTCCGCCGCAGACACCACGAGTTAATATAAAGGATTTAATAAGAAAAACCCGTAAAAAACCAAGTTTTTGACTATAAATCCTTTATGTACGAGAAGTAACTAAAAGAATGTTCTATATAATACGCAGCGCCAGACCATCCAGAAATACAAAATTGAAGTTGTGTCGTAAAACATGTTTAATATAATACGCACCGATCAGGAATATGTTTATAAAAAGAGCTGTCAATAAAATACGCACCTTATTGCGCGACAGAAAGGTTGTTCAATATAATACGCACCGCGACGCTCTATCTCAAAAAATAGCATGCTACATAGGAATAAAAAAAATAATTTAAAAAAGCAATAATTTAATTACGGTCCATGCGATCGATCTGAAATTTTGATACATTGTTTTTATCATCGGTACGAAACTGCCTGCAAAATTTCAGCTCGCTATCTTGCGAGCAAGTGGGTTAAAAATCGATCAAAAGTTTTGGCGACAAGCAAGCAAGCAAGCAAGCAAGCAAGGTCCGCCGCAGACACCACGAGTTAATATAAAGGATTTAAAAACATCTAATTGGCTAAAGCGACAAACTAGTGAGCACTATAATATTTGTTAAAAATTAAAAGACTTACAGATATCATGATGCATGATTCTTTTTTTTTAACCCGGTAAGGAAAGGAGCAAAGACAAAACGCCAACTTCAAAAACATAAATAATAACAATAATAATTCAGGTGCTCACCGCAAAAGCTAATCGGCATATTGAACAAAACTTGTAAGGACTGTAACTTGTCATAAAGTTTAATTCCGTGGAAAGGGATATGAACAGTTCTGTATTTCCAATAAGAATAAATGAAACAGAGTAGAAGTACCTGGTGTTGTTTTCGTCTATTTGTGATTTATACCTTTCACAAAACAACAACAACACCCCCACGCGGGTATTGTTACTATAACAACTGTAAAATTAAACATTTAGATAGAGTTAGACTTGACACGGCAACCAAGAATATGTGCGAATTTCGCTCACCCATGAGTTTGTACAATGGTCAAACAGAGTTCCACTAGAATAGCCGAAACAGTGAGCGTTACTGTATTTTATGGGACACTGTCACCTTAAAACTGTCAGAGATTAGGGCTACATTCTTCCCTGCATGGGTGATCTCATTGTGAACTGGGTGAGCTCATTTTGAACTGGGTGAGCTCATTGTGAACAGGGTGAGCTCATTGTGAACTGGGTGAGCTGATTGTGAACTGGGTGAGCTCATTGTGAACTGGGAGAGCTCTATGTGAACTGGGTGATCTCTATGTGAACTGGGTGAGCTCATTGTGAACTGGGTGAGCTCATTGTGAACTGGGTGAGCTCATTGTGAACAGGGTGAGCTCATTGTGAACTGGGTGAGCTGATTGTGAACTGGGTGAGCTCATTGTGAACTGGGTGAGCTCATTGTGAACTGTGTGAGCTCATTGTGAACTGGGTGAGCTCATTGTGAACTGGGTGAGCTCATTGTGAACTGGGTGAGCTCATTGTGAACTGGGTGAGCTCATTGTGAACTGGGTGAGCTCATTGTGAACTGGGTGAGCTCATTGTGAACTTACTTAGATGCCTGCATGTTTTAATGCACACGTATTTTAAGGAATAGTTAGGATAATGAAAATAAAGAACATCTCTTGGTAATCATATTTGAACTAAGCCGCTTCGCCCAACGTGATGTTATGATGAGCTCCTAACCATAAACTTAAAAACCTATTTCAATTAATGGTAGCTGGATATCCTCTAACAAAACAGAATGAATTATTTTTTGCTTGAAAAACGCATGCAGTTAATGTTAAGCAGCAGTAAATGAATAGCGATCTTGTTGAATTTTTCAACAGATTTTAATGGAGAAAAAAAATTATAACTAAATATAAATAATTTGAAGAATGTTAATGAGTAAGCAAGGACCCTTTCGTGGCATCTAACGCCATGAATGATTAAAATATTACAATTTAATTGCTAATGCATGGCTCTTTTAGACATAATTAACCAATAGTTATAACTCAATTAATCTTTCTTTCTTATATGGTTGTTCAGCTTTACAATAATAAAATCCTAATTAAATTTGATTTATTATCAATAACAACTTAATAATTGAACTGGTACCGTATTTTACCTGTTCTCTGATATTGTTTTTTAAAGGACTGTTGTTGTTGTTTTTAAAGCACATACCCTAAAAAATCAGGATATTGGCCAGTGTACTATAATAATTACACGCACTTCTTCATGCCCTGAGATTGTCGCTTAGATTATCCTCGGCCTCCCATAGGTTAGGAGCTGTATGATCAATTCTCACTTGCCTGTAAGTCAATTAAACAAAAACACCAGGTTGTTGTTAAATATAATTTATGCGTATGCATATATAAAGATCATTTTAAAATATCGCTGCTTGCTTAAAAATGTGACAGTACCCCTGCATTATTGGGTATCGTTTAGTCACCGTGTGATCAAATATTTGTCAGTCTTAGGTTAAAGACAAGGCAGGAGCCATGGGTGATATATGTTTAAAGACAAGGCATGAGGCATGGGTGATGTATGTTTAAATGGAACAAATCCCCAAATGGTTTAATGTTTTCTTGAGCAATAAATCGTATTTCACTTCATCTACAGATTTAAGGGATTCAATCATGGAAATAATTGGATCAATGAAGATTTCATTAAGTTTAATGTCTTTGCCACGCCCAGTTGAAATATTTAATGATCAAGTCTTGATATGTCTACGCCCAGCCCAGTTGGACGACAAAGTAACTACAGTCCATCTCTTGCTACGTCTCTCATCGTGCCCGGTGTAATAGCTGTGCAACTGTCTAAGACCAGCTGTGAAAACAAAACTAAGAGAAAACCGATATGGTGAGTGGTCTTTGTTTTAAATGTATGAGTATGAAAATTTTATACCACACAAAATATGTCCTCTTATTCTTTTAATATTTTAAATGTTACGACTTAGTATTTGAACGCCATAATTATTGTTCAAAAAAAGTAATGGGGTGAAACTACAACCAGGCTTTTAAATTAGTAAATGTATAACATATAAACAGGGTATTAGTTAGCCTGACAGGACGTAACACAACAGCGAAAGTTTCGGCAAAGAGCCTTCCTCAACGGACGAATAGTAAACAAATAAAACGAATATAACGAAAGAATAAAAACACTTAGCTGTGGTTAGATCCAAGTAGTCGAGTAGTCGAGTAGTCGAGTAGTCTACTGGACTACTTGGATCTCACCGCAGCCAAGTTTTTTTTATTCTTTCGTAATATTTGTTTTATACATGTTATACATTTACTAATTATTGTTCAGCAAGATGGAAGCGATTAAAGTTATTTATCATTTAGCTTTAAGAAATGACAGTAAAAAAAAATTAATTATTATTTTGTGTTATTCTTTCAAAGATATTTGGGTAACATCATGTTTAAAAAAGTACTTTGACGTCATCTTTTGTCCACTTGATTTTTTTAGTAGATTATTTTTGGAAACGTTTGTCTGTGAGTTAGTTACCGACAGCTTGTGGTAGTCGCGGTTCAACGTAGCCGACATACTATGCGATACTTTCTATCGTTTCATGGTTGAAATCTATTAATAAAAACATTTTCGGAATATATAGTTTTTGGAACAATTAATTAATAATAATAAAATGATAATTTATATAGCGCTGTACCCCAGCAAGGAGCCGGGCTCACAACGCTTTACATGGAGATAATAACATACATATACTAATTTAAAAAAAATTCTTATCATAATAACCACATAAATGACAGTACGTTACACATTAAGCTATTAATCAAATTTCAATGTATTCTTTTGGATTAATCTCAAAAGATCTTAGTTAAATACAAAACAAATTATTTTTATAACGTAATTATATTAAAACTTAAACAAACGAATTGTCACTTCTATATTTAAGCTGTAAAACTCATCGTTGTCGTTAAAATTTTGATAATAATAAATCGTTACGTAAGGTGAAATGATGTTTTCCTGTCTAAGAAGTAAAAGACACTTTTAAAATCGCAACTGTGCTCTATGCTTATAATTTGTTTTGAAAAAAAAACACCACAAAATCTGGTTTTAAATAAATTAATAACTGTTTCTATACGTCTTATTAAAGGTTGGTTCACACCTAACAAATGCTAGCGAGCTTTTGCCCAATATTGGCGTATTTTATAGTTCGTTCGTGTGATGTTTGATCAAATGCTCGCGAGCATTTGAGAGGTGTGGACCAAAATTATTCACGTCGGTATAACTAGGTTGTTTATCTTTTATTCATCTCTAGACTTAGGCATTTTTTAAAATAAAATTAACATTATCACTATCTATAACACTGCAATACATAATTCATTAAATTTGTAATACTTAAATTGTAATTAATTCCTTTGCTTTAGAGCACTTTCACTGTGTTGCACTGCTTGGCGACTCTCTTCCTCTTGACAGCAACAGGGATCAAAGGTAAATTCTCCATCATCTTTAAACTTAAAAATAAAAGAATGTTATCTATAGTGGTTACCGAGTGAAACCCTTGTTATTCATATTGTTGATGAACAAAATAAAGAGATGTATCAAATGTGTTAGATAGTTGGCTCACGTATGGAGTGAGATGACCGTTAGGGAGCAATAAGATTACTGCCCGGGTAGACGTGTCTAATCTCTTTATTTTTCAGCCACTCCTTTTATACTGAAGATTATTGGTTCCCACTTATCCTTGGTTTATGCCATATCCATGGTTAATGCCATATCCATGGTTTATGCCATATCCATGGTTTATGCCATTTCTTGCATTTTATCTTTAGATTTTTGAGTATGTTGTTTTCCCGAGTTTGCTCAGGCAACCCAGTCCTTGCCCAATGTCTGACGAGAAGAAAGAGGATTTGTATGCATTTGTCCTTTCATTTGGAACAAAAAAATGTTTTCTTATTCCTATGTCCAGATGCGTCCGGCATTAGATTGTTGCTGTGTTGAATTTTTTTAAGTCCCATTACCTCGTGGTCGTTATAACCCCGAAGTCGTAAGGGGTTCTAATGTTTAAATTAGAACATTCTCGGACTTGATAGACCTGGCGGCGCCCATCCCTCTCCAGTTCAGCGGAAGACTTTCTTAGCGTATTAAGTGTATTTGCAACTTCGAATTAAATACTTGTGCACTCTTATTTTACTATCTTCTAGTTTTTTTTAAGTGGTATTACTCTTGGCAATGGTGAATATTCACATGTAATAAATTTCGCAGCTCTTTTTTAATTTTGTTCTAGTCTATCTCTTTTTTCTTTGATGGAAGGATTCCATACAGAATATATAATATATCCTAATAGGTGTATTACCAATGCATTTTAATTTCAATTTTTTTTTACATTCGTTAAAGTTTCATTTTTTTAAATAAAAATAACTTTTTAAAAATTAAAATTACTTTATTAACATTTATATTCCATTATAATTTTTCATCCAAATGACTATTTAATTATACACTTACAATGCATTCAAAATGAGCAGACTTACACTTATTTTTCAAAAGCAGCCGTCCATAAAGTACGTCACGCTATTTCTGACCATTTTTAACTCCCCCTCCCCCCTTTCACAAATCTTGGACACCCCCCCTCCCCTAAAGTATGTCACACTTTAAACAAAAATGTTGTTTATTATTAACAAAATAATTAAAATTTAATATAAAACACTGTGACGTCACACATTGCCAGACCCCCCATCCCTTCTGTCACAAAGTGTCACACTTTCTTACACCCCCTCCCCCTCCCCCTCCCCCGTCTGGAGCGTGAGGTACTTTATGGACGGCCCCAAAGACATTATAAAGATTATTTTTTTTAAACAAAAAACGAATAGTTTTCGAAGTAGCTTCTGTTAATTTTTTTTTAAGTTTTCTATAATTTCTAATGGACTTCGTTTCAATTATAAATCTTGGCATATTACCACGATTTTATTCAACCAATTATACATAGAATATTCAAAATTCAATATTTGCTTAATTCGCTAATTTATATATATATATATTTCAACGAAAGCGCGTATGTGTAAATGAGCATGACAAAAGATCCTCGCTCTGGTCGACCGATCACTGTTGGCAAGCGTAGATGGATGAAAAGAAAAAAAAGGGGGGGGGGCAACAATTTTTCTTGCGGTAACTTGCGCTGTTCCTTCACAGAATAGCATGTGATTCGTAGTGTAGTGGTTATCACGTCCACCTTGCATGCGGAATGTCCTGGGTTCAAGCCACAGTGGGAACATTTAAAAAAAAATTAAATGATGGTTTCTGTGCGTTCTTTTCCCCGTTTTTTGCGAAAATGACTAACCCTCGTTAGGGTCAGCCAGTCACCGTTTATGGCTGGCAAGGGATAATAGTAAAGGTGGGGGGCAAATAACAACCGCAGTGCACATGTTTCCACGTTTACTCGCTTTTTTTTCATTACTTCGAGCTGCTGTTTGTGTCCATTCTCTCAATCCCCGTCCTTGCACTATCTATGTTCAGCAAGTATGTGGCGTATGCTACGCCGCGGGTCGTATCTAGTTGTATTTAATTGCCCACTTAAAGAAATCTTAATCTCCCTGTGTTACTGAAATGCATTAATTTTCTTGAAATGTCTCGATCAACACATTTATATATATATAAATACATATATATATATATATATATATATATATATAAATATATATATATATATATATAAATACTTAAATATATATATATATAAATACTTAAATATATATATATATATAAATAATTAAATATATATATATATATAAATACTTAAATATATATATATATATATATATAAATACATAAATATATATATATATCGATCGAGGAATTTCACAGATTAACCTAATGTGTACTAAAATTTTGCAGCAATAAAATCATTTTTTAAAGTTCTTATTTTTGGTGCTATTGTGATAATTTACTATTGTAGGTCAACTCATGTCATCTAATGTTTTATGATAGTGAATAATGAAACACTTGAGAACAAAATAATGTTTTTTTTTGTCTTGCTCGTATTGTATCAGACATCATGTAATAAAATTTGTTTCTGCTTCACGGTAGCTGATTGTCTGGTGGGAGATGAAATCTTCCATGATGGAGATGAGTTTACTTTGCCCGAAACTTTCAAATGTATCAAATTTAGATGCAGCTATGACGTGTACTCGATGATAGAAGAAGGTGAGTCTGTAACATGTGTCCATTTGATGAAGGTGAGCCTGTAACATGTGTCCATTTGATGAAGGTGATTCTGTAACATGTGTCCATTTGATGAAGGTGAGTCTGTAACATGTGTCCATTTGATGAAGGGGATTCTGTAACATGTGTCCATTTGATGAAGGTGAGTCTGTAACATGTGTCCATTTGATGAAGGTGAGTCTGTAACATGTGTCCATTTGATGAAGGTGAGTCTGTAACATGTGTCCATTTGATGAAGGTGATTCTGTAACATGTGTCCATTTGATGAAGGGGATTCTGTAACATGTGTCCATTTGATGAAGGTGATTCTGTAACATGTGTCCATTTGATGAAGGGGATTCTGTAACATGTGTCCATTTGATGAAGGTGAGTCTGTAACATGTGTCCATTTGATGAAGGTGAGTCTGTAACATGTGTCCATTTGATGAAGGTGAGTCTGTAACATGTGTCCATTTGATGAAGGTGAGTCTGTAACATGTGTCCATTTGATGAAGGTGAGTCTGTAACATGTGTCCATTTGATGAAGGTGAGTCTGTAACATGTGTCCATTTGATGAAGGTGATTCTGTAACATGTGTCCATTTGATGAAGGTGAGCCTAGTCTGTAACATGTGTCCATTTGATGAAGGTGAGTCTGTAACATGTGTCCATTTGATGAAGGGGATTCTGTAACATGTGTCCATTTGATGAAGGTGAGTCTGTAACATGTGTCCATTTGATGAAGGTGAGTCTGTAACATGTGTCCATTTGATGAAGGTGATTCTGTAACATGTGTCCATTTGATGAAGGTGAGCCTAGTCTGTAACATGTGTCCATTTGATGAAGGTGAGCCTAGTCTGTAACATGTGTCCATTTGATGAAACAATTGGGGGAGTCGGGGATAGATGAATAAATTAAAAGACGGATTAAGGATTAATCATTGGATAAAACTATAATAAATATTGTTGGGGGTAAGGGATGGGACGGGATATGAATAGTTATATAGATTTAACGGTTGACTGATATCGGCAGTTAACTTTAGTTTCAAAGGCTTAGAAATGTGTGTGAATAGAAACCAAAAAAATGACGGTCAAGTAATTTTAGCAAACCAGAAAAGAATTATGAAACTCGTCAAATGGCTCGATGTCTGTCTTTGGCAATGAATGAACAATTTACAAGCAAATAAATGTTAAGAAAACCAGTGGATTATTGCGCCTTAAAATAGCAAATTTTTACACACAAATTTGGCTGTTTCATTATTTGTGGTCATCTCTAGGATGTCAGTTTAAAGATAATTGCTACGGTGTTGGTGAGACGTTTGTGCAAGACTGCGTGACCTTTCAGTGCGTCAAGACTGTCAGTGACACAAGAACGACATATGCAAGCCAGCATGTGTCAACACGTAAGTCTTATAGAAACTAATAGGATAGCGTTTGAGGCATTGTTTGACTTTTGTCTTTAAATTCGTGGTGATTATCATTCCATTTAAGTTATAGTCAGTAATATAATTTTTTTAAATGAATGTAAGAGAAAAAAAATCGTCAATCTTTCAAATTGCAGGCTGCACGGATTACAATGGCATGTGTAAAGATGAAGGTGACGTATTTCCCTTCGTCATTAATAATCGTCTCCACCGGAAGTGCTCTTGTAGGATAAAGAACAAAATGGCTGTGGCATACCGGTGCTCCGATTAGAACTGACTTTATCTTAGCCCTGATAGGAGAACGTCTACGTTAAAACAAATACAGATGAGCTATTTATTTAGAGGATAAACATAAGAAAATACATACGTGTTACCATTTTTATGTGATACATTTATATATAGTTTCAAGAAGTGCTGCGGTAATTAACGATTAATTAGTGAAAGGGTTAAATGTTTTAACGATTTCTTTTCGGATTAAATATCACTTGAATTGCATAATTTGAACCAAAGAACGATAGTAAACAAAAATAACGGCCTTTAATAAGTATTGCGTTACATTGTCACTAAGAAAAGTTCATCACCTGAACCTAGTACTGCTGTACTCTAGTGGATTTCTCTAGTTGGTTACCTGATGACATTTGAACGAGAAAAGTAGAGCATGTCTCTTAAATAAAGCAAAAAAAACAGTTTTCATTTGTGAAAATACAGACTTTTCTTGATTAAATAGAAATTAATTATTAACTGATCGTAAATTGTGTGAAAGTTTTCTTTTGACATTAAATGTATGCCTACATGTCCTATCAATTTTAATATATATATATATATATATATATTATATATATACATATGGCTAAATTTCTACATATTATTTATTTTTATTACCACGTTTTTATTAACTTCCTTTCGTTCCCACTGTCTGTCTAACAGTCCGAAAAATTTCAAATATTCCAAAGTAAAATTTAACCACTTATGATAGTCCTAGAGATCTCAAAATTTTACCACAGATAGATCTTGGATGACAATGCATTGTATCAAAATTTCAGATCTATCGAATTTACCGTAATTAAATTAATGCATTTTGGTTTATCTCAATATAGCATCTGTATCCGTCTGCTATTGTTGACATCCACATAACACCAGAGTTCACCCCGTGACCACAACACCGTGATATTAAAACGTTTGGCGGGCGCTTAAGAGGTGTTTGGTATTTTTAAAAAATAGTGGTAAAAAAAAAGATTTTTAATAAATAGAGTTTAAAAAGATTGATAAAAAACACGTTTTTATAAGTGAACTAAAAAGAAGAAAATAATTTAAAACTTATAAGTTAGAGTACTTTGATTTAATATGACTAAAAACGTGAGGCGGGCGCGTATGAGGTTTTACATATGCAGTTCACTCATTCTCTCACTTATAGATCTCTCTTTTGCCTCCTAAATTATAAATCTTTAATGTAAATACCAAACACCCCCCCCCCACGTTTTTAGTCATATTAAATCAAAGTATTTGAACTTATAAGTTTTAAATAATTTTTTTCTTTTTAGTCCACTTATAAAAACGTTTTTTTTTAAATCTTTTTTTACCTGTATTTTATATTATCTTCTAATTAATAATTTTATTGTAGACAAAATAAAATACAATTCGTGACGTCACCAAAATTCTCAAGTTTAATATCAGTTGTAATTCATCATTTACAATCGATTACTTATACACTTAACACTAACCTTGCTAGTGTGATCAATACAATCAGTTGCAATCAAAACTTCCTTGCTCGTTAGTGGTGGCTAAATAAAACTTGTGAACGCTACTTCACATGCCCCATAGTCCGTCATGGACTGGAAAGGGGGTTATTATATTACTAGTTCAAAAGCCTGCTGAAGCTGGCTGAACGAAATCCGACGGAAGGGAAAACAAAGAAATATACGAAATACTGCAATAGATAATACCACGTGGCCTTTATTGCCATGAACAGAATACGACATGAACAGAAATAACAAAGAAATGTATGAAATACTGTAATAGAAAATAACATTTGGCCTATATTGCCATGAACACAATAAGATATGAAAATAAATAACAAAGAGATGTACGAAATACTGAAATAAATTTGCGTGCCTTTTTGCGCGCCTTTCGAGCGCCTTTTCCATGGGGAGACACACGCACAGGAAGGGCGATTATCTATATATATAATTCTCTTCGTGGTCGGACCCTGCGAGACACCAAGCTGCAAGTATGTTCAACAGATACTAATTTTAGAAAACAGCGCACCAAATGACTGCACCAATGCATCAAAAGGTGTGCAAATTAAATATGCGCTGTACAAAAAAATTATATGACGTCATTGTTTTCGCTGATATTTTAATTTTGTAAAAAGGGAACAATGTAAAAAGTTATAAAATACTTTGTGTACATTTCAGAAAGTTTAATATTTCGTATTGATCAAACAAGGACAAGTTAGTTGGGATTTTGAAAAAGGTGGGCCTAAAAAAGTGAGTTTTTTCAAAATAAATAGATTTCAGCTGAACACTTCCGTCATTTTTTACGGGTGATGCGCCGTGGGTCTCTCCAGAGTTCCTTCTTTTCATTCACTCACAGTCGTTTGCCCAAACCCACCCCATTTTGACAATTGTGTCTTTCAGGAAGTCTTCACCCGTCACTAAATCATTAGCGGCGTATGCTACGCCGCGGGTCAGCTAGTATATTAGATATTCCCATTATTTGGAAGGCTTGTTATATTCACAATTACGTAAGTGAAATATGTATTTTTTACAAATCAGTGATAGAGTGAGACAATGAGAGCGGATGAGAGTGATAGAGTGAGACAATGAGAGCGGGTGAGAGTGAGACAATGAGAGCGGATGAGAGTGATAGAGTGAGACAATGAGAGCGGATGAGAGTGATAGAGTGAGACAATGAGAGCGGATGAGAGTGATAGAGTGAGACAATGAGAGCGGGTGAGAGTGATAGATAGAGACAATGAGAGCGGGTGAGAGTGATAGAGTGAGACAATGAGAGCGGGTGAGAGTGATAGAGTGAGACAATGAGAGCGGGTGAGAGTGATAGAGTGAGACAATGAGAGCGGGTGAGAGTGATAGAGTGAGACAATGAGAGCAGGTGACAGTGATAGAGAGAGACAATGAGAGCGGGTGAGTGTGATAGATAGAGACAATGAGAGCGGGTGAGAGTGATAGAGTGAGACAATGAGAGCGGTTGAGAGTGATAGAGTGAGACAATGAGAGCGGGTGAGAGTGATAGAGTGAGACAATGAGAGCGGGTGAGAGTGATAGAGTGAGACAATGAGAGTGGGTGAGAGTGATAGAAATATTGTGTGACAGTGAGAGTATTTTACGGTCATCACTCAAAACTGTCAAACTGGCAGAGCCATTAGGGCGCAAGCAACTTAACATAGGACAAGAAAAGAGAAAATATTGAATTGAAAGACCCTATAGTAGCTCCTCGAGATAAGTAATTTGCTTCTAAGAGATAGGTAATAACAGGAGAAAGAATTTGGAAGGTTATTTTAAAAATCAGAAGACTCTTTACTTGAATTAAAATATAGTGTATACAAATCAATTGCTTAATATGTGAAAGATCCCTCCCCCTTAATTGAAAGAAAAAAAATCCCGCGAACCGGATTCGAACCAGTGACCTAAGGATGTCTACATTGCTTCTACAGTCCTCCGCTCTACCAACTGAGCTATCGCGGGAGGTACCTGAGCAAGATATGTCAAAGAATAAATCATTTAATCTAGTCTTCACGTGTCTATGATGCATGTCAATGTATAATTTGTGGTGACTCGTCAAAACGCCCCCGGACAAAACGGCCCCGACATAACGGAATAACGGCCCCGTCTAAACGGCCCCAGACAAACTGTTAACATTTTTAACAAAAACTTTAAATATTTTTTTGTTGTTGCATTTTAATCTTTTGTCAACTTTTTCACACTTTAAAAAGTGGTCAAATTGTAAAATTATTTCTTGTGATGTTATTATATTTTTTCTTGTCAACAAATAATTGGTACCGTTTCGCGTAAAGGGCTATTAAATTCACTCTTGTGATGTCATTATTATTGTTTATTGTGAGCTAAACTTGACACTGAATAGGGTGAGTAAAAATACGAATATTAATATTTGATTGTACATGTTACTATTATTCAATGTATTTGTCCAGGGCCGTTTTGTCGGGGCCGTATAAACGTACAAATGATTTCTGACGTTGGTTAGGGACGTGGTGACTCGCGCAATAATTTGGTAGTTCTTATGACAGTAACAGAAGACGGCTTTTACGGACTTTGAACTGTTTAAAGTATTATATTACAGCGGTATGTGGTATCACAGTTCACTGTATGTCAAAAGAACTTACTGAGGGTTAAACTTAAATGTCCCTGGACATGAATTACTTCCTGCAAAAAAACATATCAATGCCACTTCTGCTGTCTGTGTCGCGTTGTTAAGCACGTCCTTTTCCCATTTTACATTTCTTCTATTTATTGTTCTTTTTTTTTACTCAGCCTGGAGTTCTAATATAAATATCATATTATTTTATTAATTTAAAATAAAAATTAAACTATCATTATTATACCTGTTATTCAGTAAAATTGTAAGTAATTTATTAAATTTAACTGAACTGAGATTAATTTTTTATTGTTCCAATTTTATGAACGTTACACAATACTAATTAATTATTTTCTAATGAACTCATACTTTTTCCCCCGAAATCAAGCGAACAAACGCTTCTTCGTCTACATATTTAATTCTATAAAATGTGTGTTGCTTTAATTAATTTCTCAAAATTAGGATGTTAAGTAGTCGTCAGGCTTCAGTGACCACGGAACTATTGGTGGTTCTTGTTATGCACTGCTAGTAGCCGAACTTGAAGTTGGTGGATCCCTGGGTCAGGTCGTGCACCAGAAACATGTCGCCACTGGCGCAGGGAGTTGATGACGTCAGACCGGTCACCACTGTGTCTCCCGTTGTTGTGTTGCAGTAGACTGGGGCGCCGAGATCTCCTGACTGAGGGTTGAAATTTTTAAGAAAGAATTTTAAATAATAATTATTTGGACTCGATATCAGATTTGAATCTCATTAAATTATGTTCACTTAAACTAAACATTGCACTCAACCCTACCCTATATAACGTTCACTTAAACTAAACATTGCACTCAACCCTACCCTATATAACGTTCACTTAAACTAAACATTGCACTCAACCCTACCCTATATAACGTTCACTTAAACTAAACATTGCACTCAACCCTACCCTATATAACGTTCACTTAAACTAAACATTGCACTCAACCCTACCCTATATAACGTTCACTTAAACTAAACATTGCACTCAATCCCTACCCTATATAACGTTCACTTAAACTAAACATTGCACTCAACCCTACCCTATATAACGTTCACTTAAACTAAACATTGCACTCAACCCTACCCTATATAACGTTCACTTAAACTAAACATTGCACTCAACCCTACCCTATATAACGTTCACTTAAACTAAACATTGCACTCAACCCTACCCTATATAACGTTCACTTAAACTAAACATTGCACTCAACCCTACCCTATATAACGTTCACTTAAACTAAACATTGCACTCAACCCTACCCTATATAACGTTCACTTAAACTAAACATTGCACTCAACCCTACCCTATATAACGTTCACTTAAACTAAACATTGCACTCAACCCTACCCTATATAACGTTCACTTAAACTAAACATTGCACTCAACCCTACCCTATATAACGTTCACTTAAACTAAACATTGCACTCAACCCTACCCTATATAACGTTCACTTAAACTAAACATTGCACTCAATCCCTACCCTATATAACGTTCACTTAAACTAAACATTGCACTCAACCCTACCCTATATACGTTCACTTAAACTAAACATTGCACTCAACCCTACCCTATATAACGTTCACTTAAACTAAACATTGCACTCAACCCTACCATTGCACTCAACCCTACCATTGCACTCAACCCTACCCTATATAACGTTCACTTAAACTAAACATTGCACTCAACCCTACCATTGCACTCAACCCTACCCTATATAACGTTCACTTAAACTAAACATTGCACTCAACCCTACCCTATATAACGTTCACTTAAACTAAACATTGCACTCAACCCTACCCTATATAACGTTCACTTAAACTAAACATTGCACTCAACCCTACCATTGCACTCAACCCTACCATTGCACTCAACCCTACCCTATATAACGTTCACTTAAACTAAACATTGCACTCAACCCTACCATTGCACTCAACCCTACCATTGCACTCAACCCTACCCTATATAACGTTCACTTAAACTAAACATTGCACTCAACCCTACCATTGCACTCAACCCTACCATTGCACTCAACCCTACCCTATATAACGTTCACTTAAACTAAACATTGCACTCAACCCTACCCTATATAACGTTCACTTTAAACTAAACATTGCACTCAACCCTACCATTTCACTCAACCCTACCCTATATAACGTTCACTTAAACTAAACATTGCACTCAACCCTACCATTGCACTCAACCCTACCATTGCACTCAACCCTACCCTATATAACGTTCACTTAAACTAAACATTGCACTCAACCATACCCTATATAACGTTCACTTAAACTAAACATTGCACTCAACCCTACCCTATATAACGTTCACTTAAACTAAACATTGCACTCAACCCTACCATTGCACTCAACCCTACCATTGCACTCAACCCTACCCTATATAACGTTCACTTAAACTAAACATTGCACTCAACCCTACCATTGCACTCAGCCCTACCATTGCACTCAACCCTACCATTGCACTCAACCCTACCCTTTATAACGTTCACTTAAACTAAACATTGCACTCAACCCTACCCATATATAACGTGACAAATTTTCCAGAGGATCTACTCTCAGTATACCATTATTCCATAATAAACAACACACATTGTGCCATACTGCATCTAATACATAATAAACAAAACCTATTGCTCCACAATGTATGTTTAGTTAGTAAAAAACAACTCATTACACTCCTTCTATGTGTACTCTATACCAAACTGACCTACTCTATGACCCCTTCTATACCAAACTAACCAACTCATTGCGCCCCATCGTATTTGAACACTATTCTGTGTAACTCTGCACTCGGTGCACGCTTTCCTGTTGGCACCCTAACCCAATTACTACCCATCCTAACCCAATTACCACCCATCCTAACCCAATTATCACCCATCCTAACCCAATCACCACCCATACTAACCCAATTACCACCCATCCTAACCAAATTACCACCCATCCTAACCCAAACCTAAATCCAAAGCCAGCTACGTGCACCAAACCTACATCCAAAGCCAGCTACATGCACCAAACCTACATCCAAAGCCAATAAAGTAATGGGAGTGAGACTGCAATCAGGCTTTTAAAAAGGTAAATGCATAAAATAAAAACAGGGTATTAGTAGGCCTGACAGGACGTAACACAACAGCGAACGTTTCGGCAAAGAGCCTTCTTCAACGGACAAATAGTACACAAATGAAACGAATAAAACGAAATAATAGAAAAAAAACACTTAGCTGCGGTGAAATCCAAGTAGTCCAGTAAAGATAAAGCAAGGAGAGAAAAGTAAGAGCTTAAATAGGAAAGGAAAGGGTGGGTGTGGCCAATCAATCAGCTTGTCAGTGCGAACACAACGTTGATCCCATGTGGTGTAAGAGTCCCATATTCATGGATTAGTCTATTCTCCAGACTGACCCGGCCGGGTGTGTTTGTACAAGAAACCAAGGCGGTGACAGACATGTCATCGACGCCCATGTGGTCCCGTCCATTGAAGTGTCGGGAGACAGGACACTGTTTGTCTTGTTTAATGGCCCGTACATGTTCCGCGATACGGCAAGAGAGTAACCTCCCCGTTTCACCAATGTACTTCAAAGGACAGCGCTTACACACAATGGTGTAGACCACATTGCGGCTAGTACAAAGATAGCCATTCCTAATCTTGAATGTCCCCTTAGGGAAGACAATCTGGTCCGTCTGGGTAACAAAGGGACATGTCTTGCAGCGATTACGACCACATGGCTTAGTGCCCAGATGGGAGGACGGAATAAGCAGACGGCTACGAACCAATAGGTCTCGCAGATTTTTGTCCCTCCTGAATACAATGAGGGGTGGGGTGGAAAATATGTTGTTTGTCTCAGGGTCCGCGAGGAGGATGGTGCGATTTTTCACAAATATTTCCTTTGCTCTGATGTTGTGGGGATGGTATGTGAGCACCAATTTGCTCCTTTCATTACTATCACTGGAGCGTGATACAAAGGCGTCGGCACGAGTGAAGTTTTTAACTCGCTGAAGTGCAGATTGAAGTATAGCTTCAGGGTAAGACCTTTGTCTAAAAAACTCCACCATTTCCAACGCCTTTTCCAAAAAGTCCTCATTAGATTGACACAGCCTACGGAGGCGAAGGAGTTGTGAAAATGGAATAGAATCCTTACAGGATTTGGGATGAGACGAGGGATAGAGTAGGTAAGAGTGACTGTCCGTAGGTTTGAAGTAGGCCGAAGTGAGGAGGTGGTTCTTCTGGAGAGTTACAGTAATGTCCAGGAAATTAACCGATAGTTCGGAAATCGTGTGAGTGAACTTAATGGAGGGGTGAAAAGAATCAACAAAGCTGATGAACGTGTCAAGTTCACTCCTCTCCATATGAGTGACCCCAATGCCGTCATCAATGTATCTTTTATAAAATTCGGGGAGGCGACCAGTGTATTCTTGTTCCACTCTGTGCTCGAAATGGCCCATGAACAAGCATGCATAGCTGGGTCCCATTTTAGTCCCCATGGCGACCCCACTGATTTGGTCAAAGAACTGGCCATTGAACTCAAACGAGTTGAGGGTTAAGACCAATTCCGCCAAGCGTAGTAAGGCATGTGTAGGTATATTGGGGTGAGGTTGTCTGTCCAAAAAGTATTGTACAGCCAGAAGGCCATCGTTGTGGGGAATGGATGTATAGAGGGAACATACATCAAGGAGGAACAGATAGTTCTTTACGTTTGGATTGATGCTCAGAGAGTCGAATGTCCGTAAGGCATGGTTGGTGTCCTTAATGTACGTAGGGAGGGATGCCACTATCGGTTGGAAGACACTATCCAAGAATTCAGAAATGTGTTCTGTTGGACAAGAACATGCAGAGACAATAGGTCTACCAGGGTTACCATCCTTGTGAATTTTAGGAAGGAGATAAAAGGATGGCTTGCCCAGGTCACTGTCAAAAATGTGCATCCTGGACGCTGATTGAGGTAGAGCGCATTCTGTTATCAACTCATCGATGGTCTTTTTAACCACCGTGTTGTTTTTCATGATGGGATCTGTGGCTCTCTGTTGGTAGAACTGGGTGTCCTCCAGTTGTCTCTGAGCTTCCTTAATATACAACTCCTTATCCCATACAACTACGGCCCCGCCTTTGTCGGCCGGTTTGATGACAATGTCTTTACGGCTGCGCAATAAAGACAAGGCTTTCGACTCAACTTTAGAAAGGTTGGATTTACGGAGTCGAGGAAACAAAAGGTTTTTAATATCATTCTCTGTGCTTTTGATATATAAGTCCAGAGCCTTGGATTGACCAGGCGGTGGTGTCCAAGTAGATTTCCTTTGTTTTTTGAATGGGAATAACTCATCATCGGGAAGCGTGTTGTTTTTCCCGGCAAAATGGAACTGAAGTCTGAGAGCGCGGAAAAAACGTTGAGAATCGCTCTGTAGTTGAAAACGGTCGCAAGAAGGTGTAAGAGGAATGAATTTAAGCCAGCTACGTGCACCAAACCTACATCCAAAGCCAGCTACGTGCACCAAACCTACATCCAAAGCTAGCTACGTGCACCAAACCTACATCCAAACCCAGCTACATGCACCAAAGAACTGGATGATATCCCTTGTTATTTAAACCATTTATTTTTCACCAGCCAAACGTGGCCAAGAAGTTATCGAACCTTACTCTATGTGGGCGGTTTGTTAACGTTGAGACATCGCGAGTGGTCACACCACTCTCGTCACACGGTGAGAACTTTATCATCTTGCTATGAAACTAAATCCACACCACCACAATCGAGACGAGATATCTAAAGCTGATCTACAAGCCTTGGGCTAATAATATTAGGTTTTGTGGTATACTAAGGCGAGTGGGGTTTACAAATAATAGGCCTTGGTCCAGTTTATATGTTTGCGGACACATACTGGTAACAACGTTGTCAACTGTGAAACAAATTCATGATGTTACCCCCCAAAAAAAACATAGTAAGAATACAAGTATGTAAATATGATTTGTATTCGGGCTTGATATTTATTAGCCATGACAGAAAAAAAAATTATTACCGTATATACTCGTTCTAAAGCCGACCTTTTTTTGACAAAATCAATGGGACAAGGTTGGGGTGGGGGGGTCGGCTTACCGGTTGGTCATAGGTGATTTCTGCATGTACATTAAATATCGGTTTTGTTATTGTAGATCATCAAGGTCCTTTTCTACATTCTACAAGATTCGACTGCTCTACCAGAAGCTATTAAATATTTTTGAACATCTGAACTTACCTTACTTAATAATTTTATTTATTTTTGTGAATTTTTTACTAAATTGTTTTAAAAAAATTTTTTCAACAACGAATTTTAAAGTACGCACTTTCGCCACTGTTTACCAAAGAAAAAAACAAACTGGTAACTCTTGCCTAAAGAGCACAAAGACAAAGATAGGTCGTGCAAAGTAAACAATCATAATGCCCGATGTAGCTTGTTGTTTGTAAAAAACTGTGTACCATTTTGTTTAGGCTGTCCTATTATTTATTTATTTATTTATTTTTATTAAATTAATTTTTTTATTGATTGATTGATTGATTGATTGATTTTTATTTTTTTTAATATATTTTTTTTGTGTCAGCTTACAAGCGGGTTACACGCTTTTAATACTTTTCTCTTTCAAAAGGGGGTGGAGGTGGGGTCGGTTTATGAACGAACGAGCTATAGAACGAGTATATACGGTAAGATGGTCAGGCATGATAAGTTTGTTGTTGAAACGACTTGGTAGCGAAAGAAAGACATGGAGATAAATCATGATGTTTGTTTGTAATTTTTTAATGACAGAAAATATCTTCTAAACAAAGGGTGCGGCAGACAACCCAAGGATGAACTGGACATCTTAGACTCTGTCTAGCTCTACGTCATTTGTATTTATTTGCAAGGTTTGTAGGGCTTAACTTGCAGATGCTGGGTTGGTTCTTATAACCACCATAAATTCATAAACTGTAAGTTTAGCCTGCACAGCACACATTTTGGTTTTGAAAACAGCATAAGTCTACCGCCCCCCCCCCATCCCCCACCTTCTGATAACGGTTTATAATCAGACCAGGTAATGCATGCAAACTGAAACACGTGGATGCTACCCGCGGGCGTCTACATAATAATCTCATTATATTTTTCTATAAATAGGCCTCTAAATGTATCTTCGATAATTATAAGGACATCACTGTCGTTCTTACAACCCGCGATAGCTCAGTTGGTAGAGCGGAGGACTGTAGAATGATTGAAGCGATCCTTAGGTCACTGGTTCGAATCCGGTTCGCGGGAACTTTTTATTTTTTTACTTAAATAAAAATTCGAGAATGTTTCAAAAGTATTCTGCTCTTACATCATGATTACACAATTTTTTTAGGTGTTGACATTTCATGTGATTTTTTATATTATTATTTTACCAATCCAAAAGTTATTGAAGTCACTAACATTCTACGTCCTAATGTAAATTAATACCTAATATCTAAAGTTTCTCCACTGGCCACTGTCATTATCTCGACTATATCATATATTATTTCTAAATCAAACACATTTTCTAGTTTTGAATTACTTATCAATCAACTTTAATTTTACAGTTCTAATAAAATGTGATATAATGCACGCACAAATGTTTACAACACGCAATAATGAATGACTTGAACTGACATTGTGTTGACCACTTTAATTGGTTACAACACGCAATAATGAATGACTTGAACTGACATTGTGTTGACCACTTTAATTGGTTACAACACGCAATAATGAATGACTTGAACTGACATTGTGTTGACCACTTTAATTGGTTACAACACGCAATAATGAATGACTTGAACTGACATTGTGTTGACCACTTTAATTGGTTACAACACGCAATAATGAATGACTTGAACTGACATTGTGTTGACCACTTTAATTGGTTACAACACGCAATAATGAATGACTTGAACTGACATTGTGTTGACCACTTTAATTGGTTACAACACGCAATAATGAATGACTTGAACTGACATTCTGTTGACCACTTTAATTGGTTACAACACGCAATAATGAATGACTTGAACTGACATTATGTTGACCACTTTAATTGGTTACAACACGCAATAATGAATGACTTGAACTGACATTGTGTTGACCACTTTAATTGGTTACAACACGCAATAATGAATGACTTGAACTGACATTGTGTTGACCACTTTAATTGGTTACAACACGCAATAATGAATGACTTGAACTGACATTGTGTTGACCACTTTAATTGGTTACAACACGCAATAATGAATGACTTGAACTGACATTATGTTGACCACTTTAATTGGTTACAACACGCAATAATGAATGACTTGAACTGACATTGTGTTGACCACTTTAATTGGTTACAACACGCAATAATGAATGACTTGAACTGACATTGTGTTGACCACTTTAATTGGTTACAACACGCAATAATGAATGACTTGAACTGACATTGTGTTGACCACTTTAATTGGTTACAACACGCAATAATGAATGACTTGAACTGACATTGTGTTGACCACTTTAATTGGTTACAACACGCAATAATGAATGACTTGAACTGACATTGTGTTGACCACTTTAATTGGTTACAACACGCAATAATGAATGACTTGAACTGACATTATGTTGACCACTTTAATTGGTTACAACACGCAATAATGAATGACTTGAACTGACATTGTGTTGACCACTTTAATTGGTTACAACACGCAATAATGAATGACTTGAACTGACATTGTGTTGACCACTTTAATTGGTTACAACACGCAATAATGAATGACTTGAACTGACATTGTGTTGACCACTTTAATTGGTTACAACACGCAATAATGAATGACTTGAACTGACATTGTGTTGACCACTTTAATTGGTTACAACACGCAATAATGAATGACTTGAACTGACATTGTGTTGACCACTTTAATTGGTTACAACACGCAATAATGAATGACTTGAACTGACATTGTGTTGACCAC
The DNA here is from genome assembly GCA_944989445.1 of Ampullaceana balthica. Classification (NCBI taxonomy): domain Eukaryota; kingdom Metazoa; phylum Mollusca; class Gastropoda; family Lymnaeidae; genus Ampullaceana; species Ampullaceana balthica. The sequence goes on from CALYLW010000423.1 coordinate 358,094, forward strand.
TTTAATTGGTTACAAAACGCAATAATGAATGACTTGAACTGACGTCATAGTGTTGACCACTTTAATCCCTTTCATTTTAATGTCATAAATGTGTCGTTAGAAAAAGGTTATATGTAAATTGTAAACTTTGAGGTTAACTTCGGATTCAGTTAGATATTATAGTATAATAAAATGACGGAGCTTGAAATCAAAGTGTGTAAACTAATTAATTAAATTTAAACTCCGAATCATGTGCTTGTGGTCTATTTGCATTATTCTGTGTGGCATAGCTATTAAGGTCTTATTTTATTGCTACAACGAGTTAGAAGAGATTGGCATAAGATATATTGGGGTAAAAAAGAGAATAAAGTTATGTAACAAACAGTGTATATTATCAAAATCTGTATTATCATATTGCCATGCCTTACACAATAGTCAATAGTAGTTATTCTAGAAATATTCCACAAATCTACACTCTCGTAGCTTGGTCTTTTATATTTTAAGCCATTTAAGGACCGAAAGAGAAGAGTGAAAATTTGTACACCTCTCCTAGATCCCCTACCCATTTTTTCGACTTTGAGAAATATATATGGGCAGCCAGCCGAGAAAAACACCATCCACCATACACGAACCTTTTACTAAATTGTAACTAAACCACGGCAAAGCCAACGCGCTTAAGAAACCTTTAACACTTATTCGTCTAATACCGTTACTTCAAGTCATGAAGTAAAACCCTCTCTTTATATATGTATACCTATGTCACTTTTTAACTGAACAACTCGACAATATTGTAACCCGCGATAGCTCAGTTGGTAGAGCGGAGGACTGTAGCGAGATAGAAGCGATCCTTAGGTCACTGGTTCGAATCCGGTTCGCGGGATTGTTTTTTATTTCTGTTTTTGCGTAATTTTTACCCATCTGTTTAGAGTAATTATTTTTTAATGGGAGCTATTTACGGTTTTCTAATTCAGGTTGATTAAATTAAAAAATTTAACGGATGTTACCGATATTAAATAATTAAAAAATATAAATACAAGTTTAATATATTCAACGGTACATTATCAGAAATTTCATGAGTTTGAAGCGTGTCAAAATTTGGTTTAGATTTTCCCCACTCTTTTTCTAAATACTAAACGCATTTTTGAAATGTGACACCCATGACTTGAAGAGACTTTGTATCTGATGTGTGTTACGGTTATTGTGGATTGCTAATAATCTAAAAAGTAGCACCTGAAATGAATGCATAAGATAAACACTCTACAGACCCAACCGACTCTCACAATTCTATACCTGATATACATAGACATTTTTTAACCTTTGTACAACGACAGTACCCTGCATTACCCTCTCTCTAAGATTACCATTTGCCCAACAGACAGTAATATGAAATTACCAAGCTGTACACAGACAGTTGTTAAAGTTGACCATTTGTACAACACACGGTTCTCTAAGATTACCCTTTTTACAACAGACAGTTCTCTAAAATTACCATTTGTGCAGCAGACAATATACTATGTACCGGATTTTGACTCCGGTTCTGGCCAATCCGGAATCTGGTAATTTTTACACCTCCGGCCCCGGCAGGATTTCACTTCATAAATCTGGCCTAAATCGGCTGGCCGGTGGAGCCTTAACATATATATATATAATGACCCCGGCTCATCCGGAATCCGGCGAGTTTTAAAAATCTGGCTCCGGCAAAATTTCACTTCATAAATCTGGCCAAATCCGACTGCGGCAGGAATTCAAAAATTTGAATCCGGTACAGCCCTAATATATACACACACACACACACATATATATATATATATATATATATATATATATATATATATATATATATATATATATGCTTACACTTTTTACTGTATAAATCATTAGCCAACATACGCTTCTAATTACCACCTAAAACTGTAATACTTACATCACAGTTTGTAAATATTTCTTTTATTTTTACTTCCCCGATGGTACCAATCATTCACCGAAGCTATCACATCAACTTTCATTCTCATCACATAAGAAAACTCATTCAGCCAACATCACCATAGAGAAGACAGACATACTTCCACTGCGTACACTCACACGTTCAGTACAGACATACTTCCACTGCGTACACTCACACGTTCAGTACAGACATACTTCCACTGCGTACACTCACACGTTCAGTACCGACATACTTCCACCGCGTTGACTCACACGTTCAGTACAGACATACTTCCACCGCGTTGACTCACACGTTCAGTACAGACATACTTCCACCGCGTTGACTCACACGTTCAGTAACATTAGCTAACACACAGACGGTTGTCTTATTTACCCCACAGACAGATCCTGTCGCTGTCAGACAGTTGAATGACGCAGTGCTGTCCAGTACAATTCCTTTCTGGGATGACGTCAGCGAGTTCATTATGACGTCACAGCACGGACTGCTGCTACTCTTCAACAAGGTCGTAGCGTAAACCACACCGTCGTAAATCTCTAGAGAGAAACATGCAATCACATTAAGTCTATGAACATCGTGACTTGCACTGATGAGAGAAACATGCAAACACAATCAGTCTATGAACATCGTGACTTGCACTGATGAGAGAAACATGCAACACAATAAGTCTATGAACATCGTGACTTGCAATGATGAGAGAAACATGCAAACACAATCAGTCTATGAACATCGTGACTTGCAATGATTTTTTTTTGTTGCTTGATTTGATGCAAATGAAATGCAGCTTTATTCATTTACTCTTTAATTAATTGATAGATATTTAATATCATACAGTAAAAAGAACTTGAAAACTATGCGGATTCTTTAATGATTGAAGTAAACTGAGAGCAGGGTTACTGTCCTTAGTGCCTTTTTGGCACTCACAAACATTGATTTTTTTTTAAAATAGTTAAAAATACAATGTATACGTAAATACCTTCCAACTTGAAAAAAAAATGATTTTAAGATATTTTTTTAAAAAATAAGTTTTCATTCATTTATAACTATTATAATAAATTGGTATTAGTCTTAGGGGGAATTTAATATTAAGCTCTATGTACTCAATGTCGCAAATGTTATCGATATCAAAAGTGTAAGGATTGGGGAGTAGAAAATGTTGACTACAAGCTTCTAATCATCGACACTCAGGTGGTGACTACAAGCTTCTAATCATCGACACTCAGGTGGTGACCACAAAGGACCCAATCTCCCTCTCATTCTGGCTCTGTAACTGACACTAACTAATATATTTTTAATCATTAAGGAGGCTGCATTTATTCCGAAAGTTTTGTGTGTCCTATGTCCTTATAAAACGCACTGACAAAGCTGGTGTATTGGTTAGTGACGAAGCAGTGTTCACAGGCCGTGGACGGCTACGAGGAGATTGTCTGGCACATTTCCAAACAGCTTCGATTACCCTAACTAATGTCAGGTACTCCTTCGGGGATGGGGTGGACCGAGGGACACCCTTAGCCCCGGTAACAAATCACAGAGATACGAAACCATGACTATCGGTAAGCCAGCCAAACGCTCAATCATGCACCGTGTCCAAGAGATTATACTTCGCTCATACCAACTGAGCAACGAAATTGTAAAAAAATCAACCCCAGTCTTGAGAGGAATTAAAAATAAACAGTTATGATAAATTTAATACACCGCAAAGGCCATTTCTGTTGAGTCGAGTACATCAGATCGTACAGAGGATAAGAGGTTTGCACGGAAAATATCTTTGTGCAAGAAATAAAATCAATCACTAACCATTGCACATTGTCTATAACGAATATTTAAACTGAACTAAATGTGTGTTTTTTTCTTTCCAAGATGTCAGGTTAAAAAAGAAGCCATTTACTTGAAGACAGGGAGTCTGCTCCAAACCCCACGACTTCACACGTGCTGGTGTCCAGCGTGTCCGAGCCGCTGGTGTAGACCGTGGCGTCAATGTCACAAGAGCTGGTCAGTGGGTCTGTAATGGTGTAGGAGTTGAGGCCACCAGTTTGGGTGCCTGGGAAGTGACACGGGAAAATGACACGTGACAACTGGAGACCAACCAACAAGTGAGAGGACATGACGTAACAAGTAGAAGCATTCATAAATGCAACAGTGGTATTTCATGAGACTCAAAGCATTTCTCTGACTAAAAGATGTATAGGTTTTTATCTCATACCCTTAAGGGCTTGTCATTTCATGACGAAAATCTATTAATAGAAATTCCGAGGGCATTATGGTGGACTAGTTTCTTTAAGACATTAATCAAATATCAGGGTATAATCGTAGGACTTAACAGATTAACTGTGATATTTCTACGCTAATTTGAGTATTCTTAGCGAACTTAAAAATAACTAAAACTAATTTACAACTTAACGTTACAATAAATTTTTCAAACGTATTGTTCTTCATTTCACTTTACACACTTTTACTATTTTAAAAAGAGTTTAGTAAAATTGTATTTAAGAATAGATATGGACGTATAATAGAATATACGAAACAATCCTGCCATGAAAGAACAATACGTTTGAAAAAATTGTGCTACAAAGAATTTGTAAATTCGTTTGTTATTGCCAAGTCTACTAAGATGTTTTACGGTCTGAGAAATGACAAACTCGACTGCAGAAACTACACAATGACGTGACGTCTGCCCATGCAGCAAATATTTGATTGTAAACTTTGCTTTTTTTCAAAAGAATAATTTAATAAATAATAATACAAATAATAATATAAAAAACTTCGACTGAGATTCCCCAATCATAATGCAAGCAGAAGATTCCCCCATCAATTCTAAATCGCACATTATAATATTGACCTGAATTTACCACCTACCGGATGTTCCAGTTGGGATTGCTGCTCGTGTTCCGTTTCCATAGACAAGGATCAGATCGCTGAGGACATCAACAGAGCAGATTAGAGGAGGGAAATATAGGCAAGGGTCAGATCGCTGAGGACATGAACAGAGCAGATTAGAGGAGGAAAATATAGACAATGGTCAGATCGCTGAGGACATGAATAGGCCAGATTAGAGGAGAGAAATCAGCATGATACGAGGCTAGTGTAACAAGTAGCTTGTGTGAAATTCTAGGGTTGAACATGTATGTAGCATGAGACGAGTGGGACATATAGAGTGTGGCGAGATGAGTTTGACATGAAGAGTATGACGTTTACTTATTACATGAACAAGAGTTGGGAGTGATGCGTAATTATAACTGAAAATTTCGAGTAAATGACATGAAAACCGAGCAACAAAGCCCGTCCAAAGACGTTCCACCGTCGCTTCGGTGGCATGTTGTAACTCCCCTACAACAACCGTCTCGACCGGCCATACATGTGCATCACGTCAAAAAACTATTCATTATAGTTATAATCAATAACCCGTAAGAACAAAGATTTTGATTATAAATCCAAACGCGTACCACTCAAAATAAAGTCTTGGAAAAAAATACTGCACCAAAAATAACTCGATTTGAACGTCCGCGTAAACTTGTTCAATGTGTAAATGAGATTTAATTTTTTTTTATTGGGAGTAGGAGTTTGAGGGACCAATCGCTATCGATGACCACACAGAAAATTGCCTTTTATTATATAGGATTATCTGTTCTTTTGAGGGTTTTACATTTGACTAGACACTAGAGTGTAGCATATTTTTGTAAGTAGAATTATGACAAGTGTGTGAATCTATTTACTTAAACCTAAACAATTCAAGTAAGATAAGTTAATTGATATTTTAAAAGCATGGAGCTAGTGGCTAGTATTTATAATACAACAGGTCATAATTTTTTCCCTGGGTCATCTTGACCAATAACTTCAACACTTGATGCCTGCATATGCGATCGCAGCCTCGATCAAAAGCAACTATACCTACTCTCAGGGCGACTTGTGGTAAAAATACAGCTATACCTACTCTCAGGGCGACTTGTGGTAAAAATACCAGATATTTTAATACTGCTATTCCGTAATTGTGATTGTAACAGACAGCAAATCATGTAATTGTGATGGTCACAGACAGCAAATCATGTATTTGTGATCGTCACAGACAGCAAATCATGTTATTGTGATGGACACACAGCAAATCATGTAATTGTGATGGTCACAGACAGCAAATCATGTAATTGTGATGGTCACAGACAGCAAATCATGTAATCGTGATGTTCACAGACATCAAATCATGTAATCGTGATGGTCACAGACATCAAATCATGTTATCGTGATGGTCACAGACAGAAAATCATTTCATAACTGGAAGGTAGACATTCAACCAACGAGAGCCACTGACCAGCTCTATCAGCTACTATGCGATGTTACTCTACCATAGGAGGAGGAATTCTCAACACAAACATGGAAGATGGGGGACTTAATGTGAACTAAACGTGAATTTTACGTAAAATAACGCGAACTGCACGTGAACTTCACGTGGATTTTCAGTTAGCCTTACGTGTACTGTACGTGAACTTAACATGTATTTACCTTGAACTTTAGGTCAACTTTATGTTAACTGTACGTGAATTGACGTCAGTTTTGTGCAAATTTATCTATCCACATAACGTAAACAGAGCGTGACTTAAATGTGAATTTTGCGTGAATTATTGTGAAGGAACTCTTCTCTCAATCTCACAGAATTTATATTCAGCTAACTTGTGTTTAGTGCTACAAACTTTCATTTCATACATTCACAATATAGACACACAACTTCCAGAACATGGTAAATACAATAACAATACAGACACACAACTTCCAGAACATGGTAAATACGATCTGAACACCATCTGTTACACTCTCGACCACTGCCGTACTTTGATTTCAGAAACTCGTCCATCCCCGCGCCACATATCTGCGGCACCACAAGGGTTCCGTTGATTAGAATTCCGTTACAGACCACAGCGTCATTTGGGGCCAGCACCACCACCAGGCCAGGGTAGCCGCACTGGTCTACCTCAGTACCATCTGTGGAGAAAGTGGTTACTTTTACCATGATGTTGCTTTGAATAAATTTTCAAAACGTCAAAGAAGTTGTTAAAAGAACTATTCGAATATAGAGATTCCAATGCCGTAAGTGACGATATATACCACACGGTCAAATCAAATGAAATCTTGGTCGAACAATAAATACATGTGTATGAAATATATATTTTTATTGTCATTGTTATTTTTCCTTTAGTAGTGATGAAATGTCATTAATTTAAGATGAATCGTAATGTTTTAAAATTTGTTTTTGAGATTGCACTATCATGGGGAAAAATAAGCGCAATCATACATTTGATAGCTTTGAAGTAATTGAATTAATTTCTTGTTAAGCAACGTCTAATCGCATTTTTCGGTAACGAAGAAAACGTATGAGCCAAAACATTTCTTGTTTTGAAATTATTACCCTTCATACCAATTGAACGTGTTGCTAATTGTGCCCTGTCATACCTATGTTAATTAATGTTGCTAATAATTACATTTCATACCAATGCTAAGTTTTTCTTATAATTACCTTTAATACTGTTGACAAGCGTCGCTAAACCAAAGAACAAGACCAGAGACTTGGCAATGAGACACGACATTTTCATGGCAGCTCGAGAAAGGAAAGTTTGCTGCCTAAGAAGAATTCTGACCATTAATTTTTTCTCATAATGAAAGTCCACGTGACATAGGCAACCAATCAATTCCAAATACGTCTGACGTCATTTGTTTTTATGTCCTTTTAAGGAAGGTATAAATAAAAAACAACATTTTGACGTATAGAAATAAAGGAAGATAACTATGTGTCGCCACAGAGACATGCTTTTTTTCGTGAGAGACTTCCCAGCATTGACATGTTGCTTGTACAAATGTAGCGTCTTGTGAGGTTTTAGGGCGACAAAGAGACAAACGTGCTCAAGTGTCCCAGAGTTAACGCCCCCTTTGTTGACGGATCATGGACATTTGTAAAGCCGACTTACAAGCTTGGCGTCAGAGCAAGCTCATTGATTGGTCCATTCAAAACTTGAAGGACAGTTGGTGACTGTAAACACAGAGAACGTTTACATTTTCAATAAAAACACATTAGATAAGGAGTGGTAATTATATAACGTATAAGTAAGGTTCTAAATCATTTGGTCTTGTACACAAACGGATATGAAAGGTTCTTAAGATCTTCGCCTTATACACTAATGAATATGGGGATTCTAAAACAGCCTGGTCTCATACACTAACGGATACGGTTTTTAAGATCTTGTAGTAGTACACGGGGGGATATAGGATGTTTCCCAAAATATTGTTCAAGTGAACTAACGGATATCTTGGTTTTATAGTTAAACCGTTAACTTTTAGATAGATTATTACACGTTGAATCCTTACTTACGTGATAATTACATCGTTTAAGACAAGTAGCCTCCCTCTAACCAAAGAGGTTCATTTTTTCACTCTTATATATCAATTCAATAATAACTCAAAAAGAGTTGCTGTTACAAAGTTAAACATTAAAAAGTATTCTCTTATTTCAAACTATTAGTTTGATCAGTGAGTCATAAAAAAGAATACATCTGTCAAAATATGAGGTCGGGACAAATGGATACGGGGGGCAAGAGTTAACATTTTCTACTTACGCTATATGCATCACAATATAGTGAAGACAGATATGTGCACACCATAATTAATGATACGATTAAAGGAATTTTTTATAAATGATTTTGAAATAACCGTCTGCCAATATTTTGTAGACTTAGTGTCTCAAGTTGGCAAGTTTGGCGGACTTTGTAGACATGAAATAAAATTTTACAATTGAGGACCCTTGGGATTCGATAGCCTAAACAGAATACGTTTTATGGTACTTTTGTACATGGCAGGGCAGCCTTCATAACATATCATGAAGTCAATATTTCATTTAAAAAACCTAGCTGTATTAATCAATAAATAAACACGCATTAAGCAAGTGATTGTACATGTCGTTAAAATGCCCCTGGTGGGTAGAACGAAGTGACATCATTTCAAACACCAATCTGCTGAGCCACCAGAAAGAGGCCAGCTCGCGCACTGACCACGCGAAAATAATATCCAATAAAAAGTTACCAACAATATATTTTTGAATACTTACGCAATTTTAATGTAAAAGAAAAACAATTAAAAAATATCTGCTTTTTTTTCATTTCTATTTTGAGGAATTAGTATATCTAGTTTTCATACTCAACCGAAATTTGGATAGCTTCGTCTTCTACTAGCGGCTACCCATTGTGAAGTTTTCAATTAAAAGTGAATAAACAATCATTGGGAATATAGTTGCCTTCCCTGTAAAAATCATTTGATTGTTATTTTTTTAAATAATTTATTTCGTCCCTTGGATTCAGAAGGTAAGTTACTATAGGAAATTTGAGTGCATTAGACAATAGTTAGTCGACAAGTTAGATAATAGTTATTAGACAAGTTAGACAATAGTTACTAGACAAGTTAGACAATAGTTAGTAGACAAGTTAGATAATAGTTAGTCGACAAGTTAGACTCCACCGTGTAATGTCTATTTTCATAATATTTTAATATTAATTAAGATACATTTTCTTGAAGAAATAATTGGCCATTTAGACAGACTTTAAAGCCTTACAAGTTTAGAAAACATTACTTATGATAAAATGGCTAAGAATAACATGTCTTACAATAAAGTTGCCTAGAACAAAAGTCTTACAACAAAATGTCTTACGATCTAACAATACCATGAAACGAGTACAATCAATCACTGCTTATGACTTATGAATCTATGGCGGATTAAGGGGGGGGGGTTTCAACGGGCTAAGGCCAAGGGCCCCCGATGATTTAGGGGCCCCCAAATTTAGTATAATTTATAATAAAGGTGGACAAATGTTTGCATGAATCCCTAAAAATATAATAAATTAAATAAATTAATAAAATCATATCTATTAATCTGATCGCTATTCCTCAGTATCGAAAAACTTGATTTGATTGGCTCAATAAGAGAAAATGTTAATTAAATACTATTTATATCTTTTAAATTAAGTTTAATCGTCAGGATCTCGTGGTCTTGAGTCAACGTGTTGTCTTGTAGCGCAAGTAATATCGGGTTCGATTCCCGGCGAAGGCATATGTTTTTTTCATTTGTCTTTTTTTTTAAATTATCTTTTTACACTCAATTTTAGTTTCCAGGCAAACAGGTATTTCTTTGTGTTCGTTTTTTTAATGAATCCGATCCCGGAGTACAGACACATTATGAACAAGGAACCAATGGACTATCTAGTTACAAGTTACAGTCTTATATTAGCTGCTAGCAACCATTTTATTTAAGGGAACGCTAGCTGGATAGGGCCCCGGTTTGAATTGCAGCCAGGGGCCCCGTGCAGTCTTAATCCGCCCCTGTTATGAATGCAATTATTTCATTAAATAGATCAGACAATTTTCACAAGATTTGAAAGAAATATCTTGAATAATCCAAGAGTTGTATATCATATGCATTTTTTCCAGTGTTAAGAATCAAATACAAACACATTTAATTTGTTTACATGGTAATTTAGACTTTTCGAAATATTGTAACTTACATTTAACTAGAATGGAATTTAAAAGCGAAATATGAAGGCGGAGAAACAAATTCTTTTACTTGCGATGAGAGAATATTTGTAGCCATTAATGTAAACAAATTTTGTGTGACGCTGGTTGAGGACGACCTCGAGTTAAAAATTGCTCTTAAAATATAGTCGTTTGCACTGGACATGGAGTTTTGTTAGCTATATACTATAGCAGTAGAAGCTTCATTCCAGACTTTTTCAGGATTTCCAGAAAACCTGATTTTTAACTACCGTCTTAGAGCTATAAAGTTTAGATGTTCAGTGCCAAAGCACATATACAGTAACAAAGGTCAATTTCTTCTAATCCTTGGGATTATCATTATATACAAAATGAAAACTTCTAGGCTCAGAGTCTGTGAATTCAAACTCTCGATACATGTTTATATGTTCAACTCTCTCTGTTCATCTCTCTCTGTTTCACTCTCTCTGTTCCACTCTCTCTGTTCAGTTCTCTCTGTTCAGTTCTCTCTGTTCCACTCTCTCTGTTCCACTCTCTCTGTTCAGCTCTCTCTGTTCAGCTCTCTCTGTTCAGTTCTCTCTGTTCAGCTCTCTCTGTTCAGCTCTCTCAATGTTCCACTCTCACTGTTCCACTCTCTCTGTTCAGCTCTCTCTGTTCAGTTCTCTCTGTTCAGCTCACTCTGTTCAGCTCTCTGTTCAGCTCTCTGTTCCACTCTCTCTGTTCCACTCTCTCTGTTCCACTCTCAATCTCTCTGTTCCACTCTCTCTGTTCCACTCTCTCTGTTCCACTCTCTCTGTTCAGCTCTCTCTGTTCCACTCTCTCTGTTCCACTCTCTCTGTTCAGCTCTCTGTACACCTCTCAATCTCTCTGTTCCACTCTCTCTGTTCCACTCTCTCTGTTCCACTCTTTCTGTTCCACTCTCTCTGTTCCACTCTCTCTGTTCAGCTGTCTCTGTTCAGCTCTCTCGGTTCAGCTCTCTCTGTTCCACTCTCTCTGTTCAGCTCTCTCTGTTCCACTCTCTCTCTCTCTGTTCAGCTCTCTCTGTTCAGCTCTCTCTGTTCCACTCTCTCTGTTCCACTCTCTCTGTTCCACTCTCTCTGTTCCACGCTCTCTGTTCAGCTCTCACTGTTCAGCTCTCTCAATGTTCCACTCTCTCTGTTCCACTCTCTCTGTTCAGCTCTCTCTGTTCCACTCTCTCTGTTCAGCTCACTCTGTTCCACTCTCTCTGTTTCAGCTCTCTCTGTTCCACTCTCTCTGTTCCACTCTCTCTGTTCAGCTCTCTCAATGTTCCACTCTCACTGTTCCACTCTCTCTGTTCCACTCTCTCTGTTCAGCTCTCTCTGTTCCACTCTCTCTGTTCAGCTCTCTCTGTTCAGCTCTCTCTGTTCCACTCTCTCTGTTCAGCTCTCTCTGTTCCACTCTCTCTCTCTCTGTTCAGCTCTCTCTGTTCAGCTCTCTCTGTTCCACTCTCTCTGTTCCACTCTCTCTGTTCCACGCTCTCTGTTCAGCTCTCTCTGTTCAGCTCCCTTAATGTTCCACTCTCACTGTTCCACTCTCTCTGTTCCACTCTCTCTGTTCAGCTCTCTCTGTTCCACTCCACCTTTTTAACTATATTGACATATTGACTTCTCAGTACACACGAAACCCCCCCCCCTCCCCACAAACAAACACCCACACATACATTTTCAAATTAAAGGCTGGTAGGTATATAAGTATAACAGTATTTTAATTTTGGGTCATTACATCTCTAGTAGCTTGAGGCCTCTGATATGGCAGCTGCGCTTTGCCTTCTGTCCGTCCTCCTTGTTGTGTCAGTCAATTGCTCCACCACTGGACAGAGCTGTTGTGACGTCGTGGAGGGTTGCGTCTATGCCGGTACGTAAAGGAAGAGTGTGGTTTAGAAATGAAATAGATCCTAGGATGGTAAGAGGGACATCGCTCTTTGATGGTACCGGCTACTGTCAAAGTAGGACCTCATCTGCAAAAGTGAGACGTGAGAAACATGACAGAAATAATCTTAGTATAACATTGTTGTCTATTTTTATGGTGGGTAATTTATGAGATGACCACTTTTAAACCACGCTCGAAATTAATTCCCTTTTTTGGGGTATGGCACAGTTTAGAAAGTTGAAAGACTTGTCTTCACTCTTTTAGGTATTAAGTACATAATTTTTCCCCATTTTGGATATTTAACCACGATTTGACTACATCGCAACGGTTGCTTAACCCCAAATCCCCCCAATATGCTCTGTGCCTACTCTAGCTATACAGAATGATTGCTCCGTATATTTTTCTTGTTTCTTCGATGATATAACACGAGCCGTTTGTGACGACTTTGATCTCAGAGCATGTCTCACAGAGGCCTCTATTGACTCTCATCATGACTCGATGTTCTCAAAACGTCATTGGTGTTTTATAGTTCGCTTGTGGATGTCTCTCATGGATGTCCCCAGAGGATGTTCCTCCTGGATATCCCTCGTGGATGTACCCATGGATGTCCCTCGCGGATGTCTCTCGTGGATATCCCTCCAGAAACCAACCGTAGTATCGTTCATTTTTACAGACACAATTATCCCAGCTCAAGCACAGCTTCCATTCACGTGGGTTTTTCAGGCTTATCCAGATGTCATTTAATTGAAATCAGCCTCCTGCTCTTTCCACCATGGGCAGAACCTTAAGACCACCAACTTTTGGTGATCTAACGCCAGACAGCATTGTTTACGATTACCGTGGCAATAGTGCATTTCCACGAACACATTTTGGGGTAGGGGTCGCTGTATCCTTTTCTCAAGCCCAAAAACCAGCCTGTTGACAGAGGCTTGGAAGAATAGGCCATGCATGGTCTTATTTGAGCATAACCAGCGCGTGGTATAAAAATAGTGTCTTCAGAAAATAAAAATTAAAATATAAATAATTTTCAGCAAACATGCCGAACATGTGACAAACAAAATATCCAAATTTATATCTTTAAAAAAAAATAAACATAATTTATTGTTTGTGGGTTATATGGCTTTATCATTCCAAACAACTGACTTGTAGTCTTGAAAAGTGTATTCACAAGATATAATTTAGAATACAATTCAGTCGTCAAAGATTACCATAATGTCAATCCATTCTAAGAGCAATTTTCGTTTGACTTTCCAAATTAAAAAAAAATAATTAATATTTATATCAGCAACTTAAGAATTGTTTCTGCCATTTCTGGTTTAGATTTTAACAAGAAACTAGCTTTTAAAATCTAAACCATAAGTTCATGAATAAAATAAAATGAAGAATTGGCTTGAAAATAAATAGAATACGTATGAATGTCACTTAAAATCTCCTTAGAACATAAAACAGTAGTTGTACTGTGAGTTTCTTTTTGCGCCGATACCAGCGGACGTGATAAAATATTACAAAAGTAAGTAAAATTATTTATTCATTTTGCAATGTCCCAGTGAATAAGCTGCAGCAGTACATTAAAAGAATGTTTTCTTCTGCGTTTCAATTCATCGTTACGATTCTTGCTATGAAACAATTTTTTACGACTTTGTATTTCCAAACTTTACATGTAGTTGTATGGTTTCCATCACCACTAAAGTTCCATCTCTTATTCAATTTCGTCTCCAACGATGACCGTTTCTTCACCCCATTCACATCGACCGTCACACATTATGTTAGCGTTAATAACATACTTACACTTAACGTTAAAGACTTATTGTGTTCACGTTAATAGCCAACAACCAGTGCGAATGTCCGACAATTTCTGCCTATCTGTCCTGCAAGGTCCACACTCTCAAACAGCAACTGAAAACCGTTGGAGGGAATCTGTTTGGAGGCACGGGTTCGAGGCCGAACGCCAGCGATCCCGGCATCCTAGAAGTGCTGACCAAAGGCATTGGACGGAGACCCGGGAACTGGTTCAGAAAAAAGCCGGACGTGGCAACAGAGGAGCCCGAGACAAAGGAGCGTGTCAAGAGACAGTCGGAGACGTACGAGGCGGACCCTGCATGCTGTGAGACCAACTTTGAGGGACTGACCTATGGCTGCAGTTATCAAGGTTCGGTTTTACTTTAAGATCGTTATGTTTGTTTATGTCATGTCCCCAGAAAAAGGAGCTCATCAATGTCTAGGATGATTTGTTAAGTTTACCGTTTATAATATATATCATGTCATGATTAGGTTAGACTAAGTAAATGTCCCCACAATTACACCTTATTGCTCGCGCTGTTTTCTATCAGAATGCACCTGTTGCGGCATTCCAGCACCTTTTTTCAACATTCTTTTTATGTTACTACCTGCAATGTTTGGTTTTACTGCTTTTTTTTTAAATATGCGTTCCGGTACCTTTATGTTAGAAAAAAAAGCACTGATTATGGCTAAAACTAAATCGTGTGGTCAATATCTATTTGATGGTTCTTGTCAATATCTATTTGATGGTTCTTGTCAATATCTATTTGATGGTTCTTGTCAATATCTATTTGATGGTTCTTGTCAATATCTATTTGATGGTTCTTGTCAATATCTATTTGATGGTTCTTGTCAATATCTATTTGATGGTTCTTGTCAATATCTATTTGATGGTTCTTGTCAATATCTATTTGATGGTTCTTGTCAATATCTATTTGATGGTTCTTGTCAATATCTATTTGATGGTTCTTGTCAATATCTATTTGATGGTTCTTGTCAATATCTATTTGATGGTTCTTGTCAATATCTATTTGATGGTTCTTGTCAATATCTATTTGATGGTTCTTGTCAATATCTATTTGATGGTTCTTGTCAATATCTATTTGATGGTTCTTGTCAATATCTATTTGATGGTTCTTGTCAATATCTATTTGATGGTTCTTGTCAATATCTATTTGATGGTTCTTGTCAATATCTATTTGATGGTTCTTGTCAATATCTATTTGATGGTTCTTGTCAATATCTATTTGATGGTTCTTGTCAATATCTATTTGATGGTTCTTGTCAATATCTATTTGATGGTTCTTGTCAATATCTATTTGATGGTTCTTGTCAATATCTATTTGATGGTTCTTGTCAATATCTATTTGATGGTTCTTGTCAATATCTATTTGATGGTTCTTGTCAATATCTATTTGATGGTTCTTGTCAATATCTATTTGATGGTTCTTGTCAATATCTATTTGATGGTTCTTGTCAATATCTATTTGATGGTTCTTGTCAATATCTATTTGATGGTTCTTGTCAATATCTATTTGATGGTTCTTGTCAATATCTATTTGATGGTTCTTGTCAATATCTATTTGATGGTTCTTGTCAATATCTATTTGATGGTTCTTGTCAATATCTATTTGATGGTTCTTGTCAATATCTATTTGATGGTTCTTGTCAATATCTATTTGATGGTTCTTGTCAATATCTATTTGATGGTTCTTGTCAATATCTATTTGATGGTTCTTGTCAATATCTATTTGATGGTTCTTGTCAATATCTATTTGATGGTTCTTGTCAATATCTATTTGATGGTTCTTGTCAATATCTATTTGATGGTTCTTGTCAATATCTATTTGATGGTTCTTGTCAATATCTATTTGATGGTTCTTGTCAATATCTATTTGATGGTTCTTGTCAATATCTATTTGATGGTTCTTGTCAATATCTATTTGATGGTTCTTGTCAATATCTATTTGATGGTTCTTGTCAATATCTATTTGATGGTTCTTGTCAATATCTATTTGATGGTTCTTGTCAATATCTATTTGATGGTTCTTGTCAATATCTATTTGATGGTTCTTGTCAATATCTATTTGATGGTTCTTGTCAATATCTATTTGATGGTTCTTGTCAATATCTATTTGATGGTTCTTGTCAATATATATTTGATGGTTCTTGTCAATATCTATTTGATGGTTCTTGTCAATATCTATTTGATGGTTCTTGCACATTTTTAAAAGATCAATATAAAGAATAATAGTGACCATAAAGCAGTTATTCAAGGCATAGGAAGCACTAGGTCATGATAATGAAACACTATATGTATCAATCAGGTGTTTTACCTTAGGAAGAACTAGTGACTAGATCATAATGAAACACTATATGTATCAATCAGGTGTTTTACCTTAGGAAGAACTAGTGACTAGATCATAATGAAACACTATATGTATCAATCAGGTGTTTTACCTTAGGAAGAACTAGTGACTAGATCATAATGAAACACTATATGTATCAATCAGGTGTTTTACCTTAGGAAGAACTAGTGACTAGATCATGATAATGAAACACTATATGTAACAAGCCATGTGAGTCAATAACTTGCAACTATTTCAACGTGTCAAATATTGCACGTGTCCTAATATTTCACTGATGTTCAACTCTTATTTCGTCGTTAAGACTGTAATACATCTGAAGTTTTCATGTAAATTTATCTAGCCATATCCTTATTTCTAGTCTACATGTTTCTAGGGCTTACTTTAAAAATATTTATTCAAAAATTTACATGTAAGTAAATTTATTAAAATATGTCAAATTTTGCAGGTGTATGTCGACAATAATTTAATGAGAGATAAGTACTAATCCGGTTTAAGAGCTGAAACATAAATTAGAAAGTGTGTGGCGCTAATAAATGAAAAGTATGCTCTTATATCTCTTTAAAAATGAAATGGCTTAACACTGTGGAAAAAGATCAGTAGGCGTTCAATTGAAATGCTCTGTTAAATACAATAATTCTACACCCCTTTCGTTTTTTTTACTGATCCACAATCGATGAAGAAATTATAATTATATTTAATTAGGGGAAGCGGTGGTCGAGTGGCAGCGCGCTCGACTGGCGTACCGATGGTCACGGGTTCGAATCCATGTGATTTGTTCCCGGAACCTAGGGCGTCCCTGAGTCACCCAGCTCCGAATGGGTACCTAACACTAGTTAGGTGGCTGGGTAATGCGTGGAATTCACAAAGCCGTGGCCTGTGAACGCTGCATCACTTGCCAACAGATCATCTGTCATGGTCTGTGGACGCAATTATCTTCTGCATAGAAGGAGCGTCTGTATAGAAAAGATACATTGCAGCACATTCTTGTCTGTGCTAAAACTTTGTGAAATTCTCCAATCATACTTCAGGTGCAACCTGTTTGTGCCCGAGTGACTTCCGCAGCAATATGCCTTCCTGTGAGCTGGCCAGTACCACGTCAACCACAACCACAACAACAACGCCGACAGCCGCACCCAAGACAGCAACATTTGTTGGGAAGACGTCGTGTTGTAACAACTACGAGAATCCAACAGACTTCCTCACTGGGCAGTACTACTGTCTTTATAATGCTAGTAAGAAGATGGTTTATACTACTGTCTTTATAATGCTAGTAAGAAGATGGTTTATACTACTGTCTTTATAATGCTAGTAAGAAGATGGTTTATACTACTGTCTTTATAATGCTAGTAAGAAGATGGTTTATACTACTGTTATTATAATGCTAGTAAGAAGATGGTTGATTTTATCTAATCTTATAAATACAGTGAATAGATGGTATAAGTAGATGGTATGAGTAGATGGTATGAGTAGATGGTATGAGTAGATGGTATGAGTAGATGGTATGAGTAGATGGTATGAGTAGATGGTATGAGTAGATGGTATGAGTAGATGGTATAAGTATAGTAGATGGTATGAGTAGATGGTATGAGTAGATGGTATGAGTAGATGGTATAAGTATAAGTAGATGGTATAAGTAGATGGTATAAGTAGATGGTATGAGTAGATGGTATGAGTAGATGGTATAGTATAAGTAGATGGTATAAGTAGATGGTATAAGTATAAGTAGATGGTATGAGTAGATGGTATGAGTAGATGGTATGAGTAGATGGTATGAGTAGATGGTATGAGTAGATGGTATGAGTAGATGGTATAGTATAGTAGATGGTATGAGTAGATGGTATGAGTAGATGGTATGAGTAGATGGTATAGTATAAGTAGATGGTATAAGTAGATGGTATAAGTAGATGGTATGAGTAGATGGTATGAGTAGATGGTATAGTATAGTAGATGGTATGAGTAGATGGTATAAGTATAAGTAGATGGTATGAGTAGATGGTATGAGTAGATGGTATAAGTAGATGGTATAAGTAGATGGTATAAGTTAAGTAGATGGTATGAGTAGATGGTATGAGTAGATGGTATGAGTATAAGTAGATGGTATGAGTAGATGGTATAAGTAGATGGTATAAGTATAAGTAGATGGTATGAGTAGATGGTATGAGTAGATGGTATAAGTATAGTAGATGGTATAAGTAGATGGTATAAGTATAAGTAGATGGTATGAGTAGATGGTATGAGTAGATGGTATAAGTAGATGGTATAAGTAGATGGTATAAGTAGATGGTATGAGTATAAGTAGATGGTATGAGTAGATGGTATAAGTATAGTAGATGGTATGAGTAGATGGTATAAGTAGATGGTATAAGTATAAGTAGATGGTATGAGTAGATGGTATAGTTGAAGTAGATGGTATAAGTAGATGGTATAAGTATAAGTAGATGGTATGAGTAGATGGTATGAGTAGATGGTATAAGTAGATGGTATAAGTAGATGGTATAAGTAGATGGTATGAGTATAAGTAGATGGTATGAGTAGATGGTATAAGTATAAGTAGATGGTATGAGTAGATGGTATAAGTAGATGGTATAAGTATAGTAGATGGTATGAGTAGATGGTATGAGTAGATGGTATAAGTATAAGTAGATGGTATAAGTAGATGGTATAAGTATAAGTAGATGGTATGAGTAGATGGTATGAGTAGATGGTATAAGTAGATGGTATAAGTAGATGGTATAGAGTAGATGGTATGAGTAGATGGTATAAGTAGATGGTATAGTATAAGTAGATGGTATGAGTAGATGGTATAAGTAGATGGTATAAGTAGATGGTATAAGTAGATGGTATAAGTATAGTAGATGGTATGAGTAGATGGTATGAGTAGATGGTATAAGTAGATGGTATGAGTAGATGGTATGAGTAGATGGTATGAGTAGATGGTATGAGTAGATGGTATGAGTAGATGGTATGAGTAGATGGTATGAGTATAAGTAGATGGTATGAGTAGATGGTATAGTAAGTAGATGGTATGAGTAGATGGTATAAGTAGATGGTATGAGTAGATGGTATGAGTAGATGGTATGAGTAGATGGTATAGTATAAGTAGATGGTATGAGTAGATGGTATAAGTAGATGGTATGAGTAGATGGTATGAGTAGATGGTATGAGTAGATGGTATGTATAGTAGATGGTATGAGTAGATGGTATAAGTAGATGGTATGAGTAGATGGTATGAGTAGATGGTATGAGTAGATGGTATGAGTAGATGGTATGAGTAGATGGTATGAGTATAGTAGATGGTATGAGTAGATGGTATGAGTAGATGGTATAAGTAGATGGTATGAGTAGATGGTATGAGTAGATGGTATAAGTAGATGGTATGAGTAGATGGTATGAGTAGATGGTATAAGTAGATGGTATAAGTAGATGGTATGAGTAGATGGTATGAGTAGATGGTATGAGTAGATGGTATGAGTAGATGGTATGAGTAGATGGTATGAGTAGATGGTATGAGTAGATGGTATGAGTAGATGGTATGAGTAGATGGTATGAGTAGATGGTATGAGTAGATGGTATGAGTAGATGGTATGAGTAGATGGTATGAGTAGATGGTATGAGTAGATGGTATGAGTAGATGGTATGAGTAGATGGTATGAGTAGATGGTATGAGTAGATGGTATGAGTAGATGGTATGAGTAGATGGTATGAGTAGATGGTATGAGTAGATGGTATGAGTAGATGGTATGAGTAGATGGTATAAGTAGATGGTATGAGTAGATGGTATAAGTAGATGGTATGAGTAGATGGTATGAGTAGATGGTATGAGTAGATGGTATAAGTAGATGGTATGAGTAGATGGTATAAGTAGATGGTATGAGTAGATGGTATAAGTAGATGGTATGAGTAGATGGTATGAGTAGATGGTATAAGTATAAGTAGATGGTATGAGTAGATGGTATGAGTAGATGGTATGAGTAGATGGTATGAGTAGATGGTATGAGTAGATGGTATGAGTAGATGGTATAAGTATAGTAGATGGTATAAGTATAAGTAGATGGTATAAGTAGATGGTATGAGTAGATGGTATGAGTAGATGGTATGAGTAGATGGTATGAGTAGATGGTATGAGTAGATGGTATAAGTAGATGGTATAAGTTAAGTAGATGGTATGAGTAGATGGTATGAGTAGATGGTATAAGTATAGTAGATGGTATGAGTAGATGGTATGAGTAGATGGTATAAGTAAGTAGATGGTATAAGTAGATGGTATAAGTAGATGGTATGAGTAGATGGTATGAGTAGATGGTATGAGTAGATGGTATGAGTAGATGGTATAAGTATAAGTAGATGGTATAAGTAGATGGTTTTCTATACTGTTGTACGCATTATTATAAATTTATTTTAATTTTTTCATTTTCTTCAAAGTCTTTAAATTGTATGTTCATTTCTGTCCAGACAACGAGTGCGTGTGTAAAGATGTCCCTGAAGCCCAAATTTGTCAAGGGTCGTCTACTGGGGTGTTCACTGCTAAAGATGATTGTTGTAACGGAAATAATTTGAACGGGTTCTCGTACGGATGCGCCTACCAGGGTAAGTATATATAGGACTTCACCAAACAAACCCATTGGATTTAACAATAAACCCATTAGATTTAACAATAAACCCATTAGATTTAACAATAAACCCATTGGATTTAACAATAAACCCATTGGATTTAACAATAAACCCATTGGATTTAACAATAAACCCATTGGATTTAACAATAAACCCATTGGATTTAACAATTAACCCATTGGATTTAACAATAAACCCATTGGATTTAACAATAAACCCATTGGATTTAACAATAAACCCATTGGATTTAACAATAAACCCATTGGATTTAACAATAAACCCATTGGATTTAACAATAAACCCATTGGATTTAACAATAAACCCATTGGATTTAACAATAAACCCATTGGATTTAACAATAAACCCATTGGATTTAACAATAAACCCATTGGATTTAACAATAAACCCATTGGATTTAACAATAAACCCATTGGATTTAACAATAAAACCATTGGATTTAACAATAAACCCATTGGATTTAACAATAAACCCATTGGATTTAACAATAAACCCATTGGATTTAACAATAAACCCATTGGATTTAACAATAAACCCTTTGGATTTAACAATAAACCCATTGGATTTAACAATAAACCCATTGGATTTAACAATAAGCCCATTGGATTTAACAATAAACCCATTGGATTTAACAATAAACCCATTGGATTTAACAATAAACCCATTTGATTTAACAATAAACCCATTGGATTTAACAATAAACCCATTGGATTTAACAATAAACCCATTAGATTTAACAATAAACCCATTGGATTTAACAAAAACGAATGAATCAAAGAGTTAATAAAAATAGCTGCAATAAACTTGTACGGCACGGCCACTTTTATAAGACTTTGACCGAGAAGAGGACACATAATGTCAAGAGTGTGCTAACACTCATTTGCGTGTCCTCAAACTGACATAAGCACAGCAATAAGGAGGTCATGATAGGTAGCAGTGTAGCGTGCTAGCGCCCGGGGCAATACGACCATGAGTCGCAGCCAACTTGTGGCTGGTGGACAGACAGCTTTCTCTAACTCTATCTCAGCTTCAACAAGATTGGAGTCTCAGTTATAAAACTAAAAAAACTCCCACCCCTTTATTCTTTATATCTTTTCCGTAAATTCAGTAGGACATGGTCAACATTCAATGAAAAACAGGCGCCGTAACCTTTACACTAAGTTTTAAGTATGGCACTCAATTATTGGAGATATCATAATGATTATATAGAGTTATCAAAATTTATAATAATCATAAAGGGAGCAGGACCAATAATCAATATATAACAGGAGTAAAAAACGGTGTGCATTATTTTATTAACATTAACAAAACGTATCGATTAATCAAACTTTATTGTCTCCAGGTGATGTTTGCACGTGTCCGAACTCAGAAAAAAGTTACCTGGCCTCATGTCTGATAACTGTGGAAACCACAGTGTCTACTACCACGACCACGACGACTAAGGCACCAGCCGCCCCGACGGCAACATTTGTTGGAAAGTCATCGTGCTGCAACAACTACGAGAATCCAACAGACTATCTTACCGGGCAATACTACTGCTCTTACAACGCCAGTAAGTCAATGGGTAAGGGGCGGTCCATAAATAACGTCACGCGATTTTTCAATCCACCTCACACGTCGTCACAAAAACTAATAGCTGTATTTCTATTTGAAATAAATAGAAGTAAAAAAAATTTTTTTTTAAAACCACGTTTTTAGAAGCGGACTAAAAAGAAGAAAATAATTTAAAACTAATTTTAAACGTGGGACGGGCGCTTATGAGGTTTAACATATGCAGCTCACTCATACTCTCACTTATAGATCTCTCTTTTGCCTTCTAAATTAGAAATCTTCAATTTTTATACCAAACACCCGCCCCACGTTTTTAGTCATATTAAATCAAAGTACTTCAACTTATCAGTTTTAAATTATTTTCTTCTTTTTAGTCCGCTTGTAAAAACGTGGTTTTTAAAAATAATTTTTTTACCTTTATTTATTTTATTCTTTTTAGTCCACTAATAAAAACTTGGTTTTTAACAATATTTTTTTACCTCTATTTATTTTACCAAACACCTCACAAGCGCCCGCCAAACGTTTTAAAAACATTGTGATGTGGTCACGGGGGAACTCACGGATGTCAACAAAAGCCGACGGTACAGATGCTTTTAAATAGACTATAGATAAACTAAAATGTCCAATAATTTAATAACGGTACATTCGATCGATCTGAAATTTTAATACAATGCATTGTCATCCAAGATCTATCTGTGGTAAAATTTTCAGATCTCTAGGACCATCAGAAGTGGTTCAATTTTACGTTGGCAGATTTGACAAAATCTTGGACAAACAAACAAACAATGCCCAACGAAAGTGAGTTAATAAAAACGTGGTAATAATAAAAACGTGGTAAAAGAGCATGTTTCAAATCACTCCTTTGTCATTTAAGTATGTATTTAGTGTAAGGTTGCAAAATAATATCGCAACATGCGTGAAGTCATGTAAAACTTCATAAAATAAATTGTAAAAAATCAAATTTTGAAGTGGAACTTTTATTCAAATTGCGATTTTTGGTGTGACTTCACGTTTCTCAAACACTCCCCCTCGTCAAACATTCACACCCTCCCCTCTAGGTGCGTGACATCATTTATGGACGGCCCTTAATACTTAATTGTTTTATGCCAAAAAGATTTTTGACTAATTTATAATTTCTACTTTACTTTAATAATGCGCACATGATTTGAATAATAATAAGTGCGTGGGGAAACACATTCTTCTACAACGTAGATGGGTAATATTTTAACATTATAACGTCAGCAAATAGATGGGTATTATTCATCCATCTTGTTGAATACTGCTTGGGAAGCTCCATCTTGTTGAATATTTCTTTATTAATCTATCAACTTCCGTTACAATCAAGAACCACAACTCATACATCATTATATAGTACAATAAGGCATCACGAGCTATTTACCAATATTACAGTAAGTCACTAAGTAGATAGGAAATTCTGGTGATGTAAAATTACAAAGGCGAAGATGAAACTCTTTGTATTATTTGAATACAGAAATGAGAATTTGGGAAACACTTTAATTTTATTAACTTTTATGGTTCTAACGCTAGTAAATAGATGGACAACATGACTTTTCTCTTTTATTTTAACGCAAAATATTGCTGCAGTCATAATATCAGTTAGAAGCCAAACTATAAAATACATAACTTACTTTCTCTTTAAGTAGTTTAAGTTAAACAATTCTTCTTTCAATTTTATTCACAGTAAAAGAAAAAATTATTCATTTATATCAAATAATGATTAAGTCAATGTTTCTTTATTTCGAGCATTCTTCATGCTATGCTTTGAGTTTTCGTGTATAGACAAAGTAATAGGGGTGAGACTGCAATCAGGCTTTTAAATAGGTAAATTTATAATATAAAAACAGGGTATTAGTAGGCCTGACAAGACGTAACACAACAGCGAACGTTTCGGCAAAGAGCCTTCCTCAACGGACAAATAGTACACAAATGAAAGGAATAAAACGAAATAATAATATAAAAAAACACTTAGCTGCGGTGAAATCCAAGCAGTCCAGTAGGGATAAAGTAAGGAGAGAAAAGTAAGAGCTTATATAGAAAAGGATAGGGTGGGTGTGGCCAATCAATCAGCTTGTCAGTGCGAACACAACGTTGATCCCATGTGGTGTAAGAGTCCCATACTCATGGATTAGTCTATTCTCCAGACTGACCCGGCCGGGTGTGTTTGTACAAGAAACCAAGGCGGTGACATACATGTCATCGACGCCCATGTGGTTAGACAACCAGCCCTTGAAGTACGTTTTTCTTTAATACCACAAATGTTATTTCTTGTCCAGACAACGAGTGCGTGTGTAAAGATGTCCCTGATGCCCAAATTTGTCAAGGGTCGTCTACTGGGGTGTTCACTGCTAAAGATGATTGTTGTAACGGAAATAATTTGAACGGATTCTCATACGGCTGCGCCTATCAAGGTAAGTTTATACTTAGGACTTCGCAAAGAAGAAATAGGTGATTCAATTTAAATAACAATGCAAATAAGTTAAAACCAAACCAAATAAATGCTTTAATGATAGTGGCAGATAATGCAAGACTTGATATGTTGTTCTTTGTTTTGAATTTTGCGTCTTATCTGCAAGGGAAGACAACTAATTATAATAATTTGTTAATTCCCGTTTCGTGTTATTAAATCGAGATAAGCTCTTCGAAGGTGGGAGAACGAAGCAATATCTTTATTC
The DNA here is from genome assembly GCA_944989445.1 of Ampullaceana balthica. Taxonomy (NCBI): domain Eukaryota; kingdom Metazoa; phylum Mollusca; class Gastropoda; family Lymnaeidae; genus Ampullaceana; species Ampullaceana balthica. The sequence continues at coordinate 383,443 of CALYLW010000423.1, forward strand.
ACCATCCTTAGCGCTACAACATATGCTAGACCCTGGCTTGATCAAACGATTCTTGCGTACTGACAAACCAAGAAGTTGTAGGTCGTGTCGATCACACCAATCATGTAATTATTGGTCGGCCTCTTCGTCTTTTGCGATTGTTGAAGACATTCATAAATGTGACCATTCTTCGCAATCTGACTATTAAATAATTGACACCCTGAACGGGCATTAAAACCATATTTCTATCTCTCATGTTTTGCGTTGCTTCTAAAAACAATCTTTTCCAATATTGGACTTCAGTTTTTTCCCCGTGTATTGGCCATGTTGTTTTCTGTACGAGAAAGAGGTGAAGTACAATGATTTCCATACATTGCATATTATGGTTTTATTATGTTTGAGTATGTTTGCTTTTTGTGTGCGTATTATTTGTTATATAGGCAAAAATTTCATTCTTGTAATTATAAACAACATAATAGCCCAAGTCATAGGAAGGTTGGATCGAGTATATATCCGTAACGATATGACGTCATTTTTAAGCTTATATTTAAATATATATACAAGGTGCGCATTAGAAGGTGTGCAAAATAATTATTAATTAAAAGATTCTCGCCGTAAAAAATATTACATGATGTCATTGTTTTAGCTTATATTTTAATTTTGCCAAAATGGCCGATGTAAAAAGAGGATTTGAGGAATTATAATTATAAAATACTTTGTGAACATTTCAGGAAGTTGAATATTTCGTATTTATCAAACAATGATACAATACTTTGGCTTTTGACACAAAAAAGTGGGTGCCGTAGGCGCCCCAGCACAACCTAGTCTATTCATATTTGTCTCTTGCATGTATTATGTTGGGCATTGTGATGACCAAATGAAAATTGTTGCACAGCCACTAACTCCTTGAAATTTCAATCTTGATCTCAGATATTACAGATAACGAAATATGTGTAAATTTATCGAAAACACATTTAAAATAATATGTCAAAAGCTTGACTTGGTAATGTATGTGCTATAATTTTTTAAGAATTTAATAAACATTTATTTCTAATTTTCAGATGACATTTGCACTTGTCCCAACTCAGAAAAGGCGTATCTAAATTCATGCCTGCTAGACACCACTACTAGCACAACCACTACATCAACGACTACCACCACTACACCAACGACTACCACAACTACACCAACTACTACCACCACTACACCAACTACTACCACCACTACACCAACTACTACCACCACTACACCAACTACTACAACCACTACACCAACTACTACCACCACTACACCAACTACTACCACCACTACACCAACTACTACCACCACTACACCAACTACTACAACCACAACACCAACTACTACCACCACAACACCAACAACTACCACCACTACACCAACTACTACGACAACTACACCCACTACTACCACCACAACACCAACTACTACTACCACTACACCAACGACTACCACCACAACACCAACTACTACAACCACAACACCAACTACTACCACCACTACGCCAACTACTACCACCACAACACCAACTACTACAACCACAACACCAACTACTACCACTACACCAACTACTACCACCACAACACCAACTACTACCACAACTACACCAACGACTACCACAACTACACCAACTACTACCACCACAACACCAACTACTACCACCACTACACCAACTACTACCACAACTACACCAACTACTACCACTACTACACCAACTACTACCACTACTACACCAACTACTACCACTACTACACCAACTACTACCACTACTACACCAACTACTACCACAACTACACCAACTACTACCACTACTACACCAACTACTACCACAACTACACCAACTACTACCACAACTACACCAACTACTACCACCACTACACCAACTACTACCACAACTACACCAACTACTACCACAACTACACCAACTACTACCACAACTACACCAACTACTACCACTACTACACCAACTACTACCACCACTACACCAACTACTACCACAACTACACCAACGACTACCACCACAACACCAACTACTACCACCACTACACCAACTACTACCACAACTACACCAACTACTACCACAACTACACCAACTACTACTACTACTACACCAACTACATCAACAACGCCTACTACTACTACTGCTTCTACTACTACTACAACCAAGCCAACAACAACTACAACTAAATTGACAACCACAACCACTAAGCCAACAACAACCACCACAAAACCAACAACAACCACAAAAACAACCACAAAACCAACAACCACAAAACCAACAACAACCACGACAAAACCCACCACGACCACAACAACCACAACCACGACCACCGCAGAGTCCACAACGACGGTTCCTTATCCATTCTACTATGCTGAGCTGTCATGTTGTGACCCTACAAACACACCGACCTATTATTACGCTATGGCGGCTGGTTGTTTCACTGAAGAAAGTAAGTCGAGCTTTTTTATAACGTTTTTTCAGCAGCCTGCTATAACAAGTCCTACTTCTACACGTTTAGAGTTTTAATGAATAAAATATTTCATGACTTTCAGATGCATTTTTTAATCCTTGATCGTGTTTATTGGTGTAAAGTTTGTTGTTACCAAATGAAAATTAGCAAATTGTGACTATTTTTCTTTGTTTTCTTTACTTTGTGGGTCATTATCGTCGCAATTCGACTCTCTTTTGTTAGTCGAAATTAAAGCAGAAAAAAACTGTTTGTTTCGATTGAACTGCGATGGTACAAGGCTGTCTTGATAACTCAGTGCAAACTGCGATGGTACAAGGATGTCTTGATAACTCAGTGCAAACTGCGATGGTACAAGGATGTCTAAATAACTCAGTGCAAACTGCGATGGTACGAGGATGTCTTGATAACTCAGTGCAAACTGCGATGGTACAAGGATGTCTTGATAACTCAGTGCAAACTGCGATGGTACAAGGATGTCTTGATAACTCAGTGCAAACTGCGATGGTACAAGGATGTCTTGATAACTCAGTGCAAACTGCGATGGTACAAGGATGTCTTGATAACTCAGTGCAAACTGCGATGGTACGAGGATGTCTTGATAACTCAGTGCAAACTGCGATGGTACAAGGATGTCTTGATAACTCAGTGCAAACTGCGATGGTACAAGGATGTCTTGATAACTCAGTGCAAACTGCGATGGTACAAGGATGTCTTGATAACTCAGTGCAAACTGCGATGGTACAAGGATGTCTTGATAACTCAGTGCAAACTGCGATGGTACAAGGATGTCTTGATAACTCAGTGCAAACTGCGATGGTACAAGGATGTCTTGATAACTCAGTGCAAACTGCGATGGTACAAGGATGTCTTGATAACTCAGTGCAAACTGCGATGGTACAAGGATGTCTTGATAACTCAGTGCAAACTGCGATGGTACAAGGATGTCTTGATAACTCAGTGCAAACTGCGATGGTACAAGGATGTCTTGATAACTCAGTGCAAACTGCGATGGTACAAGGATGTCTTGATAACTCAGTGCAAACTGCGATGGTACAAGGATGTCTTGATAACTCAGTGCAAACTGCGATGGTACAAGGATGTCTTGATAACTCAGTGCAAACTGCGATGGTACAAGGATGTCTTGATAACTCAGTGCAAACTGCGATGGTACAAGGATGTCTTGATAACTCAGTGCAAACTGCGATGGTACAAGGATGTCTTGATAACTCAGTGCAAACTGCGATGGTACAAGGATGTCTTGATAACTCAGTGCAAACTGCGATGGTACAAGGATGTCTTGATAACTCAGTGCAAACTGCGATGGTACAAGGATGTCTTGATAACTCAGTGCAAACTGCGATGGTACAAGGATGTCTTGATAACTCAGTGCAAACTGCGATGGTACAAGGATGTCTTGATAACTCAGTGCAAACTGCGATGGTACAAGGATGTCTTGATAACTCAGTGCAAACTGCGATGGTACAAGGATGTCTTGATAACTCAGTGCAAACTGCGATGGTACAAGGATGTCTTGATAACTCAGTGCAAACTGCGATGGTACAAGGATGTCTTGATAACTCAGTGCAAACTGCGATGGTACAAGGCTGTCTTGATAACTCAGTGCAAACTGCGATGGTACAAGGCTGTCTTGATAACTCAGTGCAAACTGCGATGGTACAAGGATGTCTTGATAACTCAGTGCAAACTGCGATGGTACAAGGCTGTCTTGATAACTCAGTGCAAACTGCGATGGTACAAGGCTGTCTTGATAACTCAGTGCAAACTGCGATGGTACAAGGCTGTCTTGATAACTCAGTGCAAACTGCGATGGTACAAGGCTGTCTTGATAACTCAGTGCAAACTGCGATGGTACAAGGATGTCTTGATAACTCAGTGCAAACTGCGATGGTACAAGGATGTCTTGATAACTCAGTGCAAACTGCGATGGTACAAGGCTGTCTTGATAACTCAGTGCAAACTGCGATGGTACAAGGCTGTCTTGATAACTCAGTGCAAACTGCGATGGTACAAGGCTGTCTTGATAACTCAGTGCAAACTGCGATGGTACAAGGCTGTCTTGATAACTCAGTGCAAACTGCGATGGTACAAGGCTGTCTTGATAACTCAGTGCAAACTGCGATGGTACAAGGCTGTCTTGATAACTCAGTGCAAACTGCGATGGTACAAGGATGTCTTGATAACTCAGTGCAAACTGCGATGGTACAAGGCTGTCTTGATAACTCAGTGCAAACTGCGATGGTACAAGGCTGTCTTGATAACTCAGTGCAAACTGCGATGGTACAAGGCTGTCTTGATAACTCAGTGCAAACTGCGATGGTACAAGGATGTCTTGATAACTCAGTGCAAACTGCGATGGTACAAGGATGTCTTGATAACTCAGTGCAAACTGCGATGGTACAAGGATGTCTTGATAACTCAGTGCAAACTGCGATGGTACAAGGATGTCTTGATAACTCAGTGCAAACTGCGATGGTACAAGGATGTCTTGATAACTCAGTGCAAACTGCGATGGTACAAGGATGTCTTGATAACTCAGTGCAAACTGCGATGGTACAAGGATGTCTTGATAACTCAGTGCAAACTGCGATGGTACAAGGCTGTCTTGATAACTCAGTGCAAACTGCGATGGTACAAGGCTGTCTTGATAACTCAGTGCAAACTGCGATGGTACAAGGATGTCTTGATAACTCAGTGCAAACTGCGATGGTACAAGGATGTCTTGATAACTCAGTGCAAACTGCGATGGTACAAGGATGTCTTGATAACTCAGTGCAAACTGCGATGGTACAAGGATGTCTTGATAACTCAGTGCAAACTGCGATGGTACAAGGATGTCTTGATAACTCAGTGCAAACTGCGATGGTACAAGGATGTCTTGATAACTCAGTGCAAACTGCGATGGTACAAGGATGTCTTGATAACTCAGTGCAAACTGCGATGGTACAAGGCTGTCTTGATAACTCAGTGCAAACTGCGATGGTACAAGGATGTCTTGATAACTCAGTGCAAACTGCGATGGTACAAGGATGTCTTGATAACTCAGTGCAAACTGCGATGGTACAAGGATGTCTTGATAACTCAGTGCAAACTGCGATGGTACAAGGCTGTCTTGATAACTCAGTGCAAACTGCGATGGTACAAGGCTGTCTTGATAACTCAGTGCAAACTGCGATGGTACAAGGCTGTCTTGATAACTCAGTGCAAACTGCGATGGTACAAGGCTGTCTTGATAACTCAGTGCAAACTGCGATGGTACAAGGCTGTCTTGATAACTCAGTGCAAACTGCGATGGTACAAGGCTGTCTTGATAACTCAGTGCAAACTGCGATGGTACAAGGCTGTCTTGATAACTCAGTGCAAACTGCGATGGTACAAGGCTGTCTTGATAACTCAGTGCAAACTGCGATGGTACAAGGCTGTCTTGATAACTCAGTGCAAACTGCGATGGTACAAGGCTGTCTTGATAACTCAGTGCAAACTGCGATGGTACAAGGCTGTCTTGATAACTCAGTGCAAACTGCGATGGTACAAGGCTGTCTTGATAACTCAGTGCAAACTGCGATGGTACAAGGCTGTCTTGATAACTCAGTGCAAACTGCGATGGTACAAGGCTGTCTTGATAACTCAGTGCAAACTGCGATGGTACAAGGCTGTCTTGATAACTCAGTGCAAACTGCGATGGTACAAGGCTGTCTTGATAACTCAGTGCAAACTGCGATGGTACAAGGATGTCTTGATAACTCAGTGCAAACTGCGATGGTACAAGGCTGTCTTGATAACTCAGTGCAAACTGCGATGGTACAAGGCTGTCTTGATAACTCAGTGCAAACTGCGATGGTACAAGGCTGTCTTGATAACTCAGTGCAAACTGCGATGGTACAAGGCTGTCTTGATAACTCAGTGCAAACTGCGATGGTACAAGGCTGTCTTGATAACTCAGTGCAAACTGCGATGGTACAAGGCTGTCTTGATAACTCAGTGCAAACTGCGATGGTACAAGGCTGTCTTGATAACTCAGTGCAAACTGCGATGGTACAAGGCTGTCTTGATAACTCAGTGCAAACTGCGATGGTACAAGGCTGTCTTGATAACTCAGTGCAAACTGCGATGGTACAAGGCTGTCTTGATAACTCAGTGCAAACTGCGATGGTACAAGGATGTCTTGATAACTCAGTGCAAACTGCGATGGTACAAGGCTGTCTTGATAACTCAGTGCAAACTGCGATGGTACAAGGATGTCTTGATAACTCAGTGCAAACTGCGATGGTACAAGGCTGTCTTGATAACTCAGTGCAAACTGCGATGGTACAAGGCTGTCTTGATAACTCAGTGCAAACTGCGATGGTACAAGGCTGTCTTGATAACTCAGTGCAAACTGCGATGGTACAAGGCTGTCTTGATAACTCAGTGCAAACTGCGATGGTACAAGGCTGTCTTGATAACTCAGTGCAAACTGCGATGGTACAAGGCTGTCTTGATAACTCAGTGCAAACTGCGATGGTACAAGGCTGTCTTGATAACTCAGTGCAAACTGCGATGGTACAAGGCTGTCTTGATAACTCAGTGCAAACTGCGATGGTACAAGGATGTCTTGATAACTCAGTGCAAACTGCGATGGTACAAGGATGTCTTGATAACTCAGTGCAAACTGCGATGGTACAAGGCTGTCTTGATAACTCAGTGCAAACTGCGATGGTACAAGGCTGTCTTGATAACTCAGTGCAAACTGCGATGGTACAAGGCTGTCTTGATAACTCAGTGCAAACTGCGATGGTACAAGGCTGTCTTGATAACTCAGTGCAAACTGCGATGGTACAAGGCTGTCTTGATAACTCAGTGCAAACTGCGATGGTACAAGGCTGTCTTGATAACTCAGTGCAAACTGCGATGGTACAAGGCTGTCTTGATAACTCAGTGCAAACTGCGATGGTACAAGGCTGTCTTGATAACTCAGTGCAAACTGCGATGGTACAAGGCTGTCTTGATAACTCAGTGCAAACTGCGATGGTACAAGGCTGTCTTGATAACTCAGTGCAAACTGCGATGGTACAAGGATGTCTTGATAACTCAGTGCAAACTGCGATGGTACAAGGCTGTCTTGATAACTCAGTGCAAACTGCGATGGTACAAGGCTGTCTTGATAACTCAGTGCAAACTGCGATGGTACAAGGCTGTCTTGATAACTCAGTGCAAACTGCGATGGTACAAGGCTGTCTTGATAACTCAGTGCAAACTGCGATGGTACAAGGATGTCTTGATAACTCAGTGCAAACTGCGATGGTACAAGGATGTCTTGATAACTCAGTGCAAACTGCGATGGTACAAGGCTGTCTTGATAACTCAGTGCAAACTGCGATGGTACAAGGCTGTCTTGATAACTCAGTGCAAACTGCGATGGTACAAGGCTGTCTTGATAACTCAGTGCAAACTGCGATGGTACAAGGCTGTCTTGATAACTCAGTGCAAACTGCGATGGTACAAGGCTGTCTTGATAACTCAGTGCAAACTGCGATGGTACAAGGCTGTCTTGATAACTCAGTGCAAACTGCGATGGTACAAGGCTGTCTTGATAACTCAGTGCAAACTGCGATGGTACAAGGCTGTCTTGATAACTCAGTGCAAACTGCGATGGTACAAGGCTGTCTTGATAACTCAGTGCAAACTGCGATGGTACAAGGCTGTCTTGATAACTCAGTGCAAACTGCGATGGTACAAGGCTGTCTTGATAACTCAGTGCAAACTGCGATGGTACAAGGCTGTCTTGATAACTCAGTGCAAACTGCGATGGTACAAGGCTGTCTTGATAACTCAGTGCAAACTGCGATGGTACAAGGCTGTCTTGATAACTCAGTGCAAACTGCGATGGTACAAGGCTGTCTTGATAACTCAGTGCAAACTGCGATGGTACAAGGATGTCTTGATAACTCAGTGCAAACTGCGATGGTACAAGGATGTCTTGATAACTCAGTGCAAACTGCGATGGTACAAGGATGTCTTGATAACTCAGTGCAAACTGCGATGGTACAAGGCTGTCTTGATAACTCAGTGCAAACTGCGATGGTACAAGGCTGTCTTGATAACTCAGTGCAAACTGCGATGGTACGAGGCTGTCTTGATAACTCAGTGCAAACTGCGATGGTACGAGGCTGTCTTGATAACTCAGTGCAAACTGCGATGGTACAAGGCTGTCTTGATAACTCAGTGCAAACTGCGATGGTACAAGGCTGTCTTGATAACTCAGTGCAAACTGCGATGGTACAAGGCTGTCTTGATAACTCAGTGCAAACTGCGATGGTACAAGGCTGTCTTGATAACTCAGTGCAAACTGCGATGGTACAAGGCTGTCTTGATAACTCAGTGCAAACTGCGATGGTACAAGGATGTCTTGATAACTCAGTGCAAACTGCGATGGTACGAGGCTGTCTAAATAACTCAGTGCAAACTGCAAACATTTAATTCTGACAAAGATCAGTTTTCGGCTCTGTCTTCGAGATTTAATCTTGTTTTTGTCGATAATCCACTTCTCTCCCAGACACTGGCCTATGCAGGTGTGCCGAGGGCTTGGAAGACCTATGTCCAGTTGTGCCGGCCATCCCAGTGTACTACACTGGTGTCCGTGAGTGCTGCGACCTGGCCTACGCCTTCAGCACGGGTGACACGGACAAGATCGTCAGCAACTACTTGGGCAACGTGCAAGAGTGCAAGATACCAAGTAAGTCGCTTGCTCTTTTCTTGTTTTTTCTCATTCTCATACATGACATTTTATGTATAAGATAACACTCAATTGTTTTTAGCAGAGGCGCCATTAGAGGGGTGCGGACCGCACCAGGTGACACCATCAGTAGGGGTGACACCATCAGTAGGGGTGACACCATCAGTAGGGGTGACACCATCAGTAGGGGTGACACCATCAGTAGGGGTGACACCATCAGTAGGGGTGACACCATCAGTAGGGGTGACACCATCTGTAGGGGTGACACCATCAGTAGGGGTGACTCCATCAGTAGGGGTGACACCATCAGTAGGGGTGACACCAAAATGTAAAATCCTGTATGGTCCCGTTAGTTGGCAATGTCAGACTCGGAAGAGGTCTATGGGGTAGATCGTTAGGGGGTTACACCCTGAGCTATTGCAATGGGTGACACCAACCCTAGTGACGCCTCTGATGTTTAGTAGTATATCATGGTTCATCAGTTTCTCTAAGAGAAAAATGATTAACGCTTTCTATCATCCAGATGTCAAGTTAATGGCAATCCTTATTGACGATTACCAGTTAGACTGTTAATCAGAATCATTACGATCGTTTTGAAATTCAAACATAATGTTATACACCTCGCTAAGTCGAAAAACTCCCTAAATAGAAATAATTGTTAGGTCGCGGCCAAATTCCATAAGACTAATGTATTTTAGATCTCCTTAACTCGAAGATTTTTGGCTTCTAGCCTCCCTTAGTCGAATTTTCCAAGGCGTATGCTGCATGCTGTGACTCTTTTTAAAAAGAAAAATCTTACTTCCCCCATCCCACTGTGGAGGGAGTGAAGTGGGGGAGGGGATGGAAGGTGTCTCCTCTCACGGGCCTGTGTCGGTTTGTAAAAGCAAGTTGGCTTCCTTTCATATGAAACATCAGACAACGCCTTTCTTTCCTGTTAAGCCTTCTAGCCCTTAAGGCTGTCTCCCCCTCTCAATATCAACATTGTCCTTGATTAATATGCGCATATTACACCATTTACCCTAACTCGAAAACTCCGTAAGTCGAATTTTTTCGGGTCCCTTTGAGTTCGACTTAGAGAGGTCCGACTGTATAATGACCATCATTTGAGTAAATATAAACAAAACAAAACAAATTTTAAAAAAATACCGTGAAAATAAAGGACTACTGGTATTTATAATTTTATTTATTTTAAAAAGAGTAAAAAAAGCAAGAAGATATTAATTGTTAAAATTTTAAATACTTTAAAAATAAATACAATAATTTATATTGTTTTTATTTAATACGTTAAAAAATAAAGGAAGCGCTTTTTTAATTTTAAGGTTGTTTTTTTTTCAAATATAAATGAAAAACATATAATAGTATAGGAAATAGTTTAAGTGCAATAGGTGCTCTAAACCAAAGTTTGTTGTTATACTCATGAATCCGACGCCAAATTGAATAATAAAAAGGTTTACTATACTATAGTGACGCTCATTTTTTGAATACGACTGCTTATGATCATTCTGATATTTAATAGATGTTTTGATAAATATACCATTGATCTATTTTTATATTTACGTATAACAGTAAATAGACTAAACTCGAAAGAACCTCCTAAATTTCAGCTGTCCTGGTAAAATCAGTAACATACAAACAGCTGTACATAAAAAAATATATTACATGCTAAACATAAACATCGAACTTTGACATCTCACTGACTAGATTGGGTTTTGTCAGCCCAAAAACAATACTTTTGTTTAATCTGTTTCCACTGTTTAATTTTAAGCTTTAAACATTACTTGACTTAGTTATTACGGCCTACTTAAATGTAATTGACGATGTATAAATTATAAATACAAATAGCCGTTCTAAAAAAACACACTGATCTCTCGATTAACATTCACAGATCCGGATATCCCTGGAGATACCTGCTTGTGTCCTCGTCTGGAGACCCTCAAAAACACAACACTGACAGTGCCGTGCCCAACTTACGACAACACCACCACTACAGAGGAACCAACAACCACACCAACCACAACTACAACACCTACCACAACTACAACACCTACCACAACTACAACACCTACCACAACTACAACACCTACCACAACTACAACACCTACCACAACTACAACACCAACCACAACTACAACACCTACCACAACTACAACACCACACCACAACTACAACACCAACCACAACTACAACACCACCACAACTACAACACCCACCACAACTACAACACCTACCACAACTACAACACCTACCACAACTACAACACCTACCACAACTACAACACCTACCACAACTACATCACCTACCACAACTACAACACCTACACAACTACAACACCACCACAACTACAACACCTACCACAACTACAACACCACCACAACTACAACACCTACCACAACTACAACACCTACCACAACTACAACACCTACCACAACTACAACACCACCACAACAACAACACCTACCACAACTACAACACCACACAATACACACAACTACAACAACCACAAAACACACCAACAACTACAACAACACCAACCACAACTAAAACGACACCAAAAACCACGACATTAAAAACAACGACAAAACCAACGACTACCACAAAGAAAACAACAACAACAACAAAAAAACCTACAACAACAACGAAGGCAACTACTTCCACAACTACAGAATCGACTACAACTGTGCCGTACCCCTTCTACAACGCAGACCCAGCATGTTGTGATCCTAACAACATTCCCACATTCATTTATGCGCAGTATGCTGGTTGCTTGCTAGAAGATGGTAAGTTTCCTATTTAAAACGCACTAACACCTCGAAATAGCCCCCTGAAACAATAGAGGTCCTATTGCGTGAACTTCAAATATATCAAAAGACAATACATGAATAAAATAAAGTACTTAATCATTATTGAAATCCCTATTTGAATCAACTTAAATACTAAAATATAATAATTCCAAACCAAACAGATATACATTATACCTTTACCTATTCGCGGCCCCGCATATTCGCGGATTAACCTTTTAACCCTATCGCATCCTATGCCCGGTAGGCCTATAGCGGGCTAGCGTCAAAACGTCATAAAAACGAATGGCTGGTAAACCAGGTTTTTGTAGGTAATAGCGACTAAAATCGCTTTTTGATGGTGTCTCGTGCAGATGCTGTTTAAAATATTGCTGCAGGACAAAATTAAAATGTGTTAACAGTATCATTACTTTTTCGTTAAATACATAACTGCATACAATTTACTACATTATTACTGTATTAATGAATAAGAATGTCTCTAGAAAGTGTTTGGGAAGTATTTTGTACTGTAGCTAATCTCATAAAAAGGCGTTTTAAAACTGCAGCCAATATTCGCGGTTTTTCGCCATTCCCGGGTAATGAACGTAACCCCCCCCCCGTACGTGTATGTATATCTCTCGTTTGCAAAACATAAGACGATCACCTTTCCGTTACTGTTACATTTGCTAGTATTTTAATGATTTTTATGTTCTTGTTTGTATTATAAAATATATATTCCAATTTAAAAAAGCAAAGACTCAACGTCTGTCCAGAAACTTATCTTCTGTCAACTAAAGAGGCATTTCCATCTCTTAGGGGCCATCCATATATTACGTACGCAAGGAGAGGGGAGGGGGTCTTAAATTTACGTCATTTTGCGTATGCATGCGTACGGGGGGGAAGGGGTATCTCGACTGAATGTGTACGTACGCACAACAAATTTAATGTGCATAATACTAAGCATAGTAACGTAAAATGCTCTGGCTGCAAACGGCATTTGAGTCCGACTGAGTCAGTCTTTATAGACACACAACAGGACGGCGATTTCACGCACCTAGGGAATGGGGGGTGGGTCTACATATTTGTTACGTGGGGGAGAAGGTTGTTAGAGAAATGTGACGTCACATCAAAACTCGCAACTTTAAATAAAAGTTCAGCTTAAATATTCGATTTGTTACATGGTGTTTTACATGACTTCACACGTGTTACGATATTAGAATGCAGGCCTACACTAATAAATACTTAAGACAAAAAAGTGACCAAAAAACTTTTAGTGACGACGCGTGACGTGGGGGGGGGGATGAAAATCGGCCATAACCGAGGGACGTCATTAATGGACGGCCCCAAAGCTTTGCCACGACAAAAAATATTATATTTTTTTTACAAAAGCCGCATTTTCAAATATTTTAGTGCGCATTTTGATGTGAAGTCACACTTCTTAAACACACACCCCTCGTCACAAATGCGTGACCCCCCCCCCTTTTTTTTAGGCGTGTAACGTAATTTATGGACGGCTTCAAAGAGTAAAACCAAATATCTTCTGACTCCGGCTTAAAATTTATTTATTTTTCAAATGGTCCCGAAAATGTACGGGATGCAGCGGTACAAAAATACGAATTTTGTACGTACGTAATATATGGATGACCCCTTAGCCAAAAGTAGCCCTAGAAACAAACTTCCTGAAAAAACATGAATTATTGATAGATCTACAAAGTTAAATGTTGGCATGTTATTTTGACATTCACAATGATATCAATGTTTTTATACCATGCCACCATGATTGAACCACTCATGAGATGCACAACTTTATATCAACTTAAGAGTAGTTTTAGCTTAGTTTCAAGCTCAATGTCAAATTTACAGTGTGTTTTAGTAACGGTTTTGATGTGCTTTTAAATATATATATATATATATATATATATATATATATATATATATATATATATATATATATATATATATATATATATATATATATATATACCTGCTTTTTTTTATCAGAGTCTCATCTCGACATTAAATTTTCAGGTACTGGAAACTGCCGGTGTCCAGAGGGAATGGAAGGACTTTGTGCAGTGTTGACAACAACACTAACAACCACACCTACAACCACAACACCAACTGCTACTACACACAACTACAACTACTACCCACTACAACTACTACACCAACTACAACTACTACACCAACTACAACTACTACACCAACTACAACTACTACACCCAACTACAACTACTACACCACTACAACTACACCAACTACAACTACTACACCAACTACAACTACTACACCAACTACAACTACTACACCAACTACAACTACTACACCAACTACAACTACTACTCCCACTACAACTACTACACAACTACAACTACTACACCAACTACAACTACTACACCTACTACAACTACTACACCAACTACAACTACTACACCAACTACAACTACTACACCAACTACAACGACTACACCTACTACAACTACAACACTACAACTACTACACCAACTACTACAACAACAGAGGAACAAACAACTACAACAAAGGAACTTACCACTACAACAGAGGAACAACAACTACAACAGAGGAACCAACCACTACAAACAGAGGAACCAACAACTACAACAGAGGAAATAACACATCAACAGAGGACTACAACTACAACAGGAACCACACAACAGAGGAACCAACCACTACAACAGAGGAACATACCACTCAACAGAGGACTTACCACTACAACAGAGGAACCTACCACTACAACAGAGGAACCTACCACTACAACAGAGGAACTACCACTACAACAGAGGAACTACCACTACAACAGAGGAACTACCACTACAACAGAGGAACTTACCACTACAACAGAGGAACTAACCACTACAACAGAGGAACCTACCACTACAACAGAGGAACCTACCACTACAACAGAGGAACTTACCACTACAACAGAGGAACTTACCACTACAACAGAGGAACTTACAACTACAACAGAGGAACTACAACTACAACAGAGGAACTACCACTACAACAGAAGAACTTACCACTACAACAGAGGAACTTACCACTACAACAGAGGAACTACCACACAACAGAGGAACTAACAACTACAACAGAGGAAACTAACCACATACAACAGAGGAACTACAACTACAACAGAGGAACTTACCACTACAACAGAGGAACTTACCACTACAACAGAGGAACTTACAACTACAACAGAGGAACTTACCACTACAACAGAGGAACTTACACTACAACAGAGGAAACTACCACTCAACAGAGAACTTTCCACTACAACAGAGGAACTTACCACTACAACAGAGGATCTTACCACTACAACAGAGGAACTTACCACTACAACAGAGGAACTTACCACTACAACAGAGGAACTAACACTACAACAGAGGAACATACCACTACAACAGAGGAACCAACCACTACAACAGAGGAACCAACAACTACAACAGAGGAAATAACCACACAACAGAGAACTTACAACTACAACAGAGGAACTTACCACTACAACAGAGGAACTTACCACTACAACAGAGGAACTACCACTACAACAGAGGAACTTACCACTACAACAGAGGAACTACCACTACAACAGAGGAACTTACACTACAACAGAGGAAATTACCACACAACAGAAGAACTTACCACTACAACAGAGGAACTTACCACTACAACAGAGGAACTAACCACTACAACAGAGGAACTTACCACTACAACAGAGGAACCTACCACTACAACAGAGGAACATACAACTACAACAGACGAACCTACCACTACAACAGAGGAACCAAACAAACTACAACAGACGAACCTACCACTACAACAGAGGAACCAACAACTACAACAGAGGAACTACCACACAACAGAGGAACTTACACTACAACAGAGGAACCAACCTCTACAACAGAGGTACCTACAACTACAACAGAGGAACCAACAACTACAACAGAAGAACTTACAACTACAACAGAGGAACTTACCACTACAACAGAGGAACTACAACTACAACAGAGGAACTACCACTACAACAGAAGAAACTACAACAGAGGAACTTACACTACAACAGAGGAACTAACCACTACAACAGAGGAACTCAACAACTACAACAGAGGAACTTACCACTACAACAGAGGAACTTACCACTACAACAGAGGAACTTACCACTACAACAGAGGAACTTACCACTACAACAGAGGAACCAACCACTACAACAGAGGTAACTACCACTACAACAGAGGAACCAACCACAACAACAGAGGAACCAACAACTACAACAGAGGAAATAACCACATCAACAGAAGAACTTACAACTACAACAGAGGAACTTACCACTACAACAGAGGAACTTACACTACAACAGAGGAACTTACAACTACAACAGAGGAACTAACCACTACAACAGAGGAACTTACCACTACAACAGAGGAACCAACCACAACAACAGAGGAACCAACAACTACAACAGAGGAAATAACCACATCAACAGAAGAACTTACAACTACAACAGAGGAACTTACCACTACAACAGAGGAACTTACCACTACAACAGAGGAACTTACCACTACAACAGAGGAACTTACCACTACAACAGAGGAACTTACCACTACAACAGAGGAACTTAGCACTACAACAGAGGAACTTACCACTACAACAGAGGAACTTACCACTACAACAGAGGAACTTACCACTACAACAGAGGAACTTACCACTACAACAGAGGAACTTACCACTACAACAGAGGAACTTACACTACAACAGAGGAAACTAACCACATCAACAGAAGAACTTACCACTACAACAGAGGAACTTACCACTACAACAGAGGAACTTACCACTACAACAGAGGAACTTACCACTACAACAGCGGAACTTACCACTACAACAGAGGAACAAACTACTACAACAGAGGAACTTACCACTACAACAGAGGAACCAACAACTACAACAGAGGAACTTACCACTACAACAGAGGAACTACAACTACAACAGAGGAACTTACCACTCAACAGAAGAACTTACAACTACAACAGAGGAACTTACCACTACAACAGAGGAACTTACCACTACAACAGAGGAACTTACCACTACAACAGAGGAACTTACCACTACAACAGAGGAACAACACATCAACAGAGGAACTTACCACTACAACAGAGGAACTAACCACTACAACAGAGGAACTTACAACTACAACAGAGGAACTTACCACTACAACAGAGGAACTTACCACTACAACAGAGGAACTAACAACTACAACAGAGGAACTTACCACTACAACAGAGGAACCAACAACTACAACAGAGGAACCAATACAACAACAGAGGAACCAACAACTACAACAGAGGAAATAAACAAAACAGAAGAACTTACAACTACAACAGAGGAACTAACCACTACAACAGAGGAACTTATCACTACGACAGAGGAACTTACCACTACAACCGAGGAAATAACCACATCAACAGAAGTACCTACAACTACAACAGAGGAACCCACCACAACAACAGAGGAAGTTACCACTACAACGGAGGAACCAACCACAACAACAGAGGTAACTACCACTACAACAGAGGAACCAACCACAACAACAGAGGAACCAACAACTACAACAGAGGAAATAACCACATCAACAGAAGAACTTACAACTACAACAGAGGAACTTACTACTACAACAGAGGAACTTAGCACTACAACAGAGGAACTTACAACTACAACAGAGCAAATAACCACATCAACAGAAGAACTTACAACTACAACAGAGGAACTTACCACTACAACAGAGGAACAAACCACAACAACAGAGGAACCAACAACTACAACAGAGGAAATAACCACATCAACAGAAGAACTTACAACTACAACAGAGGAACTTACCACTACAACAGAGGAACTTAGCACTACAACAGAGGAACTTACATCTACAACAGAGGAACTTGCCACTACAACAGAGGAAATAACCACTACAACAGAGGAACTTAGCACTACAACAGAAGAACTTACAACTACAACAGAGGAAGTTACCACATCAACAGAAGAACTTTCCACTACAACAGAGGAACTTACAACTACAACAGCGGATCTTACCACATCAACAGAAGAACTTACCACTACAACAGAGGAACTTACAACTACAACAGACGAACCTACCACTACAACAGAGGAACCAAAAACTACAACATTCGAACCTAAGACTACAACAGAGGAACCAACAACTACAACAGAGCAACTATCAACAACAACAGAGGAACGTACCTCAACAACAGAGGAGCCAACCTCTACTACAGAGGTACCTACAACTACAACAGAGGAACCAACAACAACAACAGAGGAACCAACAACTACAACAGAGGAACCAACAACTTCAACAGAAGAATTTAAAACTAAAACAGAGGAACTTTCCACTACAACAGAGGAACCAACAACATCAACAGAATTACCTCTTCCTGAGCCTATAGATTCTACAACTACTGAAGAAACTACCACGTCAGAGGAAGTTACAACAACAAAGGAAGTAACCATTACATCAGAGGAACCAACAACTACAACAGAGGAACTTGCCACTACAACAGAGGAACTTACCACTACAACAGCGGATCTTGCCACTACAACAGAGGAACTTACCACTACAACAGAGGAACCAACCACTTCAACAGAGGTAACTACCACTACAACAGAGGAACCAACCACAACAACAGAGGAACCAACAACTACAACAGAGGAAATAACCACATCAACAGAAGAACTTACAACTACAACAGAGGAACTGACCACTACAACTGAGGAACTAACCACTACAACAGAGGAACTTACCACTACAACAGAGGAACTTACCACTACAACAGAGGAAACAACTACGTCAACAGAGGTACCTACCACTACAACAGAGGAACCAAACACAACAACAGAGGCACTTAGCACTACAACAGAGGAACTTACAACTACAACAGAGCAAATAACCACATCAACAGAAGAACTTACAACTACAACAGAGGAAGTTACCACTACAACAGAGGAACCAACCACTTCAACAGAGGTAACTACCACTACAACAGAGGAACCAACCACAACAACAGAGGAAGCAACAACTACAACAGAGGAAATAACCACATCAACAGAAGAACTTACAACTACAACAGAGGAACTGACCACTACAACTGAGGAACTAACCACTACAAAAGAGGAACTTACCACTACAACAGAGGAACTTACCACTACAACAGAGGAAACAACTACTTCAACAGAGGTACCTACCACTACAACAGAGGAACCAACCACAACAACAGAGGAACTTAGCACTACAACAGAGGAACTTACAACTACAACAGAGCAAATAACCACATCAACAGAACAACTTACAACTACAACAGAGGAACTTACCACTACAACGGAGGAACCAACTACTACAACAGAGGTACCTACCACTACAACAGAGGAACCAACCACAACAACAGAGGTAACTGCCACTACAACAGAGGAACCAACAACTACAACAGAGGAATTAACCACATCAACAGAAGAACTTACAACTACAACAGAGGAACTTACCACTACAACAGAGGAACTTAGCACTACAACAGAGGAACTTACATCTACAACAGAGGAACTTACCACTACAACAGAGGAACTTACAACTACAACAGAGGAACTTAGCACTAAAACAGAAGAACTAACAACTACAACAGAGGCAGTTACCACTACAACAGAGGAACCTACTACTACAACAGCGGATCTTATCACTACAACAGAGGAACAAACTACTACAACAGAGGAACTTACCACTACAACAGAGGAACCAACAAGTACAACAGAGGAACCAACCACAACAAAGGAGGAACCAACAACTACAACAGAGGAAATTACCACTTCACCAGAAGAACTTACAACTACAACAGAGGAACTGACCACTACAACTGAGGAACCAACAAGTACAACAGAGGAAATAACCACGACAACAGACGAACTTACAACTACAACAGAGGAACTTACCTCAACAACAGAGGAGCCAACCTCTACAACAGAGGAACCAACCACAACAACAGAGGAACCAACAACTACAACAGAGGAACCAACAACTTCAACAGAAGAACTTACAACTACAACAGAGGAAATTTCCACTACAACGGAGGAACCAACAACATCAACAGAATTGCCTCTTCCTGAGCCTATAGATTCTACAACTACTGAAGAAACTACCACGTCAGAGGAAGTTACAACAAAGGAAGTAACCATTACATCAGAGGAACCAACAACTACAACAGAGGAACTTGCTACTACAACAGAGGAACTTACCACTACAACAGCGGATCTTGCCACTACAAAAGAGGAACTTACCACTACAACAGAAGAACTTACAACTACAACAGATGAACTGACCACTACAACTGAGGAACTAACCACTACAACAGAGGAAACAACTACTTCAACAGAGATACCTACCACTACAACAGAGGAACCAACCACAACAACAGAGGAACCAACAAGTACAACAGAGGAAATAACCACGACAACAGACGAACTTACAACTACAAAAGAGGAACTAACGACAGCAACAGAGGAACTTGCAACTACAACAGAGGAACCAACCACTACAACAGAGGAACCAACAACTACAACAACTATAACAGATGAACCCACCACAATAACAGAGGAAGTTACCACTACAACGGAGGAACCAACTACTACAACAGAGGTACCTACCACTACAACAGAGGAACCAACCACAACAACAGAGGTAACTACCACTACAACAGAGGAACCAACAACAACAACAGAGGAACCAACAACTACAACAGAGGAAATAACCACATCAACAGAAGAACTTACAACTACAACAGAGGAACTTACTACTACAACACAGGAACTTAGCACTACAACAGAGGAACTTACAACTACAACAGAGCAAATAACCACATCAACAGAAGAACTTACAACTACAACAGAGGAAGTTACCACTACAACAGAGGAACTTAGCACTACAACAGAGGAAATAACCACATCAACAGAAGATTTTTCCACTACAACAGAGGAACTTTCCACTACAACAGCGGATCTTACCACTACAACAGAGGAACTTACAACTACAACAGCGGATCTTACCACTACAACAGAGGAACAAACTACTACAACAGAGGAACATACCACTACAACAGAGGAACCAACAACTACAACAGAGGAACCAACAACTACAACAGAGGAAATAACCACATCAACAGAAGAATTTACAACTACAATAGAGGAACTTACCACTACAACAGAGGAACTCACAACAACAACAGAGGAACCAACAACTACAATAGAGGAAATAACCACATCAACAGAAGAACTTACAACTACAACAGAGGAACGTACCACTACAACAGAGGAACTTAGCACTACAACAGAGGAACTTACATCTACAACAGAGGAACTTACCACTACAACAGTGGAACTTACCACTACAACAGAGGAACTTAGCACTACAACAGAAGAATTTACAAATACAACAGAGGAAGTTACCACTACAACAGAGGAACTTAGCACTACAACAGAGGAAATAACCACATCAACAGAAGAACTTTCCACTACAACAGAGGAACTTACCACTACAACAGCGGATCTTACCACTACAATAGAGGAACTTACAACTACAACAGCGGATCTTACCACTACAACAGAGGAACAAACTACTACAACAGAGGAACGTACCACTACAACAGAGGAATCAACAACTACAACAGAGGAACCAAAAACTACAACAGACGAACCTACCCTTACAACAGAGGAACCAAAAACTACAACAGACGAACCTACCACTACAACAGAGGAACCAACAACTACAACAGAGCAACTATCAACAACAACAGAGGAACTTATCTCAACAACAGAGGAGCCAACCTCTACAACAGAGGTACCTACAACTACAACAGAGGAACCAACCACAACAACAGAGGAACCAAGAACTTCAACAGAAGAACTTACAACTACAACAGAGGAACTTTCCACTACAACAGAGGAACCAACAACATCAACAGAATTGCCTCTTCCTGAGCCTATAGATTCTACAACTACTGAAGAAACTACAACGTCAGAGGAAGTTACAACAACAAAGGAAGTAACCATTACATCAGAGGAACCAACAACTACAACAGAGGAACTTGCCACTACAACAGAGGAATTTACCACTACAACAGCGCATCTTGCCACTACAACAGAGGAACTTACTACTACAACAGAGGAACCAACCACTTCAACAGAGGTAACTACCACTACAACAGAGGAACCAACCACAACAACAGAGGAACCAACAACTACAACAGAGCAAATCAACACATCAACAGAAGAACTTACAACTACAACAGAGGAACTTACCACTACAACGGAGGAACAAACTACTACAACAGAGGTACCTACCACTACAACAGAGGAACCAACCACAACAACAGAGGCAACTACCACTACAACAGAGGAACCAACCACAACAACAGAGGAACCAACAACTACAACAGATGAACTTACAACTACAACAGAGGAACTTACCACTACAACAGAGGAAATAACCACATCAACAGGAGAACTTTCCACTACAACAGAGGAACTTACCACTACAACAGCGGATCTTACAACTACAACAGAGGAACTTACCACTACAACAGCGGATCTTGCCACTACAACAAAGGAACAAACTACTACAACAGAGGAACTTACCACTACAACAGAGGAACCAACAACTACAACAGAGGAACATACAAATACAACTGAGGAACTTACAACAACTACAGCGGATCTTATCACTTCAACGGAAGAACTTACAACTACAACAGAGGAACTTACCACTACAACAGAGGAACTTAGCACTACAACAGAGGAACTTACATCTACAACAGAGGAACTTACCCCTACAACAGAGGAACTTACCACTACAACAGAGGAACTTAGCACTACAACAGAAGAACTTACAACTACAACAGAGGAACTTAGCACCACAACAGAGGAAATAAACACATCAACAGGACAACTTTCCACTACAACAGAGGAACTTACCACTACAACAGCGGATCTTACCACTACAACAGAGGAACTTACCACTACAACAGAGGAACTTACCACTACAAAAGCGGATCTTACAACTACAACAGAGGAACTAAACTACTACAACAGAGGAACTTACCACTACAACAGAGGAACTTACAACTACAACAGAGGAACTTACCACTACAACAGAGGAACTTACAACAACTACAGCGGATCTTACACTTCAACAGAGAACTTACAACTACAACAGAGGAACTTACCACTACAACAGAGGAACTTACCACTACAACAGAGGAACTTACACTACAACAGAGGAACTTACCACTACAACAGAGGAACTTACCACTACAACAGAGGAACTTAGCACTACAACAGAGGAAATAAACACATCAACAGGAGAACTTTCCACTACAACAGAGGAACTTACCACTACAACAGCGGATCTTACAACTACAACAGAGGAACTTACCACTACAACAGCGGATCTTATCACTACAACAGAGGAACAAACTACTACAACAGAGGAACTTACCACTACAACAGAGGAACCAACAACTACAACAGAGGAACCAACAACTACAACAGACGAACCTACCACTACAACAGAGGAACCAACAACTACATCAGAGCAACTATCAACAACAACAGAGGAACTTGCCACAACAACAGAGGAGCCAACCTCTACAACAGAGGTACCTACAACTACAACAGAGGAACCAACCACAACAACAGAGGAACCTACAACTACAACAGAGGAACTTACCACAACAACAGAGGAACCAACCACTTCAACAGAGGTAACTACCACTACAACAGAGGAACCAACCACAACAACAGAGGAACCAACAACTACAACAGAGGAAATAACCACATCAACAGAAGAACTTACAACTACAACTGAGGAACTAACCACTACAACAGAGGAACTTACCACTACAACAGAGGAAACAACTACTCAACAGAGGTACCTACCACTACAACAGAGAAACCTAACCACAACAACAGAGGAACTTAGCACTACAACAGAGGAACTTACAACTACAACAGAGGAAATAACCACATCAACAGAAGAACTTACAACTACAACAGAGGAACTTACCACTACAACAGAGGAACCAACTACTACAACAGAGGTAACTACCACTACAACAGAGGAACCAACCACAACAACAGAGGAAACAACAACTACACCAGAGGAATTAACCACTACAACAGAGGAACTTACCACTACAACAGAGGAACTTACCACTACAACAGAGGAACTTACAACTACAACAGAGGAACTTACCACTACAACAGAGGAACTTTCCACTACAACAGAGGAACTTACCACTACAACAGAGGAACCAACAACTACAACAGAGGAACTTACCACTACAACAGAGGAACTTACAACTACAACAGAGGAACTTACCACTACAACAGAGGAACTTAGCACTACAACAGAGGATCTTACCACTACAACAGAGGAACTTACCACTACAACAGAGGAACTTACACTACAACAGAGGAACAAACACTACAACAGAGGAACTTACCACTACAACAGAGGAACCAACAACTACAACAGAGGAACCAACAACTACAACAGACGAACCTACCACTACAACAGAGGAACCAAAAACTACAACAGACGAACCTACCACTACAACAGAGGAACCAACAACTACAACAGAGCAACTATCAACAACAACAGAGGAACTTACCTCAACAACAGAGGAGCCAACCTCTACAACAGAGGTACCTACAACTACAACAGAGGAACCAACCACTACAACAGAGGAACTTACAACTACAACAGAGGAACCTACAACTCAACAGAATTACCTCTTCCTGAGCCTATAGATCTACAACTACTGAAGAAACTACCACGTCAGAGGAAGTTACAACAACAAAGGAAGTAACCATTACATCAGAGGAACCAACAACTACAACAGAGGAACTTGCCACTACAACAGAGGAACCTACCAACTACAACAGCGGATCTTGCCACTACAACAGAAGAACTTACAACTACAACAGAGGAAACTAACCACAACAACAGAGGAACTACCACTACAACAGAGGAACCAACCACTACAACAGAGGAACCAACAACTACAACAGAGAACTACAACTACAACAGAGGAACTTACCACTACAACAGAGGAACTAACCACACAACGAGGAACTTTCCACTACAACAGAGGAACTTACCACTACAACAGAGGAACTTACAACTACAACAGAGGAACTTACACTACAACAGAGGAACTTACCACTACAACAGAGGAACAACACTACACCAGAGGAACTTACCACTACAACAGAGGAACCAACAACTACAACAGAGGAACTTACCACTACAACAGAGGAACTTACAACAACTACAGCGGAACTTACCACTACAACAGAGGAACTTACAACTACAACAGAGGAACTTACCACTACAACAGAGGAACTTACACTACAACAGAGGAACTTACACTACAACAGAGGAACTTACCACTACAACAGAGGAACTTACCACTACAACAGAGGAACCTACCACTACAACAGAGGAACTTACCACTACAACAGAGGAACTTACCACTACAACAGAGGAACTTACCACTACAACAGAGGAACATACCACTACAACAGAGGAACTTACCACTACAACAGAGGAACCAACCACTACAACAGAGGAACTTACCACTACAACAGAGGAACTTTACCACAACAACAGAGGAACTTACCACTACAACAGAGGAACTTACCACTACAACAGAGGAACTTACCACTACAACAGAGGAACTTACCACTACAACAGAGGAACTTACACTACAACAGAGGAACTTACCACTACAACAGAGGAACTTACCACTACAACAGAGGAACTTACACTACAACAGAGGAAATACAACTACAACAGAGAACTTACCACTACAACAGAGGAACTTACCACTACAACAGAGGAACTTAGCACTACAACAGAGGAACTTACATCTACAACAGAGGAACTTACCACTACAACAGAGGAACTTACCACTACAACAGAGGAACTTAGCACTACAACAGAGGAACTTACACTACAACAGAGGAACACACTACAACAGACGAACTACCACTACAACAGAGGAACCAACAACTACATCAGAGCAACTATCAACAACAACAGAGGAACTTACCACTACAACAGAGGATCAACATCTACAACAGAGGAACTTACAACTACAACAGAGGAACTTACCACTACAACAGAGGAACCAAACAACTACAACAGAGGAACTTACCACTACAACAGAGGAACCAACAACTACAACAGAGGAACCAACAACTACAACAGACGAACCTACCACTACAACAGAGGAACCAACAACTACATCAGAGCAACTATCAACAACAACAGAGGAACTTACCACTACAACAGCGGACTACCACTACAACAGAGGAACCTACCACTACAACAGAGGAACTTACCACTACAACAGAGGACCAACCACTACAACAGAGGAACTAACACTACAACAGAGGAACTTACCACTACAACAGAGGAACCAACAACTACAACAGAGGAACTACCACTACAACAGAGGAACCAACAACTACAACAGAGGACTACACTCAACAGAAGAACTTACAACTACAACAGAGGAACTAACCACTACAACAGAGGAACTTAGCACTACAACAGAGGAACTTACACTACAACAGAGGAACTAACCACTACAACAGAGGAACTTACCACTACAACAGAGGAACTTACCACTACAACAGAGGAACTAAAACACATCAACAGAGGAACTTACCACTACAACAGAGGAACTTACCACTACAACAGAGGAACTTACCACTACAACAGAGGAACTTACACTACAACAGAGGAACTTACCACTACAACAGAGGAACTTACCACTACAACAGAGGAACTTACCACTACAACAGAGGAACTTACACTACAACAGAGGAACTAAACACTACAACAGAGGAACTTACCACTACAACAGAGGAACCAACAACTACAACAGAGGAACTATCAACAACAACAGAGGAACTTACCACAACAACAGAGGAGCCAACCTCTACAACAGAGGAACTTACAACTACAACAGAGGAACTTACCACTACAACAGAGGAACTTACAACTACAACAGAGGAACTTACCACTACAACAGAGGAACCAACAACTACAACAGAGGAACCAACAACTACAACAGACGAACTACCACTACAACAGAGGAACCAACAACTACAACAGAGCAACTATCAACAACAACAGAGGAACTTACCACAACAACAGAGGAGCCAACCTCTACAACAGAGGTACCTACAACTACAACAGAGGAACCAACCACTACAACAGAGGAACTACAACTACAACAGAGGAACTTACCACTACAACAGAGGAACCAACCACTCAACAGAGGAAACTACCACTACAACAGAGGAACCAACACTACAACAGAGGAACCAACAACTACAACAGAGGAAACTACCACTCAACAGAGGAACTTACAACTACAACAGAGGAACTAACCACTACAACAGAGGACTTACCACTACAACAGAAGAAACTACCACTCAACAGAGGTACCTACCACTACAACAGAGGAACCAACCACAACAACAGAGGAACTTACCACTACAACAGAGGAACTTACAACTACAACAGAGGAAATAACCACATCAACAGAAGAACTTACAACTACAACAGAGGAACTTACCACTACAACAGAGGAACCAACCACTACAACAGAGGAACTACCACTACAACAGAGGAACCAACCACAACAACAGAGGAAACAACAACTACAACAGAGGAACTTACCACTACAACAGAGGAACTTACCACTACAACAGAGGAACTTACCACTACAACAGAGGAACTTACAACTACAACAGAGGAACTTACAACTACAACAGAGGAACTTACCACTACAACAGAGGAACTACCACTACAACAGAGGAACTACAACTACAACAGAGGAACTACCACTACAACAGAGGAACTTACCACTACAACAGAGGAACTTACCACTACAACAGAGAACTTACACTACAACAGCGAACTTACCACTACAACAGAGGAA
Source organism: Ampullaceana balthica (assembly GCA_944989445.1). Classification (NCBI taxonomy): domain Eukaryota; kingdom Metazoa; phylum Mollusca; class Gastropoda; family Lymnaeidae; genus Ampullaceana; species Ampullaceana balthica. The sequence continues at coordinate 411,494 of CALYLW010000423.1, forward strand.
CTTACCACTACAACAGAGGAACTTACCACCACGACAGAGGAACTTACCACTACAACTGAGGAAATAACCACATCAACAGAGGTACAGACAACTATAACAGATGAACCAACCACGACAACAGAGGAACCAACAACTACAACAGAGGAACTTACCACTACAACCGAGGAAATAACCACATCAACAGAGGTACCGACAACTATAACAGATGAACCAACCACAACAACAGAGGAAATAACAACATCAATCGAAGTACCTACAACTACAACAGAGGAACCCACCACAACAACAGAGGAAGTTACCACTACAACTGAGGAACCAACCACAACAACAGATGTAACTACCACTACAACAGAGGAACCAACCACAACAACAGAGGAACCAACAACTACAACAGAGGAACTTACCACTACAACAGAGGAACTTAGCACTACAACAGAGGAACTTAGCACTACAACAGAGGAAATAACCACATCAACAGAAGAACTTTCCACTACAACAGATGAACTTACCACTACAACAGCGGATCTTACCACTACAACAGAGGAACTTACCACTACAACAGCGGAACTTACCACTACAACAGAGGAACCAAACACTACAACAGAGGTACCTACCACTACAACAGAGGAACCAACCACAACAACAGAGGAACCAACAACTACAACAGAGGAAATAACCACATCAACAGAAGAACTTGCAACTACTACAGAGGAAACTACCACTACAACAGAGGAAATAACCACTACAACAGAGGAAATGACCACAAGTACAACTCCAGTTCCATGTAGGTAGTCTTATAATTTAGCCCTGATTTTTTTTATGATTGCATGGATATAAACCAACCTTTACTTAATTAATTATTATTTTTATTTTATTTAGCATATCTAACCACTACAACTTCATTTGTAATATTAAATTGTCTACAATGAAAACCTCTTTGTGGAGCTTGTTGCATAATTTCAAATGATATATTTCAGCTAATTTGCAGTTATATAAATTATACTGATTCAGTAAAAAAAAATTTATTCAAGTCTTCTCATTATTGGATTATAGCAACATTGAGGGCAAGGGGGAAATGAGCGTTTTAAGATATTTTCTATGAACCCTTCCGAAGTTGCCATAATCAGTTTGGCGATCAGCATTCCATTATTCTAGACTTATGGAGCTGTCCTTGTTCTTTTTGCAATTTAAAATTTATTTGGGAGCTTAACCAGACTGGGCATAATTTTTCTTAGGACTTACTTATTTACAAAAAAATACTAATAGGGCTGCTGAAATTAAAGATATTAAATCTTTGAATCGTTAAATATTTTAATGGATTAAAATTATTTTGATGGATTAAAATTTTAATTTAAGAAAATATTTCTAATAATTTTTGTTCTCCATTATATTAATTATTTTATATTTTTTGTTACTTAATACTTTTCCTTCGTATTATATTATGTAATAAGACGTGCATACATAAACTAAAATATTATCTGTATATGCGTTATATAAAATATAATTAATCAAAATTAATCGATAAAACTGTTAACGATACATCCAATTTATTTATCTTGCCAGATTTTTTTTTACCTAGAACGACCCATGCAAAAATTATTTAAAATAATTTTACTGACCGAAGATGTTTTTAAAAAAGTATTATTATTATTCATATATTTTCATGTTCTTAGAAGATTAATAAATATTTTAAGGACAATTTCATTTTATTATTTCGTTACTAGATGTTTGATTCTTATTTTTTTATTAAGTGAGAAAATTTCATTTGGCATAATACTGTGACAATCCGGCAAGTAGGATGCTAGATAAACAAAACTGATGTATCCTACTCCGATTATGTAGCTTCAAGGGCCGAAAAAAGCCTTAGAAATTAATAAGAATAAGACTTACATTACAAATTAGCGCTGTAATAGCTAAATAAAACATATAATAATGTATTCAATAAATTAAAAACGTAAGTTCTCACGAGAAAATTAAATTTCGCTGTGAAATTTTTATTCTTACGTTTTTAATTACATGTATTGAATTTTTATTTTTTTTTAAAACAAGGTGTACTCCACTTACCCCCAGATGCATGACCTTTGATTATTATATTTAATGCAAAACTTAATGTTTCTTTTTTTTTAAAGCAATTTCTTTTTAAAATGATATATAATGTGTAAAAGTTCTTCAGGCCGAATTCGCATAATATATTTTTGACAAAAGTAATACAGATATATAGTTCACTTTCGGTTTCAAACTAAATTATAAATGTACATTTACTTTAGCTTTAGGGGCCGTCCATAAATGACGTCACGCACCTAGGGGGAGGGGGATCCGCACATTTAGGACTATGCATGACGAGGGGTAGGGGGGTGTTTGAGGAATTTGACGTCACATCAAAAATCGCAACTTTAAATAAAAGTTCCACTTAAATATTTGATTTCTAAAATCTTACAATTTATTTTATGACGTTTTACATAGCTTCACGCGTGTTACAATATTAGAGTGCAACCTTACACTTACACTTAATACATACTTAATTGGCAAAAATTGATTTTAAACCTGCTCTTTTTCAAATAGAAATACAGCTTTTAGGGGTAGGGGAGGTGTCAAAGCTTTGTTATGTCATATTGGAGGGGAGGGGGGTCTAAGTTTTTATGACGATGGGGGAGGGGGGTGAAAAATCGGCCAAAATCGCGTGACGTCAGTTGTTGGGGCCGTCCATAAATGACGTCACGCACCTAGGGGGGTAAGGTGGGTCCCCACATTTGTGACGATGTGTGACAAGGGGGGAGAGGGAGTTTAAGAATTGTGACGTCACGTCAAAACACGTTAAACTTTAAATCAATGTTCAACTTAAATATTCGATTTCTTACTATTTATTTTATGACGTTTTACATGGATTCACGCGTTTTACGATATTAGAGTGCAGTCTTACACAAAATACATAGTAAAATGACAATAAAGTTATTTGAAACATACTCATTTTCAAATAGAAAATACTGCTATTAAAAAATGGGGGGGAGGGGGGTCACAGCTTTGAGAAGTCTATTGGATGTGGGGGCGGGGGTCTAAGTTTTTGTGACGAAGTGTGAAGAGGGGAGGGGGGGGTAAAAATCGGCCAAAATCGCGTGACGTCATTTATATACGGCCCCCTTTATGTACGGCCCCTTATTACTCATTTTTTGTGTTGTAGATTATTACTGATAAAATAACACATATTGGCTCACCGAAAACTAAATTATATTCAAACGTCGCACGTCATCATTTTCCCTTTTTTACAGAAAATATTAATCTTTCCGTTAAAGTCACTTTTGTTAACTCTACGCTTGTCTACCTACACAATTACAACGTTTAGAATATACGACACAATGAACATGTGTTTAGATAGAAAACCATCTCGTCTCCCTGATTATCGTGAAACGTTCTAATTCCTCTATCATACACCTCGTCCACAGTGTGCCCAACTAATACCCAACCCATGACGACTGTCAAGCGTTTGTTGAATGGCGCATCTACAGCATCCTGTGACGTCGGGGGAGTTGTCGCCATCTACGATAATAAGACAAGTATGTCATCTTTAAATGTGGGTCACCTTATTACTTTGGTAGTGGTTTACGCAGGCTACGAGTTAAAAGTGGTCGAGCAGTTTGCACGCTAGGCTTGCGTAGCGTGAGTTCATCAGCTTCGAAGGGGCACCTGGCATGAGTTAGGAAAACAAAGGCGGCTGGGCAATGACGTGGTCCCTCATAGTCTTGCACTGTGAACGTTTTATTACTTGCCACAACATAGAACGCAATATTCTTCCGTATAGAAGGAGCGTCTTATTTTGTACAGCACGATTTAGGTCAGGTAGCTCTGAAGCTCATTGGTGGGCAGTTTCAATTGTCACGGGAAAGATAAACTGATTATAGGAACTTATTATTATTATTTGTATTTGTAAATGGATTTTTATATAATTAGGAAAATTAATCTCTATGGCATGGCTAGACAGTATTTATTTAAATTAAAGTGGTGTCACCGCTAGTGGTTAATGGTGTGAAAGCTAGTGGTTAATGTGTGAAAGCTAGTGGTTAATGGTGTGAAAGATAGTGGTTAATGGTGTGAAAGATAGTGTTAATGGTGTGAAAGCTAGTGGTTAATGGTGTGAAAGCTAGTGGTTAATGTGTGAAAGCTAGTGGTTAATGGTGTGAAAGCTAGTGGTTAATGGTGTGAAAGCTAGTGGTTAATGGTGTGAAAGCTAGTGGTTAATGGTGTGAAAGCTAGTGGTTAATGGTGTGAAAGCTAGTGGTTAATGGTGTGAAAGCTAGTGGTTAATGGTGTGAAAGATAGTGTTAATGCGTGGAGAAGCAGATTATTTTATTTTGAACAATAAAGGTAGTCGAAAACCTAACACACACACATTAATTAAATAAAAACCATAAAAAACAAGTTTTTGACTATAAATCTTTTATGTACGAGACTTAAGAAAAAGAATGTTCATTATATTACGCAGAGCAAGACCATCCAAAAATACAAAATTGTAGTTATGTCACAAATAAACATGATACATAGAGATAAATAAAATAATATAAAAATTCAATAATTTAATTACAGTACATGCGATCGAACTGAAATTTTGATACATCATTTTTATCATTGGCACGAAACTGTCTGCAAAGTTTCAGATCGCTAGCTTACAAGGAAGTGGGTTAAAAATCGATCCAAAGTTTGTTCGGCAAGCAATCAAGGGCTCAAACATCTCATGTTAATATAAAGGATTTAAAAATATACAACTAACTTCAAGAGTGTCAGGAACAAAACTTAGAAAACAAAAATTTAACCTCGACTTATGCTTAGGTATTTACTGCAACAAATTTATACGCAATTTAAAATCCAAGAGGACAGCACGAGGACTCGAACGTCTGTGGATTTGTTATGACTTATTAAAGGCTTTCTTGCTTAATATACTTTTTAATCTAAAGCATCCTTCCTAACAGAGGCGTACAACGACTTGGTATCGGGCTCAGCTGCCAGGGGCGCCGAGGGCTAATCCTTTAAATAATAAATTAATTTATTATGTAAAATTTACTATTTTCCCTATTTCTCAGGGGCGCCAAAAATGAATTAGCCAAGGGCGCGGAAAACCCAGTTACTCTTCTGCCTCCTAAAGTGTAAAGTATATAAGATGAAAATTGATCGACTAGACACTAGACATTTATCTATACCCGCTCGCCTCATGTAATTATTCCACAGACACAATACTATGTACTGGTGTGCTGACCACAACAACGTCACTGCTTGTACCCATAGACTGTGCCGTGTACTACAGTGAGGTCTTCGAAGTTCAGTAAGTATCGGTGAAAATGTGCCGAGCAAATTTGAGTGAGATAACACTTTCAAGGCTCTCTCTGAGCAAGTTGGAGTGAGATAACACTTTCAAGGCTCTCTCTGAGCAAGTTGGAGTGAGATAACACTTTCAAGGCTCTCTCTGAGCAAGTTGGAGTGAGATAACACTTTCAAGGCTCTCTCTGAGCAAGTTGGAGTGAGATAACACTTTCAAGGCTCTCTCTGCCTCTTAAAATTTGCGTATTGAAAACATAATTATAACACAATTGTTATAAAGATATGATTGTCTATTAGGACAGATTGGATGTGCTGTAATCTCATTATTCTCATCCTCGCACTGGAGCTTGGTAACCAATCGTATACATTTTACATTTTTTGTGTAATCTCCACAGGGATCTCGCTCAAGTAATTAGCATCGGTGATGGCCAACAGGAGATTATAATCACAAAGGACAGCTACGTCTGTAAGTGCTTCTTAGTCCGCTCAAATCAAAATCCTATTTTTTTAAACTGGAGGCTGATATACTACTGTAAAAGTAAAATATTTAGTTAGAAAGAAAACAAGGAGCTCACTGTAATGTATTTTTGAAGCATTCATACAAGTAAGGCCTTCAAGACTGCACAAAAACACATCTCTTCAAACTTTTATTTTCTAAATTCGCAATCAAACATTTATCTAGATCAGTGGTTGTTAACCTTTTTAGACTCAAGGACCACTTGGAAAAATTGTGTCTTAGTCGTAGACCACTACTGAAAATTGTGCTACTGCCGTGATTGAAATGTACATATAATTATACTTTGTATATAACTAGTTACTAGTATATATGCTAGTAAAAATATGCTTATATGCTATGACTTGCGTTCTCCAAAAACAATATTGAATGGAAAACAGATTGTAATTGTTTTCTTTTGTGACGAACAAATATCACTTATACTAGTCTTATACTTACAGTACTATTCAATTATTAATGCTTACAATAAAATACTTAAAGTAATTAACAGTAGTTAGTATTAGTAAGAGTGCTATATTAGTTTATTTAGTTCTAGCCTTGAGCTTGCATATTTGAGCACAGCACATCCAAACTAGGTGTTATACTTGAAAGACTCCATCGTAGCTCATCTTCAACACCAAGACGGGAACAATGTTTCGTTTTGATTGTAACTAATCCAGAAAATCCACAGTCACAAAGATATGATGTTGCAAAGGGTAAAAGTATTTTAAAAGCTTTATGAGACAGTTCTGAGTACTCATGTGAAGCTTCTATCCAAAATTTCATCAAGCTCACTTTCTGATACAACATATTCAAAGTAGTATCGCTGGTCAGTTCAATGAATTGGTTTAAATTTGATGTTGTTTGGTTTAAATTGTCATTATGTGCAAGTAATGGACTGGAAACACACGAATAATTCTGAATGTTTAAATCACCAAAGTAGAATTTTTATTTATCCTGCAGTGATTGAATATGGTCAGAAATCAAATTTATCAACGATTGTTTGTTGTTTGTTTGTTTTTATTTGTTTTTTTCCAGCATTTTCTGGTTTATCAGTACACTTGTACAATTAATCAAACATGTCAAAGTTACCCTGAAATACTATTGTTTCCAAATATCAAGCTTTTACATAAAAGCAGATACTTTTTTACTGAGAGTAAATGTATGTGTCTGCTTTCCTTGCAGAGATGAATTAGGTTTATTGAACTCTTCAAAAATGTCAGCCAATTAAGCCAGAACAATACCCACCCCATAAGAACTTATCTACCTATCCTGACTTTTTGGCCTGTGCAACTCGTATAGCCACACAAAAAATGATGCTGTTTAGTGGTATGCGTGTCTTCTGACTAAAAGAAGAAAGTAATCCAATGGTGTCTCCGAGCAGAAATTATGATTAGTTTCAAGATGTCTTCAAAGTTTTGCAGGTATCATCGCTTCATTTGCAAGTATTTGCGTACATATTACACACTCTGATCTGAGTTTATCATTTACTATGAATCATAATATAAATTCCCAAAGCGAGAATATTCTTCATCAAACCATCGCTATGGCAATTCGTCTTTTTTCTCCGCTACTGCATTTGATTCACACAGATTGTGAGGATGAGTATGAGGCATGATGAATCATATTTGTTGTCCTTATGTTTGGTTGTTGTTTGTTTTTTTTTAAAATTAGAATTTTATCCATGTGTTTAATCAATTTAATCATTTATTACTTTAATAATTGTAATACACTATTAATTTAAGGCTAATTTTTATTTACTCAACGTTTTCACAAAATTACTTCTATATGTCAATATAACAACTATGAAGCCGTCCATAAAGTACGTCACGCTTCAGAGGGGGCAGGGGGTGTAAGAAATATTGACAATTTGTGACAGAGTGGAGGGGGGTCCAGCCATGTGTGATTATATATTAAATTTTAATTATTTTGTTAATAAAAAACAAAGTTTTTGTTCGAAAGTGTGACGTACTTTGTCCTAGATTTGTGACAGGGGGAGGGGGGAGTTAAAAATGGTCAAAAATAGTGTGACGTACTTTATGGACGGCCCCTATAGTCTTCTAGAATCTAGTGTGACATCACGTAATTTCTGGTTTAGCTAACAAATATATTATTTTTGACCTTTGCTATGGCAATCGAGTGATTACAATTTATCAATATATTAAAAAAGTGACTAAATTTATACCTTTTCGTATTTTCATTTTAAAAATTAAAATGTAATCCTTTGCTCGCGGACCACAACACTAGTGGTCCGCGGACCACAGGTTGAGAACCACTGCTCTAGATGATAAACTTACAGCTTACGTGCTCAATCATGTCATAATATGTTTTTGTAATAAGGATATGAATGTTTTAAATTGAATGAATAATTGTGCGTTACTATTTTTATGTGACGCGCTGTGAGCCCAGCTGCTTGTTTTGGTGTAATTATCAAATTATTTTTATTATTATTAACAATCACTTCGTATAACGTGGAATTTTTCTTATCGTTGCCTTAAGCAATATCCTCTTTATATGGAGATGCAATACTTTTGTGAAATTTTTATTGTATTTTTTATAGTGGTGGTGGTGAGGCAGAAATTTTGTCACGCAAGGAGCGGAACAAAACTTAAGTACGCCTTTGTCTAAAGAAACCTTCTATTTCAAAACACACCATCACTGAAAAAAAAATTCCAGCAGAAACCCCTGTGATAGTTGTACTTGTTCTCAAGATTGTCTGATTATCGTCGACCTGAATTTATTTAAATTTAAATCTTAACTGACCGACACGACAAAACACTTTCCTACTTCCGGTATCGACTTGTCTTACTTCCGGGTATCGGCTTCCTACTCTCGGGTATCGGCTTGTCCTACTTCCGGGTATCAGCTTGTCCTACTTCAGGGTATCAGCTTGTTCTACTTTGGGGTATCGGCTTGTCCTACCTCCGGGTATCAGCTCACATGGAATATTTAGTTGCTAACTTAAACTGAATGTCTCTTTTGTCTATGAAAAGAATGAAGCTGTATCGAAGCGAAATTTTAATCGTTGCATTTCATAATTTCCGAGTCATTCCCAAGGGCTAAAACTGTCCAGACTCGCCTTTCGCCTTTAGTTGTTGTACCAGTTACTAGCTAAAAATCTGTTTTTTAACTTTAATGAAAGGAACTTTAATTATGTCATGTGAGAAACAACTTTTTTCTTGCTTTAAATAATTTCAAGAAAGGAAAGTTTATCAGTCTATACCTTAAGTTTAAAAAATATTAGTTTAAAATAGGGGTGTACCGGATTTCGGCTCCGGCTCCAACAAATCCGGACTCCGGTCATTTTTACAAATCTGGTTCTGCTTCAGCTCCGGCAAAATTTTACTTCATAAATCCGGCCAAATCCGGCTGGCCTGTTTTGCATAAAATATATATAAATATAATAGCTCCGGCTCCGGCAAATCCGATATCCGGCCATTTTTACAAATCTGACTCAGGCTTCGGCTCCGGCCAGATTTCACTTCATAAATCCGGGAGAATCCGGCTCCCGTCAAAAATTTGAATCCGGTACACACCTAGTTTAAAATAAATTTGTCAATTTTGAATGACATATACAAAGCTCAAATGTCGTACGCGGTGAATTTCAATTATACAACTACTTTTAAAGTAAACAAAAATAAATAAGGAAATAATAGATGAATGAAATGAGTCTACTCTCCTGTGCTGAGATGTTGTTGTAAATTCAAATTATTATTCTTGCAGACACAGAAAAAGAAAACGGCATGGCAGAAATCATGCTTCCAGATGCTGTGACCATTTCAAGCTGCCCCGAATACGCATGCGTGTACGACCCATCAACTATGGCTGGACGGGTCAATTTCGGAGACTGTTTTGGGGTCGGGTATGGGACACGGACCACCGTTGACTGTGAGTTGTCAACTTTGTTCGAACATAAAGATGTTTTTTTAAAATATTTACGAAATTTAACAATTTTAATCAATTATTTTTTAAAAAATAATTGTTTTTACGATGTATATCGATTTGTTTATTACCTGTTAAGGAAGAGAACAGACATGGCGATCGTAGAGGTCCATTTCTGATAGGAAATTTAGATTTAGACATCTGATATGGAATGTACAAATTATTTTGACTGTTCATTCTGCGTGCATTGATTTAACTTTCGTTAATAAAAAAAAGGGGGTGGCAATTTAAGGACCACACACAGCCTCAACTCAGATTGTTCCGCTGTATCAACAAATAGTCAAACACATCTTCAAATACCATACCTAAAATTATATTGGTATTGGTTGTGAACTTTAATGTTTCACAAAAAATGGTTAGTGCGAGGCAGCTTCCCTTTAAGCAGCGCAGCCGCGCAGATATCTGACCGACGTCGCGCATCAGTTTAGAATTATTCTTTTTGTGTGTAATTTAATCGTTAAATTTTTATAACGATTAATCGAGAAATTAATCGTTAATTTCCGCAGCCCTAATATATATATATATAATATATATATATATATAATTTGCTATGCATGTTCGTTCCTAACATCATGTGATCAGGCAATAAAATGTTTTAGAAAGCGCACCGCTATAAAAAGCCTTGAAAAGACATTGCTGAACCAAAAATAACTCTTTTTGTACGTTCGTATACAATTGTTCGATATGGAAATGAGATTTAATTTTTCTATAATACTCTTTGTCTCTACATTTTCTGATTATTTACTATACGGCTTTCAGGCCAAAGTGACAATTACAATTTCAGTTGAAATTTATTTGTTTTGAAAACTAAATATATACAAATTTAGCAAATCTTATCTGTGATTAGAAATAATTGGATATCTTAAATACAAGCCGCAATAATAATGATTTAATTTTACATAACCCATCAGGATTCATTTCGTTAACAATATATATTTTTAAAATAAATGTTTCCTAGTTGTTGAGGTCTCCTCCCGCAACCACCTCCCACACACTTTTACTGCACCTGATGGCTCGAAACAATCGGTCCCCTTCCCGATCAAAGAACTTTGCTCAAACTGTGACAGCTGTATATATTATAAAGCAAAACTTTGGAACCAAGGAAAACTCTGATACTGTTTGTACTTCATCTCAAGGTTTAACATCCCATGCCATTAACACTTTTCTTTTCCTTTTGAGGGGGTGGCGGTGGCGAAATTAATTTCAGACGGCACGATGCCTAGCTACACCACTACATCCTGTCACCACTAACGCAGTCTACATTCGTTATTATTATGTTTTCTCCCTTCAGATAATTACAACGGACAGCTTAATAAAATGACTATCACCACGTCCAACTGCTGCGACGTGCTGACTGATGCTGTTAGCAAGGCCAACGGGACTTATCCTGACACCATGGTTCACTCAACGTCCCAGGTCGTTTGTGTTGGATCAGACGACTCGTCGTGCGGGGTAAGTCAAGGCGTTACACCAACTCGACTAGACGGAGAATTAACACAGCTAGACCTTATGGAAATGACGTATCATCAGAAGACATGACGGTATTCTGTTACTGTTATACAATACATGAAGTAATAGTCATACATGATGACAGGACTTACTACTTCAGTATACTACTGCTTTAAAGGGACAATATCGAACATCTTAAATCCAGTACAGCTTAACAATAATATGATTTGTACAAATAATAAAAATGTTCACTGATTTTGTTTTCTTCAGGGAGACTTTGGTTCACCAATATATTGTAAATCAATTGACACGAATGAACTGATTGTAGTGGCTTCTCTGACGTCAGCACCGTGCACTTCCGGTGATCCGATTCTGGCCAATGATTTGACTAGTGGCGCCTTTAGCGCTTATCTTGGACAATAAAATTTATGAAAATAATTCAGTTTCGTTTTATAATTATTTTTTTAAAATTCCTCAAATTTATCTTATGGAAAATGATACGACTAATTTTTGAGTTATAATTAGAACAACATGTTCAAATTATCCAAATACTAATTAAATTTAAATTGTAGGAGTTTGAGTTCTAGTTACAGAACACGAGTGCACTCCATGACCTTTACAATAATTATGAGGCGAAAGAAACAGTGGATCCAAGAGTCATTTTTGCTAAGTTATAAAATTAAATGAATAAACATAGAGGGATCATTGTTAATGCAAATTTATCTGAAATTTAAGGGAATAATATATAAAAAGTGATAGAAATCTTTAAGAATAAATGATTCATATACTTCAGGGGCGCTGTGGTCGAGTGGCATGATTAGGGGAAGTAATGGTGGCTGGGACAACTGAGTAAAAGTAAAGTAAGAAGCAGCATCCACAAGTTTCCGTTAGCCACCACATACGAGGGGCTGTGTGGCTGGGACAACGCCCAGGCCCGCCCAGCCCACACAACCCCTCGTATGTGTGGCTAACGGAAATTTATGGACGCTGCTTCTTACTTTACTTTTACTCACATATACTTCATGTTATGTAAATAAAGAGCATGCAACACACAAGCTGAGTATTAAAATATGCCAAGGGAGGCCTTGTAATACACAACAGGGCATTCCCTTATTATAGCAAAGATGACATTATTATGTAGCGTTTAAGCCGAGAATTCAAATACGGTATATCAAGGCAATATAAAATACACAAACAAGAGCTCCAAACTAAGCCATGGAGGCAATATAATGTAACACACGAGATGAGGATACAAACACGCTGTGAATATGTTGAATTTAAATATCTCCGATATAGCTTTGCGCGCGCGGGAAAGGTGTCACGAATGACACGAGAGGCACTTTGTGACAGGCATCAGATTTCTCGTCTTTAAATGGCATTTAAAAGTTAAGTGGTTGGGGGGGGGTAACTTTTTATTTTTAAAAATAAATAAATTGTTAAAAAGCAAATGAAGATATTAATAAACGAAAAGAAGACATTACAATGAAATTTTTGAAATGTCCTAGTCCTATAGTCAAAACTTCAAACCTCATATCAAATGTAAATACTTCGAATACAAATTGTAGTGAACTGTTCGAACAAGTGGTTGAAGCTATGTGAAAACTTGCCTCTGTTATTATTGATGCCTCAAGTTTGTCTTGTGCAAGCGAAAAATTACTGTACCCTATCAATTAATGTACTCTATCAATTACTGTACCCTATCAATTAATGTACTCTATCAATTAATGTACTCTATCAATTACTGTACCCTATCAATTAATGTACTCTATCAATTACTGTACCCTATCAATTACTGTACCCTATCAATTAATGTACTCTATCAATTACTGTACCCTATCAATTAATGTACTCTATCAATTACTGTACCCTATCAATTACTGTACCCTATCAATTAATGTACTCTATCAATTACTGTACCCTATCAATTAATGTACTCTATCAATTACTGTACCCTATCAATTACTGTACCCTATCAATTAATGTACTCTATCAATTACTGTACTCTATCAATTACTGTACCCTATCAATTACTGTACCCTATCAATTACTGTACCCTATCAATTAATGTACTCTATCAATTACTGTACCCTATCAATTAATGTACTCTATCAATTACTGTACCCTATCAATTAATGTACTCTATCAATTACTGTACTCTATCAATTACTGTACCCTATCAATTACTGTACCCTATCAATTAATGTACTCTATCAATTACTGTACCCTATCAATTAATGTACTCTATCAATTACTGTACCCTATCAATTACTGTACCCTATCAATTACTGTACCCTATCAATTACTGTACGCTATCAATTACTGTACCCTATCAATTAATGTACTCTATCAATTACTGTACCCTATCAATTACTGTACCCTATCAATTACTGTACCCTATCAATTACTGTACCCTATCAATTACTGTACCCTATCAATTACTGTACCCTATCAATTACTGTACTCTATCAATTACTGTACCCTATCAATTACTGTACCCTATCAATTACTGTACCCTATCAATTACTGTACCCTATCAATTACTGTACCCTATCAATTACTGTACCCTATCAATTACTGTACCCTATCAATTACTGTACCCTATCAATTACTGTACCCTATCAATTACTGTACCCTATCAATTACTGTACCCTATCAATTACTGTACCCTATCAATTACTGTACCCTATCAATTACTGTACCCTATCAATTACTGTACCCTATCAATTACTGTACCCTATCAATTACTGTACCCTATCAATTACTGTACCCTATCAATTACTGTACCCTATCAATTACTGTACCCTATCAATTACTGTACCCTATCAATTACTGTACCCTATCAATTACTGTACCCTATCAATTACTGTACCCTATCAATTACTGTACCCTATCAATTACTGTAGCCCTATCAATGTCCAACAACAACCAGTCCAATTTCAATGATATACAGGGACTCAAAGTATAACTGTAAATAGACCTGCATGCCGAATTTTCTTTAAATTTTGGCTGACTGACATAATTTTTCGGCTGATATCCAGATTAGCCGGATTTTAAAATTTCGGCTGGCTGACATAATTTTTCGGCTGATATCCGGATTAGCCGGATTTCTCCGTAAATTGACATTTGCAGCTGATTTTCAGCTGATAACGAAATATTTTGTAAACATCATCCAGGGCTGTTTCCAGCAAGTGTTACAGGTGCCGGTATGTTGAGAGATGGGCAATTAATTTTGAAGAAGTCAACAAAACCCATCTTTAGCCACATTTTCAAAGGCGAGCAAGTCTCTACAGAACCAGATAACGATATCTCTTGTCAGTTCATGACTTGATGTTGCCTGACATTGACTTTTGCCTTCTCCATACTTACGGAAACATCCCAAAATTTTATTTGACTTTTCTTGACTTTGTACTGACACATTGTGCTTGACACTTAAGTGAAGATTCATATTGCCAATTGATGTAATTGAGGTAAAAATGTGTTACTTTTAAAATGTGACCCTTGACACCCAATGACTGCTGAACATTGAGACACAGCTGACAATAAACTCGATCTTCGTCTACATTTCTCCCATCAGCAGAGAACAGGCCATCAAAATATTTCCAGCATTGTGCTTTAGAATTTCCATGTACGCTAGGCGGTTTAGGTTTTACTTGTAGGTTTTTAATGAACTGCCTCTCTTCCCGGTTTAGATGACATTTGCTGACATTTGAGTTTACCTAAAATCATCATTTAGTAATAAAGAATTGTTACATTAGAAATGATGTAACGTAAAAAGGTAATCCTGCAGTCTTAGCGCGTATATTATTTCACTGCGAATTTTAATGTTCTCGTGAGAACTTTAGTTTTAATTTATTAAATGCATTTATAAATGTTATATTTTAGCTATGCTATTATAGCGCTAATTTGTAAGGCTTTTTAATTTATAAGGTTGTTGTCGGCCCTTGACGCTACATAATCAGAGTAGAACAGAATACATCCATTTTGTTTATTTAGCATCCTACGTGCTGGGTTGTCACAGCAAGAGGCCAACTAAAATTTTCTCACTTACAAACAAAAAAGAATCAAACATCTAGTAAGGAATTAAAAAATGAAATTTTCATTTAACTATTTATTGATCTTCTAAGAATCTTAAAATAGATTAATGAAACTTTTTTAAAAAACATCTTCAGTCAGTATATTTTTTTTAGCATGGGTCGTTCCAGGTAAAAAAAAATCTGGCTAGCAGGGTGCTAGATAAACAAAATTGATGTATCCTACTCCGATTATGTAGCGTCAATGACCGAAAAATCCTTATAAATTAAAAAGCCTTACAAATTAGCGCTATAATAACTAAAATAAAACATTTATAAATGCATTTCATAAACTAAAAACTTAAGTTCTCACGAAAACATTAAAATTCGCAGCGAAACTTAAGAAAACAAAAACAGTACGTTACGGCGGCTCGTTCATTTTTCGGCGGATTTACGGCGGACAAAATACGGCGGCTAATGCGGCGCGCCGCATATTTTCCGGCGGATTTTTGGCGGACGAAAATTTTGCGGCGTATTCGGCGCGCGGCTTCGGCTGAGGGGTCTATAACTGTAAATCGTCCGAACTTATAGATGAAAATGTGCAATTACTATTAGCTCAACCAAATTGGAAAGGGTTCAACAAATGAACACTAGCTTCAACAAATTAGAATCAGAACTTCCACCAAAAGGAGAGGTAAGAAGAGACTAATGAGAAATTAATTTTATTTTTGGAAACTACTAAAAAATGTTATTACCAACCTGGATGGCTTATTTACCCTTATTTAGTGTCAAAGCCTCTTCTATAAATGTATTCATTAACTTTGAGTAGCATCTAAGGATAATTTATTTTTTGCACGTTGTGAAGAGCATTACGTATCGGTAAATAATTGTGAGTTTTATTAACCTCATAAAATATAAGGTTACAGTGACCCAACGAACAACGCAAGTATAAAGGTTCCGTTGCGACTGGCCAAGTTCCTAAGTGTTTAAGTTTTTGTCTGTCCCTGACATTTTTTTCTATAGCTGTCAGAATAATATTTTCTTGAAACAAAAAAATTATATGCGATAATGCGACATATTTCAACACTTGAGCTGATTACATTCGCCGGTATTTATCTTATCCATTACAGACACTCCTTCTAAGCAAAAGATTATTGCGTCCTACGCTTATCCATGAAAAGGGTCCAATAATTGTGTCCCTTCAATATAAATTTACACAAACTACAATTAACAGATGTATTTTGAAATTGAAGAGAGAGAGAGGGGAGTGAGAGAGAGAGACCGTCCATAAATTACGCCACGTGATTTAACCGATATATACCCCTTTCCCCCCTCGTCACATAAACTTAGACCCCCCCTCCAAGATGACGTCACGTCACCCACCCTTCACCCCTTCTCAAAGCCATATTTTCTATTTGAAATTGAACGGTTCAAATATTATTTTTTTTTGGGGGGTCTTTTAAGTATGTTTTTAGTGCAGGAGTGTCCAAAGTCCGGCCCGCGGGCCAAATACGACCCGCGCTTAAATTTTAACTGGCCCGCGGCTTCATCTTAAATAGCTAATTGACGGACGTATTGTTTCTGTAACGTCATTTTATTTATTGTGAAAAGTCGAAATGTTGTACTATTTTGGGCACCTCAAAGGATGGCAAAAATCGATAAAATTTTATTGTTTACCAGACTTTCAGTCTTAAAGACCAAACAAGGGGAAAATATTTAGTTGCTTCTGTTCGTTCTGCTGTTTATGAAGTTAAATTAAAAGAAAACAATCTATGTATTTATTATTGATAATGACCCTGCAATGACTGGTGAGCGCAGTTGACTACCAAAACTTGCCGTAACAAAGTCAGCGAAGAGGCTGGCAAAGATTTTAAACTTCACTGTATCATTCAGCAACAAGTTCTTTGTGCCAAACACCTTAGATGTGATCGTGTCCTTAACCTAGTGATAAAAGTATAAAACTCTATTCGCTCTAAAGACCTGTTTTACCGCCAGTTTCAGCAGTTTCTTCTTGACATCTAGAGCAGTTGTTCCCAAACTTTTTTAACCCATGGACCCCTTTTATTGTCTAATCTTGCCCACGGACCCCAAAGGGAAAAAACTACATATTTGAAGAGTAAAAAAATTACAAATCCAAAAAACCAACATTTCGATGAAGAAGTATTTATTGAAATGATAACTTTTGTTTAAAATTAAATTTAATTCATGGAATGACTTGGATGAACGTGATGAGATTTTATGAGTGTATTTATGTCTGACTCATTGTTTGTGAGTAGCAAGTCCCCAGATTTTATGAGTGTATATATGTCCGACTCAGTGTTTGTGAGTAGCAAGTCCCCAGATTTTATGATGTATTTATGTCCGACTCAGTGTTTGTGGGTAGCAAGTCCCCACGAGCAATAATTTCTAGCCGGTTTCTATTCTTTGTGATGAGGTTAGTAACGGCACTGAATCGTTGTTCATACACATAGGAAGACAGGAAAGCAATCAACAACTTCTGTACAATAATCTATTTTTCAGGCTATAAAATTGGGATCCGTTTTTGTAACAAGAAATTCGGGTATTTTTGTTCAAACATTGGTTTGAGTTTGAGTTCTTCATTTGTTGATATTTCAATAAGCTGCTCCTGCATTATTATGTATTCATCTGTGTTGGGGATCTGAGTTTGTCCACGAACAAAAGGGTTCAACTGCCAGTCGGGAATATCCAAGTGGAGACGCGGTGGTTGAGTGGCAGCGTGCTCGACAGCGTACCGATGGTCACGGGTTCGAATCCATGTCAAGGCAAGGATTTGTTCCCGGGGCCTAGGGCGTCCCTGAGTCATCCAGCTCCGAATGGGTACCTAACACTAGTAAGGCGGCTGGGTAATGCGTGGAACCCACAAAGCCGTGGCCTGTGACCGCTGCATCACTTGCCAACAGATCATCTGTCATGGTCTGTGGACGCAATTATCTTCTGCATAGAAGGAGCGTCTGTATTGATAAGAAGATAAGAATGTCTTCAAATCTTTGGTTCAGGTCTGCATGAAGAGCCGTTAAGAGTTGACAGTAAATAAGCAAATCTTTATCTCTATTTTGCAATTTTGAAAGATTTGGAAACATAAAATTATTCTCCTTCAACGTTACAGTATAACTATATTCAGTGGACAAGGATATTCAATAGTCGGACTCAAGAACACTGTAGCCACTACGGCAGGTGTTTAATCTGATCGTCTGCTATTTAATGATAATGTTGCGTAGTTTTAAATGAATTTAGGGGGGAAAATATAGATTTACAAAGGATGCTCTAAAATCTTATCTTATCTTATCTGTTTACAGACGCTCCTTCTATACAGAAGATTATTGCGTCCTACGCTTATCTATGGTTTGTGTTTAGTCCTGCATTTTTATTAGAGATTTAAATGTTGATAAAGTGTTGGTTTTCCTGGATTCTTCAGGCAACCCATTCCACGCCCGAATTCCGGACGGGAAGAAGGAAAACTTGTATGTGTTTGTTCTTGCATACGGAATAAGAAAGGTGTTTTTATCCTTATGTCTATCTGAGGGTTGTATTAAGTTATCTTTGTGTTGTATTTCTAAATTAGAATTAATTGCTTTATGTATGATTACTACTTTGCTCTTGGTTCTTCTATCCTCTAGTGTTTCAAGGTTTAATGATTTAACTAATGGTGTTATTCTTGTCAGTTTCGAATATTCTCCAGTAATGAATCTGGCAGCTCTTTTTTGAATTTGTTCTAGTTTATCAATGTTTTCTTTGGTGGATGGGTCCCATACAGAAGATGCATATTCTAGTGCAGGTCTCACCAAAGTGAGGTAGCATTTTAGTTTTATATCTCTATTACATTTGTTAAAGTTCCTTTTTATAAAGCCTAAGGTTTTGTTTGATTTTTTAATAACTTCATTGACATGGGGATTCCATGATAGTTTCTCATTTATTAAGACTCCTAAGTATTTTGCATCTTTAGTTTGGGTCAGTTCTTTTCCATGAATGTAATATTTTGAATTTATTTGTTTCTTTTTCTTTGTTACTCTTAACAGTTGACACTTTTCTGGATGGAAAGACATACTCCAGTTAGTTTCCCATTTTATCAATTCATCTAAGTCTTTTTGTAAAATTTTGCTATCTTGTTCTGATTTAATTGTTCTATAGATTATACAATCATCAGCAAATAGCCTAACTTTTGTACCTGTTGAGATGTTGTTGGGTAAATCATTTATATAAATTAAAAAGAGTAAGGGACCTAGCACAGTTCCTTGTGGAACTCCTGAGTTAACCTTTATTGGTGCAGATTTAGATCCATTAATTATTACAGTTTGCTCCCTGCCCAAAAGGAAGTCTTGGATCCAGTGATGTAAGGAACCTGAGATTCCAAAGTAGTTAAGTTTTTTAAGTAAATTAAGGTGGTGAACTTTGTCAAATGCTTTTGAGAAGTCTAGTAATATTGTATCTATTTGATCATTTTTGTCCAAGCCTTTTGATAGTTCATCTATTAAACCTATTAATTGTGTTTCACATGATCTGTTTTTTCTAAAGCCGTGTTGATGTGGGCATAGGGCATTATATTTGTCAAGGTGGTTAACTATTCTACTATATATTATGTGTTCTAGTAATTTACATGTGATACTAGTAAGTGATACAGGCCTGTAATTACCAGGGTCTGATTTATCCCCTTTCTTAAAGAGTGGACTTACATTAGCTAATTTCCAATCCTGGGGCACTTTACCCTGGTTTAGAGAGGCTTGAAAGAGAACTACAAGGATTGGGGACAGTTCATTGCTTAGTTCTTTTAATAATCTTGCAGGCAAATCATCTGGGCCAGTAGCTTTGTTTATTTTTAAAATCTAAAGGGGAAAACAAAGAAATCCATTAACATTTCTTAAAAGCAATATTTAAATAAATTAAAGACATTTTATCTGTTTAACTACTACCACAGCCATGTTGTTATTGTTAGAATTTTAAAAGTAATAATTTTTATAGAAAGTTATGTACACACATTTGTAATGACAAAACGTTAATAAAGCTTTCTAGTTGATATGTCTATTCTTTTGTTAATATTTATATTAAATTTTCTACGAACTATTTAAAAAAGTATAAATGATGTTAAAATACCAAAGCAGGGTCTAATATTTAAATATTATAAAAAATTAATTACACAAAATGAAAATTTTGATAGGTAAGGTCTATATTTGCTAATTGATATTTATGAAATCAACAACTTAAAAAAAGCAATGTCTTACACTTACAAAAATGCCATTTTTTAGTCTAACCATTTCGTGTGCATCTTGTTATAAATTAATGTTCTTCTTATGATAAATTAATTTAATAATATTTTAATTAAAAATAAATTCACCATGATTTGAAAGATTTCGGTGATAAAACTGATAATTTTAAGAATCGGTGATTAGTATGACCAAGCTGTATATCAGCTGATGTTTATTATTTTTAAATAGGAACTTAAATTGCCCACAATTTTTTCCCATGTTGGAAACAAGCGATACGAGTTTACTAGCATCAACTGGTTGTTTTATTAAACACCACTTTGAAAGGTAGTTATAGAATCTAGCCTTTAAGTCATTTTGTATGAGGGGAAACTTTCAATTAGCTTACTGTTACTAAGTGTTACTGGTAACACTGTTACACTGTTACTCACTTGTAATAAGTTTATCACTTACTCAAACTCAAGCTTAAAAATTAAAAACTAGAAGTTTTACTTACTTGATTTTAGTAAAAGGCTTAGTTAGGGCTTCCACTTTTTTAACACTAAAACTGACTAAAAATTCAAAAAAAAGCTGAAATCTGAAACTTACAACTTAATTCAAACCAATTGTTAATTAATTATTATCGATTTCATTTTATCTTAAAATTACAACTTGGAATGTTCGGCTCGGTAATCCTGCAGTTTTAGTACGTATATTATTTTGCAGCAAATTTTAATTTTCTCGTGAGAGCTTACGTTTTTAATTTTAATTAAATGCATTAATATTTGTTATATTTTAGCTATTACTATTATAGCACTAATTTGTAAGTTTTATTAATTTCTAAGGCATTTTTTCCGGCTCTATATGATACATAATCTGGTCAAGATACATCCATTTTGTTTTTCTAACACCATGCTTGCCAGATATTTTTTACCCATGCTAAAAGAAATTTACTGACTGAAGGTATTTTTTAAAAAGTATTATTTATCTATTTTAATCTTCTTAGAAGATAAATAAATTAATAAATATTTTAAAGACAATTTCATTTTATATTTCGTTACTAGATGTTTGATTCTTATTTTGTTTGTTTTTAAGTGAGAAAATTTCATTTGGCATCTTACTGTGAAAACCCGGCAAGTAGGGTATTACATAAACAAAATGGATGTATCCCACTCCGATTATGTAGCTTTAAGGGCTGAAAAAAAGCCTTAGGCGCGTCCATAAAGTATGTAACGCTATTTTTGACCATTTATAACCCCCCTCCCCCTGTCACAAACTGTCACACTTTCGAACAAAAATTCCCTTTTTATTAACAAAATAATTAAAATTTAATATAAAACACTGTGGTGTCACACATGACCGGACCCCTCCCCCCTTTCACAAACTGTCACACTTTCTTACACCTCCTCTCCCCCCCCCCTCTGGAGCGTGACGTACTTTATGGATGGCCCCTTAGAAATTAATAAAACTTACAAATTAGTGTTATAATAGCTAAAATATAACATATATTAATGCATTTAATAAATTAAAAACGTAAGTTCTTACGAGAAAATAAAAATATGCTGCCAAATAATATATGTGCTAAAACTACAGGATTACCGAATATTTTATTAATGACTAACACTGACTTTATTGAGTGATAGCCAAACTTAGTCTCTTGGGGCACATTTTTATTTACCCTGACCCTATATACACGTTCTACAGTCTACAGCCTGTTTGTTCATAAGCCGACCCCCCCCCCTCTTTCGGAAGAGAATAGTATAAAAAGTGTGTATCCCGCTCGTAAGCCGACCCAAAAAATATTAGGACAGCGTAAACAAAATGGTGCACATTTTCTTAAAACTAAAAGCTAAATTGGTCATTATGATTGTTTACTTTTGTTTAGGTTGAAGAATAAAGAGATTTGAATAACAGTGGGTACTTCAATACTCGTTTGCGCATCTATCTGCGCATGTCAATAATTGACGCAAAAACTGTCGTGGCGATATTTTAGTCAGATGAAGCGTTGGTATTGTTTTTTCTGCGTTGTACGTTGCTTTTTCGTGTAAGAGCGTATTTCGTCATCAGTGACGTATACTGCTTATTTTTCTTAACAAATCAATACCATTTATCATTAATTAATTGTAACTAACGATATGTAATCAAACAAATAGAAAAAGTTATTTGTAGGGTGTAGGATCTTGTGCTTTGACCTGAGAATACTACATTAATTCATGAACCAGAATAACTTTATTTTGTTTAAATTGGTCTTGGCCCCCAAAAGTTATGCGCATCCCGGAGTTGGGACTCGAAGATGGAAATATTTTAGTGTCACCGGGGTCATCCCCCCTCAAAGAAAAGAGGGAGTTATCGGAAATGGATTTACTTTTATTGTAAATCAAAATACGCTATGATGCATAGATGTAATTATATATCGCAATTTCAAAGTTTAGTTAACGTTATTGCAAGCAATGAGTAATAATAATTATAATACATTAAATAATAATACAAAAAATAAAATAATGCAGAGTTCATTATTAATTACCGCCACCAGTACTTGATTCTTAACGGCACTAAAGTCTGGTATGGATGGTCCATAGTCATAGTCTTATTAGTACATGTACTAGTAATACTATTACTGTTTATAAATCAATCCAATATTATTGAGTATTTTATATTTATATTATATTAAATGAATTACATTTATTATTAACTGATACTAATCTAATTATTTTTTTATGCTGTTTTATAAATAATATATATATTTATATAGAACTTATATTTATAGTGAATCATACAAAATTAAAATTATAAATGTCTAACTATAAATAACAATTAGTATTAGTAACAGAGAAGATGGCTGTCATTTTTATAGCTTTCGCTAGAGAGCTTTTTATTGCATTAAAACAAAAAAGAAAATGTTGTTTCTATATTTCATTTAAATAAAGTCAGTAAATAACAACAGAAATGTTTCATCAACATAGTTCGTAAATTTAAAAAATGGAATTCAAAGTACATGCAGAAATCACCTATGACCCGCTCGTAAGCCGACCCCCTAACCTTTCCCCCTAGATTTTGTCCAAAAAAAAGTTGGCTTTAGAACGAGTATATATGGTAGGCCTTCCTTTTTAAATACTTAATTTTCTAGTCAATAGAGTACAGTTGGTTTTTAATTTTTAGCTAATAACTTTTACAAATATTAAATATGATAATAATAATGTATTGAGACAATATCTTAAGCCGCTAGAAAATTCTGAACTTCTCAACTCTTTGACTACATATAGCTGTTACCAATAAAGATAACAATATTTTTATTTTCTAAGTCTAGTGAAATCCACATTCAGGTGCATGTATGGCAAAGCATTTAAAAAGACCTTACAGATATAAACAAATTTTTATTAAAAGCCAGTTCTAAACTATATTGCCTTACTAGGTATTTATCTGGACATAGATGCTTTTACAAAGTTTTGTAATCTCCACTATTAAATTGAGACATCAATATCACTTCTCCAAAACTATAGAAGCAAAATCTTTTTAAGCATTTAATTTTCTCATTAAGAACTTTAACCAGTATGATATTGCCAAGTGAAACTCATAATTTGTAATAACATTTAAGATTTCTCATTAAAATAGACACTAGCGAAGAACATCTATGAAATATGGCATCAGCCTCTGGAGGGAGTGGGAGCAACATGCAGAAGAGGAAACTATGGGAGGAATCTCCAAATACTTTCACAGAATTTGGACCCCTTAGTTCAGATATGAGACCCAGTGGTGGCTTTTTCTCAAGGCTGTGGAAGAAGAACAAGGGTAGGAATTTCAAAATATAAAATTAATTGTCATGAAACTTTATTATATTTAAAAAGATTATTTGGAAACAAAAAGCATTTTATATGTAGAAAAATATTTTTTATTTGGAATGTAAATAATAATTAAAATTTCTTTTGACATAATGAAAACTATAACTGGATATAAATCTTTAAATGATGTTTTTTAATCTGATACATAACATTTACTTTCGAAAATTTTAAAGTACATTTTCACATTTATTTATTTAGAAATCGTACAATTTTATTTGAAAGTAGATTTTAAGTTTAAAATTTAAATATCAAAATTTCTTATTTTGTTAGATGACAACAGCCAATCCAACACTTCTTCAACATCAACACTCAATGAAGACCCAGTTCTTGATGATGGCCTAAGTCTGACCAGTGACAGGTTGGATGGCAAGACTGACACTCCACCACCAAGTTTGAGACCCTCTCGTAGGAACAGTCGTGCCAGCAACTTGGTAGATGCTGACTCTGTTAGCACAGTTTCTGCTCCAGGTCTGTCAATAATTTATCAATTTGAAGGAAGCGACTAATTTTTCATGTTACTTATCGACATAAGCTTACAAAGCTAACTCAAAAATTATTCATCTCTTATTATGATTTCCATTTCAAATTCAATTAAAATGAGTCTTAATTAATTTTTTTAGAAATTTTTTTTAGATTTACCTTGAATTAAAAAAAGTAGATTTCGAATTCCAAGTAGTTTACATAGCAGATGTGTTGTAATTTATTTAAAAATTGATTTATCTGTTGAGTTTAACATAATTCAAAGAGTTAAACCACTCAGCTAGTGCAGCATTTAGACATTCTAATTTCAATGTTTAAAATATATAAATCTCTTCTTTAATGTATTTTATAGAAGTGTTTTTATTGTTTTTATTAATATTTGTTGAAATATATATTAGATAGCAAAGTATAGGGGATCAAATCCAGTACTACTGTTTTACCAATCAAATTTAATTTTATACAACTTGTAATTGTTTTCTGCAAAGACATCTAGATGTTTCTGTTATTTTCAAGATTTATTTTGTACTTGTGTTTCCAGGTAAACTTGACCAATCGGAAGAGGTTTTAGAAAGCCAGGTTTTAGAGAGACGTGTGCAGCATAGAACTCTCTCCAGTGTGCTGAGTCGCCTTGGCAGTATCATAGATCAGCGAAGTACAGTATGTTCTATTCTCATATATTTGGCAGTGTCATATATCAGCAAATTACAGTATGTTCTATTCTCATATATTTGGCAGTATCATAGATCAGCAAAGTACAGTATGTTGTATTGTCATATATTTGGCAGTATCATAGATCAGCAAAGTACAGTATGTTGTATTGTCATATATTTGGCAGTATCATAGATCAGCGAAGTACAGTATGTTCTATTGTCCTATATTTGGAAGTATCATAGATCAGCAAAGTGCAGTATGTTCTATTGTCATATATTATTTCCCTTTTTAAAAAAAGTTATAGACGCTCCTCTGTGCAGACGATTCTTGCATTCTACCTTCTTATAAGAACACATAGACCGTGCTGGCCTGTTGACAAGCGTTCACATGCCACAGCTATAAGGGGATTGTGTGGCACAATGCCCAGTTGCCTTTGTTTCCCTAATTGGTCTGGCACCCATCAGAGCTGGGTGGACTCAGGGACACCCTTCTATACCTTCACAGAGATACAAACCTGTGACTCTTAGTACGCCAGCCAAGCCCGCATGCCATTTGACCACCTTTGCTTAAATTAATAATATGCATCACTCTGTACTCTGTAATTTCAAATCTAAAAGTTTTACAATTTTCATAAATTTGTATTGAAAACAAGGTTTCTGTAGATTCTCAGCAACCATCTTGTGTAAAAAAAAATCTTTTCCCATTTGGCTATCTAACAAATAAAATATTACTGAAAAATAAAGTTACATATTACTCAAAATATCAAATTACACATTTGTAAAAAAAGGTAAATTACTTTTACCTCAAAATATAAAGATTTTAACTGACCCACAAAAAAAAACAGCAACAGATGTAGTGGGCAATGAGATTTAAAAAATAAACATTTTGAAAGAATTGGAGCCATGCAGAGTCTATCAGGGGTTATTAAAATTATAATCTTGATTTTAAAAGAAAAATATTGGTGTTTAAAAAAATAATTATATCCTTTTTTTTTGCTCTGTTAAATTAAAACATTTTTCTTATTGCTAGTTTTCTCACCTGATATTCTGTTAACTTTTGAATAATGCTTACCTCCCTTCAGACCCCACAGACTTACAAAGACAGTGATTTCAAACAGTACTGGATGCCTGACAGCAGTTGCAGAGAGTGTTACGACTGCGGGGACAAGTTCACCATGTTTCTGCGGCGCCATCATTGTCGGATATGTGGCCAGATATTCTGCAGCAAGTGCTGCAACCAGGAATTACCTGGCAAGATTATTGGATATAAAGGTTTATCATATACCATGCCATTGGAATGCTGGGGGCTGAATATAGGGATAGATTTTAAATTTTTTTAAAGGCCACATAAGCTAATAAAGTTTTTATATACAGAATATGGCATTTTCATGAATTTTATTTTTCATTCGTTGCTGGCTTGAAATATACAAGAAGGAATTGCAAAATGAGTTTTTAAAAAATTCTTCTCTAATATTAAGTTTTTTTATTGACTTGTTACTAATTATAATTATCAGTGCTGCTCTTTAACTAAACAAAAATAAAATTTTCTTAAAATAATTCGTTGGGATGCAGTATCTGTCTTTTCTGTTTGCTCTCCACCATTTACCAAATGAATTTCAAAACTGGTGACTAAAATTGTCAAAACTGTGTCCCCATCACTAGAAGAGCTTATTCTGTGTCCCCATCACTAGAAGAGCTTATTCTGTGTCCCCATCACTAGAAGAGCTTATTCTGTGTCCCCATCACTAGAAGAGTTCATTCTGTGTCCCCATCACTAGAAGAGCTTATTCTGTGTCCCCATCACTAGAAGAGTTCATTCTGTTTCCCCATCACTAGAAGAGCTTATTCTGTGTCCCTATCACTAGAAGAGCTTATTCTGTGTCCCCATCACTAGAAGAGCTTATTCTGTGTCCCCATCACTAGAAGAGCTTATTCTGTGTCCCCATCACTAGAAGAGCTTATTCTGTGTCCCCATCACTAGAAGAGTTCATTCTGTGTCCCCATCACTAGAAGAGCTTATTCTGTGTCCCCATCACTAGAAGAGTTCATTCTGTTTCCCCATCACTAGAAGAGCTTATTCTGTGTCCCTATCACTAGAAGAGCTTATTCTGTGTCCCCATCACTAGAAGAGCTTATTCTGTGTCCCCATCACTATAAGAGTTCATTCTGTGTCCCCATCACTAGAAGAGCTTATTCCGTGTCCCCTATCACTAGAAGAGCTTATTCTGTGTCCCCATCACTAGAAGAGTTCATTCTGTGTCCCCATCACTAGAAGAGTTCATTCTGTTTCCCCATCACTAGAAGAGCTTATTCTGTGTCCCTATCACTAGAAGAGCTTATTCTGTGTCCCCATCACTAGAAGAGCTTATTCTGTGTCCCCATCACTATAAGAGTTCATTCTGTGTCCCCATCACTAGAAGAGCTTATTCCGTGTCCCTATCACTAGAAGAGCTTATTCTGTGTCCCCATCACTAGAAGAGTTCATTCTGTGTCCCCATCACTAGAAGAGCTTATTCTGTGTCCCCATCACTAGAAGAGCTTATTCTGTGTCTTCATCACTAGAAGAGCTTATTCTGTGTCCCCATCACTAGAAGAGCTTATTCGGTGTCCTCATCACTAGAAGAGCTTATTCTGTGTCCCCATCACTAGAAGAGTTTATTCTGTGCCCCCCGTCACTAGAAGAGCTTATTCTGTGTCCCCATCACTAGAAGAGCTTATTCTGTGTCCCCATCACTAGAAGAGCTTATTCTGTGTCCCCATCACTAGAAGAGCTTATTCTGTCATTATTATCAGGTGAAATGTCTCCAAAGGCTTAATTTTCATGTTTTATCCCATTTAATTAACTCCAAATAGAAAGTCTTACTTGATTTATCAGACTTGATGGCAGTCAAAGAGACAAGCAAAGTTTTTTTATGATAGCAAAAACCTCTGCGATAAAACCTTATTTACACACATATAAGAAACAAACTCATTTTCACTTAGTGATTTCACCTTACCAGCTTTCAATAAATCATTTTTATGAAACTTTTACTGGCAACTGATTATATTTGTAGTGAAGCAATAGATAAGGGCAGATCACCAGTAGTTGTGGCAGTTCTAGGGATTAATTCAACAGTAAGATACATTTCTGCAAGCTTTGGCTAATAAAGTAAAGGACATTATAATGTTTGTTTGAATCTCCTGACTGACAGGTGGCATACGTGTGTGCACATACTGCTGTAAGGTCGTCCAGAGATATGCGCAGCAGTCAGCTTCCACGGGAGACTACAAGGCCCTGGAGGATCTCAAGGCCATCTCCCAGCTGTACAGTGAGTCCAGCAGTCGGTCACTCTCGCCCAGGTTACCCTCTGGCATGGAGGACATGATCCCACCTCACAGGTGAGTCCTGGAGGCGTGCAGGTGTGCCTAGGGTTCTTTAACTTTCCATGCTATGAAAAAAAATTGTGTCATGAGTTTGGGAATAACTGTTGTAATGTTGTCTGTTTGGGTTTAAATTTTGCAAACCCTTGTGGATGTTTTGTGAGGGAAAAATGTTTTGTGACTACTATTATTAATGGTTGGAGAGAGATGAATTCACCCTAGAAAAGCTTGATTTGTATAGAGGTTTTTGGGAGTTTATTGTAGTTGGCATTACTGGTCTGTTGTCACAAAACTTAACTTTGGATCGATTTTTAACCCACTTCCCAGTATCCTATCGAGCTGAAATTTTGCAGGCAGACTCCTGGCGATAATAAAAATGATCTTTCAAAATTTCACATCGATCGAATGTACTGTAATTAAATTAATGAATTTTTAGATTATCTCTATGTAGCATGTAATTATTTATGCTAGTCTGTCACGCGGTGCGCATTATATTTAGCATACTATTAGTTATGTCTCATATATAGGATTTATGAGCCTACATTTAAGTTATCTAGGGATTTGATACATTTAATTGTTCGACTTGGTCAATTAACAAAATGTGTCACTATTCTAGAGGTTCATTTAATTGTACGACTTTGTCAAATAACAAAATCTGTCACTATTCTAGAGGTTCATTTAATTGTACGACTTTGTCAAATAACAAAATCTGTCACTATTCTAGAGGTTCATTTAATTGTACGACTTTGTCAAATAACAAAATCTGTCACTATTCTAGAGGTTCATTTAATTGTACGACTTTGTCAAATAACAAAATCTGTCACTATTCTAGAGGTTCATTTAATTGTACGACTTTGTCAAATAACAAAATCTGTCACTATTCTAGAGGTTCATTTAATTGTACGACTTTGTCAAATAACAAAATCTGTCACTATTCCAGAGGTGCATTTAATTGTACGACTTTGTCAAATAACAAAATGTGTCACTATTCCAGAGGTGAGTCTATTCCTGACCTCCCAGGTCTAGTTGCACCTGACATGAACACACCCTTTGACCTGACCCCACAGTCGGAATTTTCTAGTCAAGAAAGCCTTCTCTTAGAGAGTAAACTACTTATACAGGTGGGTGTGGCTCCTGCTCTTAGAAAGTAAACTACTTATACAGGTGAGAGAGTGAACTACTTATACCGGTGGGTGAACTCCTGCTGTTAGAGAGTAAACTACTTATACAGGTGGGTGTGGCTCCTCTAAAAACTACTTATACATACTTATACAGGTGAGAGAGTAAATTACTTATACAGGTGAGAGAGTAAATTACTTATACAGGTGAGAGAGTAAACTACTTATATAGGTGGGTGGACCTCCTGCTCTTAGAGAGTAAACCATTTAAACAGGTGGGTGTGGCTCCTGCTCTTGGAGAGTAAACTAATTATACAGAGGGCAGCAACACTCGTGTTGCAGAAATGTTGAATAGTAGACTTTTCTCTATGTGTACTTTGTTAATTTAACATAACTTACCATTGTTCAACTCTTACTTCAACTTCAGGTTTTCAGTGAAAAATTTATTTTAAAAATCACTCAACAAATCTTTTTGAGGTATAAAATGTGTTCAAAAGTATTAAAATATCAAAATACCTGTCTGCTTCCCTTCCCCCACTTTACAATTTTGAAAAAAATATTTTATATTTAACATTAAATTTTGTTCATAGAAAGCTCTATATTTAATGTCCTACTTGCCATATTCAAAAGCAGCTAGTTATTTTTGTCATTGTCAATGAACACATAGATAACGCCAAACGCCATCCTTATTTGACCACAGGACTCTGTCCAGCTGCGGGAGCTGTGGAGGCTGTTGAGTGATGCAGAGGCCGGTGTCGAAACCCAGACACTGAGGATCAGGCTGCGCACTCACCAGAACTGCATTGTGGGTAAAGAGCTGGTCGACTGGCTGATAAAGTACGACAAGGCAGCCACCAGGTCTGACACAACTTATTGAAGAGCTCTGGTTCTTTTCTTTTTACATTTTCAAGCTATGGTTTATAACTTTTTAAAAAACTTATCTAATTGTAGTCGCTAGTCTGGCACAATTTGTAAAGTAACATGGTCAGACTCCAAAGATGAGCTACTCTCCTGGGGTTGAACATACTACCAAAGCTATTGGGTCAACTAACAGGTACCAGTCCACTGCCTAGCTACCATGTACCATAATTTTGTTACCTTAAGCCACATCAGCAAGTTGTATGCCACTGATATTCCCAACATCTGTTTCAGAGATCAAGCCATGGCCATAGGTCAAGCTCTTATTTATGCTGGCTACTTGGAGCCATTTAGCAACCAACTCCCAGTTTTCAAAGATGACTTCACACTTTACCGACATGGGGAGGTAAGCTCATCCTCACAAGTACCCAGATTGTTTTTTCATAAATTTAAAAATAAGTTTCAAATTAGGGAACATTTTGAGAAAACAAAATGCAAATATTTATTTATTTTAACATTTCGCTTTGGTGCATATTTCCTCAACATTTATTTTTAGTTTTTTAAAAAAGATTTGGAATAAATATTTCAAACACAACTGGTTCAAAGCAGTCAGTTTAATTAAGAAATAAAATGAAAACTACAAAAGAAATATAATATTTTGGATAAAAAAACAACAACTTTTAGTCCTTTTTTAACCCCTTGCCAAAAATTAAGTAGAAACACAACACATTATTTACAACCCATGTGTTCTTTTCAACCCTGGATGAAATCAAAGCAAACAAAATTGTGAATTAAAACAGGAAGCAAAAAATTACAAACAAAAAAGGGACAGCAGCAAAAATGATTTATACATAGATATCTTGAAGAAAAGAAATACAGTGGTACCTCAGTATACGTCTGCTTTGGTACAAGTCCAACTTGGTATACGTCTTGTTTGGACGCAAAACATTTTTGTTGGTGCACAACCTTTGTTTGGAATACGACCCGCATGCTAGAACTTGTATTGTGTAGTCCATAAATGACGTCACGCGACTTTGGTCGATTCCCCCCCCCGCCCGTCTCATGTAGTCACAAAAAGTTAGCCCCCTCAAATATGAAGTCACAAAGTTTTACCTCAACCAATAAAAGGCTTATATCTAAATAGAATATGAGCATGTTCTAAATCACTTTATTGTCATTTAAGTATGTATTTAGTTAAGTTTAAGGCTGCACTCTAATATCATAACACGCAAGAAGTCATTTAAAGTGTCATTAAATAAATTGTAAACAATCAAATATTTAAGTAGGACTTTTATTTAAATTTGCGCTCTTTGATTTGATGTCACAGTTCGTTTGAAAAAAAAACCAGAAAACAAGAACGACAATCCCTCTTGATACACATCATCACGAATGTGTGACCCCTCTCCCCTAGGTGCGTGACGTCATTTATGAACGGACCCTATGAGTCAAAATGACACATCGCGCATGTGTAACTTGTAGGAATCACAGCAAACCGCGCAATACTCAAGTGTGTAAGAACAACAGTTGCTACCATTCAGTGTACTATTTGCGCAATAACTCTAAAATGTCACATGATTTTGTGTTTGTATCACAATTTTTTAAAAAGCGAAGTCACTTATCATGAATTCTTAGAAAGTTAATGAGATGAGCCAAGCCATGAAAAAAAAAGGGTTAGGATTACCATTGAGTTGAAAAAAAATATTGTTATAAGAGATGAAATTGGCGTGCCTGTCCGGGACTTATTGAAGCATGCCAAGAATGACGATTTCTATGATTGGGAAAAACAAAGACCTATTAAATGGGCAAATGAGGTAAAATCGATTACAAAACAAAGATCAGGGACATTAGAGCATGTTGAACAATTTCTTTTGATCTGGATAACAGGAAGACAGAGAACAAATTTGTTTCAGTTCTTTTTATTTTTGTATTTTAGTATTAAGCAGTGTTTAAATTATTTTATACAAACACGTCAATTAATGTATAAATATATTTAAATAACAATACGATTCTTTTCTATGGGAACTGATTAATCATTTTCCCTGTATTTTTTATAGTAAAAATACGTTTAGTATTCATCTTTTTTGGTATACGTCCAAGGGTCTGTAACGGATTAAGGACGTAAACTGAGGTTCCACTGTAATAAGGATCAGTAATAAGTCAGTATGACCTTTTGGGCAAGCTAATAGTGGGCACAGTGGTCGAGATACATGCGTGCTTGGCTGGCGTACCGAGGGTCATTTGTTTGAATCTCTGTGAATGCAGGGATTCGTTCCTGGGGCCAAGGGTGTCCATGAGTCCACCCAACTCCAAAAGGGTTATTAATACTAGTTTAGGGACCAAAGGCGGCTGGGAAATTGCATGGTCCATCATAGCCATGGATTGTAAATGCTGCATCACTTGCCAATACATTCTTACCAGAATGGGGAAAGCAATAATCTTCTGTATAGAAGGAGCTTCTGTATAGATAAGACAATATAGAATTTAAGTTAAGATTTAAAAAACAAAAACTCTACAGAAATTAAAATCAATTTTTGGTAATAGGTTTTTGGATGGTAAAAGGACTTTTGCCTTTTAAAAAAAATATTATGATTGTAGTTTTTTAAAATTCTCTAAGGAGGGATAAGATTACTTCTATAATTTATTATTCTCACCAGACTGCCTCGTCTTTTGAGATGAAGGGAGAACCAGAAAGATTACTTCTATAATTTATTATTCTCACCAGACTGCCTCGTCTTTTGAGATGAAGGGAGAACCAGAAAGATTACTTCTATAATTTATTATTCTCACCAGACTGCCTCGTCTTTTGAGATGAAGGGAGAACCAGATTGTATGCCAACTATAACTGAAGAACTGGAGAAAAATGAGCCTCTTTGGTTTCAAGAGATAGGGAAATCTAATAGTGAAGACACAGATGAACGTAAGTAACACACTGCTGTAGGGAAATCATATAGTCAAAATTGAGTTCTGTTGGAACACTGATCTAGGGAAATGTAATAGTGTAGACACAGTTCAACAGAAGTAACATACTGATCTAGGGAAATGTAATAGTGTAGACACAGTTCAACAGAAGTAACATACTGATCTAGGGAAATGTAATATTGAAGATACAGTTCAACAGAAGTAACATACTGATCTAGGGAAATGTAATAGTGAAGATACAGTTCAACAGAAGTAACATACTGATCTAGGGAAATGTAATAGTGTAGACACAGTTCAACATAAGTAGCATACTGATCTAGGGAAATGTAATAGTGTAGACACAGTTCAACAGAAGTAACACACTGATCTAGGGAAATGTAATAGTGTAGACACAGTTCAACAGAAGTAACACACTGATCTAGGGAAATGTAATAGTGTAGACACAGTTCAACAGAAGTAACACACTGATCTAGGGAAATGTAATAGTGTAGACACAGTTCAACAGAAGTAACACACTGATCTAGGGAAATGTAATAGTGTAGAAACAGTTCAACAAGTAGCATACTGATCTAGGGAAATGTAATAGTGTAGACACAGTTCAACATAAGTAGCACACTGATCTAGGGAAATGTAATAGTGTAGACACAGTTCAACATAAGTAACATACTGATCTAGAGAAATGTAATAGTGAAGACACAGTTCAACATAAGTAACATACTGATCTAGAGAAAATACAAAATACACAAACAAATTGTGTAATGAAAACAATGAATTTAAGCTTTATTGTTTAACTAATACAACAGTATAGGGGCGCGGTGTTCTAGCGGTAGCGCGCTGGACAGTCGAACTGAGGCTAGAGAGAGTCACGGGTTCGAGCCTCGGTGCTGACAAGGCCCCCTGGGCATTGTGTTAGCCACACAATCCCTTGCTCGTTAGTGGTGGCTCAAAGAAACTTGTGAACGCTACTTCACTTGCCCCATAGGCCGTCATGGTCTGAAAGGGGTTATTTATTTTTATTTAATACTACATTAAATGATTCAGCTAATGCCTTCATCGGTACAATTACTATACAGTACTTACATATGTATTAAAATTATATTTAAATTATTACAACATACTATATCAAGAAAAATAGGTACGTAAAGATAAAATGAAAGGGAAAAGGACGTTGTTTTCATTAAACAATTTTGTATTTTATTTAAAAAGCTTTATCACAGTCCTATTCTATATGCTATATTGATCTAGAGAAATCTAATGGGGAAGTAAGTCTTGTTTGACCAACTCACGTTCCCACAAGCCCATTTTTTTTTACCAACTCACGTTCCCATGAGCCCATGTTTTGCTGTCCACAGAAGAATCCTCCTCTCTCCCCGAGGACCAGCTGTCCACGCTGGAGTCTGAGGGACAGAAGAGCAACTCCTCAGAGTCTGACAACAGGACGATATTCTACCTCAGTGAAGGTTCTCACAGTGGTAGCTTCTCAGAGGTGCCCAAAAGTAGGTTAATGATGACTCTCTAGTTTGAATGTTTATGATGACTCTCTAGTTTGTTGGTTTATGATGACTCTCTAGTTTGTTGGTTTATGATGACTCTCTAGTTTGTATGTTTATGATGACTGTCTAGTTTGTATGTTTATGATGACTCTCTAGTTTGTTGGTTTATGATGACTCTCTAGTTTGTATGTTTATGATGACTCTCTAGTTTGTTGGTTTATGATGACTCTCTAGTTTGTATGTTTATGATGACTCTAGTTTGTATGTTTACGATGACTGTCTAGTTTGTATGTTTATGATGACTCTCTAGTTTGTATGTTTATGATGACTGTCTAGTTTGTATGTTTATGATGACTCTAGTTTGTATGTTTATGATGACTCTCTAGTTTGTATGTTTATGATGACTCTCTAGTTTGTATGTTTACGATGACTGTCTAGTTAAACCTTGGAGTTTTTTAAAAGTAAGAATTGAAATTCTAGAACTCAAATAAATCGATTATTGACTTCTGTTTCAGTCACACCAATGAAAGAAATGATTGAAGAGTCACTTCCCAAGGGGGATTACTCAGTTCATGGATTAGGAGATGACTTTTTAAAAGGTTTGCAGATTTGTTTCTTAAATTTAACTTTTAATAAGATAATTGCTTCAAAGTCTGTTTGATGAATTCAGGCCCATTGTTAACAATTCTCACATCTATGGTTAACAAATTAACAAAATATTCTTGGTGCTGTGAACAGGGGCCTTGTTTCTGGGCAAACCCCAAATGACCAGTCCAGACGTAGTGGTCAGCTCACATGGCTGGAGAACTGCTGAACAGCTGAGAGAAGAAAACGGGGAGAGACTGGCCTATGAGAGGTTAAAGTAAGTTGAACTGACTGGATGGGGGTATACAATTGACAATGTGACTGTCAGAGAGACTGAGCTATGAGAGAGACTGGCCTATGAGAGAGACTGGCCTATGAGAGAGACTGGCCTATGAGAGAGACTGGCCTATGAGAGAGACTGGCCTATGAGAGAGACTGGCCTATGAGAGAGACTGGCCTATGAGAGAGACTGGCCTATTAGAGAGACTGGCCTATGAGAGAGACTGGCCTATTAGAGAGACTGGCCTATGAGAGAGACTGGCCTATTAGAGAGACTGGCCCATGAGAGAGACGGGCCTATGAGAGAGACTGGCCCATGAGATGTTGAAGTAAGTTTAACTGATTATGGATGAGGGGATACAATTAATGGGACAGTCAGACTGTTTTGCTGACAGTGGATTTTCTTATTTTCTCTTGGGATGTGAGTTTATTATTGGCCAACTAAATCTGAAGTCTAGTAAAGATGTTAAAAAAGTATAATCATTTAGGAGTGTGAGAAACGTGTGCAATGGATTAAGGGAAGTGGCCATGGTTGGAATTAATTAGGATTCTTATACAAGCTTTTACTTGAATGAGTTTTTCACCAAGTAACCTTAGCAGATTTATAGTTAACACATTGCCATTGGAATTTAAAAACAAAATCAGTGATTTTTATTTTTTTAAAGTTTGTTTTGGGGGTGTGGGTGGGGGGGGGTATTATAATGCTATATCTGAAAATGTATGTGTCACGTGAGAGAGGTAACGATAATTGTCAGTGGTCACATGACGGGAGGGAGAATAAAACATGGCGACTGAGTGTGTGATTCTATTTTACGGACGTGAGATATACTGGATGTAAATTAATGTAAATAGAAGTTGTGATTAAAAGTTATATTATTCAAACAGTGCCTCATAGATTTATTGTGAGATAGAGTTAATAAGGTCACGCCCACTCGGCTATGTGACAGTATGGGCATCTTTGATTTCTCAGAAAAGCCCACACAGAACTCTGGCACATCCTGATCAGACAGATGTTGAGTCAGCACAGCCTGTTACTTGGCTGGGAGACAGTTATTCTATCTTGCATCACTCAGGTAAGGAAAGTAAACCCTTCAATTCTATGCCTAGAAGTAAGGTGGCTTTTTTGGGGCATTTCCCCCATCAAATCAACCTGATTACTGAGTACTATATCAAGTATCATGATTACTGACTATTATATCAAGTATCATGATTACTGAGTACTATATCAAGTATCATGATTACTGACTATTATATCAAGTATCATGATTACTGACTATTATATCAAGTATCATGATTACTGAGTACTATATCAAGTATCATGATTACAGAGTACTATATCAAGTATCATGATTACTGAGTACTATATCAAGTTCAGTCGAAACCGGTTAAGTCGACGGTTTGGGGTATGAAAAATGGCGTCGAGATGACCGATGATCGAGTTAAAATGAAAACCAATATGGCGGCAAAATATTAACATGTGCTTGAAATTTCTTTATGTACATGATGTGCGTTAATTAGTGATGGGACGATTAATCGGAATCGTATCGGAACCCTAATATTTCTTCACTCTTTCCTAAGGTTGTAATGAACATTCGTTTTTAAGGACCGTTTAAATATAACCATGGTTCCCACTCAGGAAAACGGGAAAAAGTCGGGAATTCTTTAAAAAAATTTCTCGGCCTTCATAGTCGGGAAAAGCTATGACTAGTAGGGAATTTTTATATATATATATTTTTATGCCAAAGTAAAGGACTTTGATAACGTCTCTGTGGTCATGTTTCGATTCCATTTAATAAAAAAAGTTACCAGTTTATAATCGTCTGCGCATGCGTTAAAAGGTCAAAATTTTCGCCATGGCGCATGTGGCGTGGCATGTCACTATTGTCACAACAGCTCGGGTTTGCAATATCCGTCGAATCAGAGAATTAAAAAAAAATAAATAAACATATCTATATGGTAATTTTAAGTTTACTGCTTTTGACGTGCAGGATATCTGTCAATATCAGACTGCTCTCGAATTTCCTCAGTCAATCAAACTTGTAATATAAGTAAAACTATTGCGGCCTTGACCGTTGATCACAGCACGCTGTGTGTTAGACCTCGGCCGGCAACTAAGTCTAAGCGAATTTTTAAAAAAATCATTCCTAATCAGAATTCGACCTACAAAAGTGATGACGTATATATTATATATATATACTGGAAAATTAAGAAAATGATTTGATTTCACTGTCACGCCCGTGTTAGTCACACTCACGTATCTTACTGGTAACAAAGCAACAACAAACTTTTAAAAGAATAATAATTTTTTAATTTAATTAAATAAAAACCAGCGTTGATTTTCGATACAAACCTTTATTTTAATTTCTAAAGATATTCGTTTCCCTTAAAAAATAAAATTATTAATGCATCAGAAAATGAATTAAGTTTAATAATAATATAACATGCACTGCGAAATAATGACGGATTAAAGACCGCTAACCCGATTTACGGGCACCTCGGGTGATTACATCTAATTCACACATGGATCGAAAGTGAAAGAAGATAATAACATCCGGTAATTTTTATTGAAATCTCGTAGAATCACAAAATAGCCGGAAGTCTCGAAGAAAGCGAGATGTCAACACTGTTTTGAACTAAAAATGCCAAAGTGCATTGCTAGGCAAAAATTCGAGGATCGAGCTAACCAACGTTAAGTTGCAAATTTGGCCCTCTTTTGTGCTCGAGTTATTAGGTTTCGGCGACTTAAAAAAATCAAATTAACCGATGAGAAAATGCTAAGACAAAGAGAGAATTTGGCGGTTCCAGTAAAAAACTTCGAGTTAGTAGGGTGGTCGAGTAAACCGAGCTCGAGTTAAGTGGGTTCGACTGTATAATGATTACTGAGTACTATATCACGTATCATGATTACTGAGTACTATATCAAGTATCATGATTACTGAGTACTATATCAAGTATAATGATTACTGAGTACTATATCAAATATCATGATTACTGAGTACAAAATCAAGTATGATTACTAAATAGTATATCAAGTATCATGATTACTGATTACTATATCAAATATCATGATTACTGTACATCCTGATAACTAATTACTATAGTAATAATTTTAGAAAGACAGTTGCTATGTATTTGATGATAACTTTACAGCAAAATGTCACAAGAAGAGCATTTGTAACATTGTTTTTTTTATAGGTCAGTCACTTTGTGCATCCCGATGTCCGCTTTGAAGGGGATGAAATGGACATTCGTAATTATGTCCATATCAAAAAGGTAAGATGGAGATGTTTTTATAACAATATTTAAAACATAGCACGTCTTAAATGAAACACTTATCAAATACATATAAAACAGCACATCTTAAATGAAACATTTATCAAATACATATAAAACATAGCACATCTAAAATGAAACATTTATCAAATACATATAAAACATAGCACATCTTAAATGAAACATTTATCAAATACATATAAAACATAGCACATCTTAAATGAAGCATTTATCAAATACATATTATTCTTTAAAGGAAATGGATTAATAGTGTTGGGGTATGCAAATTAGAAAGTCTTTTTGTCCACTGCAAGGGAAACTCATTAACTTATTAGTGAATAGTTCTTCTTCATGTACCTTATGTGATAGAAATTCTGTATCTGTCTGCTATCCAAACACCTTGAATAGGTTCCTGGTGGTAACAAGAGTGACACCTCCATGTTCCATGGTGTCATCTTCACCAAGAACATTGCCCACAAGAAGATGAGAACAAAGATCATCAACCCTCTGATCCTGCTGTTGAAAGGCACCATAGAGTTCCAGAGGGTGGAGAACAAGTTTTCATCTCTAGAGCCACAAATCTTACAGGTAGGCACATGCTGGGCACATGTTGGTTGTTTGTTGGGGGTGTACAAATGAAACAACTGCCTGTCTGTTGAGAAAGTTTTCTTTAAAAATTCTTAAACAATGCCTCTTTGGTTTGCTAATAATTTTTCATCTTGTGGAAAAAGTGATATCATTATGAGGAGCATTCTGACCTTCTTCTCTGACTTACTTACTTCTTCTATTGGACTCTGCTAGTACCTTTGCCAACCTGCCCCATATCTTGGACCTTGCAATGTATTATTTTCATAGCATAAAAGCTCCGCTGCATCCCTGGAAAAGTCCATCAACGGACACTGACACTAAGTCTCTGAAATAAATAAATTCATGAAGTTTTGTGCTCATCCCAGACCAAGTAGGAAGGGTGCTACCATTGGAGGGAAATTCAGAGAACCATATGAGACAGCGGCATAGCATTTTAATTCAGGGTTGGAAATTATAAATAGGGCTTTGGAAAGTGTGCACTTACATAGCAGCCCATGGCCACATCTCTGTATAATTCTCCTTTGCCTTTTTAAATCTGGTGCGAACATCATGTTTCTAACATTCCTTCAGTCCCTTGATTGCTGTCTGTAAACAGCTTTTGAAAGGGAACATTTTATCACCAAACTTAATCTAAAATCTAAGGTTTCAGAGAATCCATTAATAAACCAATAGGTTTTGTAGTTGCATTAGAATTATAATATAGAGGGTAAAAATCTTGAAGAAATTTATTGTTTTAAAAAAGTTCACCTTTAAGTGAAGTAACTGTCGTGGACGTTATATGCATGACTTCTGTAGTTGCCACTCATAATTTTGTGCCACACTTCCCTGTTATTCCCAGGAAAGGGAGTTTATGCGTAACTGTGTTATGAAGATGATCGCCTACAGACCCAATGTCGTGGTCGTGGAGAAGTCTGTGTCTCGTCTGGCTCAGGAGTACCTACTGGAGGCCGGCATCACCCTGCTGTACAACGTTAAACAGGTAACCGACTGCGGCCACACAGTCTGACAGGATTTTTACTTAAGATGATATTTTCTCAGATTAGGCAATCAGCCAAGTGATGTTAATGAAATCATGATCAGCTCATGCCATGAAATGAATATCAACCTCTCATTTTGAGCTTGATACCTTTTTTTTTCTTTTCATAAAATTTTAAATATCAAATTTATTAAATAGAAATTGCTTTTTGTATCTTAACTAAATAATATCAATAATGCAATTTATTTTTAAGTTATCACTGAGAAAAACAATAGAGCTCTACTATTTAAATAACTGAACTATTTTTTGTTGTTGTTATATTCCTAAGAGTTGTTTGACAGCAAGGTCTGTTCGTTGTTTACAAATGATTTTATTAATTTAAACCCAACTTGTGTCCTGTTTCCCACTAAGATTTTTCATTGTGGTTTAGAAAAGAATGATTCCATTTAAAAAGCAGACTTTTAAAAACTGTTATAAACCATGAGCAGTTGATGCAAATATTGATGCCTCTTTATGAGTTGGGTTTAACACGATGATGTATTGAAGGCTCTTAAAAGGTCAGAGAATGTGACAAAGTCTACTTCCTTTATTCAGAGTGTCATGGAGCGCCTGGCCAGGTTCACCCAGGCTGACATTGTTTCCTCCATAGACGGACTTGTCCGGAAACCTAAACTAGGATTTTGTCATGACTTCCGTGTCCAGACCTACAACTTACCCAATAGTGAGTGATATCTCTGATAGTCTTTCATGTTTTTTTGTTGTCATTTTTAAGAAAAGAAATACTTCAAAGTAATGAGTTTTTTAACAGGGCAGTGTTCATATTTAAATAAATTTAAAATTATTAGTTTTTATTGAACACTGATGAGAGAACTTGGTAGAAATTAAACATGAAGAAAGCACGGGTTAAAAAGTCTGTTACAATCACTTTTTTAGTCTTTTTAAATGTTTCTCAATAGCAAAATAGTGAGAGCATGGGTCAACATTTTATGTCCAAATTATCAGTGGTTTTTAAATATCTCCTGGTGATAAAATTATAAATGATATTTCTTCACCTCTTCTCATATCTTGGAAAAATAATTTTTTAATGTGATTTTGTGTTCATAAATGTTGATATTATGAAAATTTGACGTTTTGAAAACACTCTCTTGATTTCAGAGGAAAGTAAAACCCTTGCCATATTTGATGGATGTGCCACTCACTTGGGGTGTACCACTGTCCTAAGTGGGGGAACATTAGCGGAGCTCAGGAGGGTAAGTAGAACTGAATGTGAAGGGAACATTATGGGGAACTCAAACTGGAGAATCAGACTTTAAGCTTGAGGAACATTACAGGAACTGTGAAGTGTAAGGATTCAAGTTTTGAAGCAGAAGGTATGGCTTCAGGAAAATTGTATCAAACATAATTAGAGTGAAAATTTTTGCCCACGTTTCCTCAGGTGAAACACATCCTAAAGTTCATGACGTACACAGCGTACAACTCACTCCTGGAGCTGTGCTACTGCATGGATGAGTTTGCCCTGCCCCACCCAGGGGCGGATGAGATTGGTCAGCCCTTTGAGGGTCTGGAGAACTCCATGGAGTTGGGACAAAATTCTTACGGGTGAGTGAAATGGGGGCATGGGGTGAAGGGGGGCTCAAATTGCTGGGACTAGCATCAGGGGCATTTAGTCACATGAGTTAATTTAAAAAATAAAATTGCATTTATTAGCTAGAAAATTAAAATTATTAATGAGTTTTACTTGTGCTTTGTGAGTACTTAAGATTAAAATTAAATGATGTAACTTTTTGTGGTTTTCTCTTTAAATAAAGAATAAGAAACAGTAAACAAAATTAAACTGTTAAAGAGAAGCCAATGGGTAAGGGTCCTGCGGGACACCAACAGACCAACTAACAAATCAAAATTCTGTAATTGTAGAGTGAGACCATTTTTACTAAATATAAGTTAATCTGTCTGTTGATAATTATTATTATAAAAATGTTTAAGCTCGTAGTTTAAGAATTTGCTGTATTGCACCATAGAAGCCAATGGCCATCAGATCTCTGACCACAATGGCTGGAAATAGATCTTGCCTATTTCTTAATCAAATTTAACATTCTTTCATTAATACTGATTAAAGTCAACGGCAGTTTTAATTTAATAAAATTAATAATTTAAAACACAGTGATAAGCTTTTGGACAATTTCGTTATCCTCTAGCAGATTTTGTTTTTACACTTTAGAAAACTGATTTTTTGGTCTTTCCATCAACCTTTTAAATTAAAAAAAACTAAACAAACATTACCATCAGACTTTAAAATACGTTCCTGGTTGCGGCCAAGATGGCAACATATATGACAACATAGGCTCAGATGAACATTTATTCAACATTTATTAACAACCTAATGTCACATGTTTCAGGTTGAGAAATGAAGAGTCAGACAGCAAGTCTCAGTATGACCAGGAAGAATGCGGTGACCCTGTCAAGTTTGAGATGGATGTTGACTCAGACTCGGAGTATGAATCAGTGGAGTCTACCCCAGCATACACCAAGGCAACAGACTTTGACAAACTTGATCTTGTAGATGACCCCGGCAATGTGAATAATGAGAACCCCCAGGCCATTCAAGGAAACGAGGATCACGTGAACACTGACAGATCCAAGCAGTGGATGGGTGGGTCAGCAGACGTAGCTGTCTCAGAGGTCCAGGGTCAGATGATGCCAGCGCTCAGATCCAGGCGTAACACAGACAGTGAGCTGGGCAGACAGGAGGAGCTGGGTAAAGACACAGGGGACTACACACAGGCCAAACTGTGTGCTGAGATCATGAACGCTGAGCTCAACCTGCCAGACGAGGACCACTTCGGGTATGAGGACGACGGGAACGACAGCAGCACCACTGGTGGTTCAGTGACCGCAGCTTTGTCCAGTTTGATTGAATCAACCGTCGCAGGTACGAATGAAAAGAAAGACAAAATCCGGCACAGCAGTGGGGTGTCCAACGCCTCTGCTAGTTACGTTAGTGAAGGGATGTCTGGTCGCAGCACGCCCGACTGTGCCTTCAAGACAGGGGGCCCTGATGATGTGCTATGGGACAGCTCCCCAAAGTTGATTGCAAACATTGTCTGCATCATCCCACGATCGGCTGTTCCAGCTCGAGGCGAGCCCCTGCCTGCACGTGTTGAACGTGCACAGAACAGCACTGAGCCTGACCCAAATGACACAAACTGCGACCACAAAGTTCAGAAACCAAGGAGTGCGTCTGAGGTCCTTCTCAGGGCAGACTCCCAACAGAAGGAGCCAGATTGTCAGACGCCGGCCCACACAGAGATGAGCAAAACAGGATCATCTCCTGGACTACTGGCCAGATGTGAGGCTGATGATGGTCAGGGTGACAAAGACAGGGACAGCGCCAAAGACCCGTCGGCTGTGGCCAACACGTTTGTGAGAAAGAAATCCGAGCGGTGCGTGTCTGACGGTTTGCCCTCCCGCGCGACCACCTCCAAGCTGACGGAGCTGACCGACTTCAGTGACCCACTGCTGGGGTACCAGAACACACAGGATGAGT
Source organism: Ampullaceana balthica (assembly GCA_944989445.1). Lineage (NCBI taxonomy): Eukaryota > Metazoa > Mollusca > Gastropoda > Lymnaeidae > Ampullaceana > Ampullaceana balthica. Next base: position 455,855 of record CALYLW010000423.1, read on the forward strand.
CCATCTTCCACTCCGCCAACACCCAGAAGATTGCCCTGAGAGAGATCAAACAGTCAAAGTACAAGAGGTTCCGCAAAGCCCTGGACGGTGTCCACCTGTCGGTCTCCCCCTACCACAAATACTCGGTGCCCTTCATGGAGACTGACAAAGGGTCGAGGTGCGCGGTGAGGAGGTATCTACCTGATGAAATTTACTGGTCCAGTAGGTTTGACGGTGAGGCTGGTCAGATGTTGTCCAAGTCATCCAAGTTTTCAGATTCCGACCCGTCCAGCAAGATGAGCACCAAGACCAACATTCAAGTGCTGGAGCCCCATCATTTGATTACCTGCAAGTTGACAGAACCAATTAGAGAAAATGGAACTCAGGTGTGTTGGACAGGTTTATGATAAATTGTAATAATACCGCAGCTTTTACGTCTAAATTTATTTTCATCTTTGATAAAATATGATTTTGATTCCTTAGGGGCCATCCATATATTACGTACGCAAGGAGGGGAGAGGGGGGTCTTAAATAACGGCATTTTGCGTATGGATGCATACGGGGTGAGGGGGTCTCAACTGAATGTGTACATACGCTCAACAAATTTAATTTGCATAATACTAAGCCTAGTAGCATACGCTCAGGCTGCAAATGGCATTCGAGACCGACAGAGTCAAGACTGATCTGCAATAATGTTTTATAATTTAATGCAAACTGAATTCTGAACTTTTAATTACTTGGAAGTAATTAGCATTTGATTCAGACCTAACATTCACACATTACTAAAGTAGATTTATATTTCCATTTCTTAAAATTAGTAGAAGTTTCCCTTTCGCCCACCGCTGACTCAGCCGTTATAAATACACAGCGGGACGGCGATTTCACTGCTTATATTGTTCTATTTTATTAGTTTTGTTATGCAGTGTTCAAGACAATAAAATTTGAATGTTCTATTCTATTTCTTCAATAATTTCAACATGAAAAAAAACCTATTACATGAATGACGTCACGTGATTAAGGCCTATTTTACCCCTCCCCTCCACCTAGTTACACTTCATTACAAAAACTTAGACCCCCTTCAGTATGATGTCACAAAGGGACCGTCCATAAATGACGTCACACACCTAGAGGACGGAGGGGGTCGACCATTTGTGACGAAGGGGAGGGGGTGTTAAAGAAATGTGATGTCACATCAAAACGCGTAACTTTAAATAAAAGTTGCACTTAACTATTTGATTGTTTACAATTTATTTAATGACGCTTTACATGGGCTTCACATGTGTTACTATTAGAGTGCAACCTTACACTAAATACATACTTAAATATTAGAGTGCAACCTTACACTAAATACATACTTAAATATTAGAGTGCAACCTTACACTAAATACATACTTAAATATTAGAGTGCAACCTTACACTAAATACATACTTAAATATTAGAGTGCAACCTTACACTAAATACATACTTAAATATTAGAGTGCAACCTTACACTAAATACATACTTAAATATTAGAGTGCAACCTTACACTAAATACATACTTAAACTAAATGACAAAAAAAGTGATTTGAAACATGATAATTTTCAAATAAAAAATGGCTTTTATGGGGTGCTTTTATTTGAAAATGTCATTAAATAAATTGCAAGCAGTCAAATATTTAAGGGGAACTTTTATTTTAAGTTGCCCATTTTGATGTTATGTTTCATTTCTTTAACACCCCCCTCCCCCTTGTCAAAAATTGACAAAAATGCATGCCCCCCCCTTTTTTTTTAGGCAAGCAACGTCAGTAATGGGCGGCTTCAAAGAGAAAAACCAATATCTTTTGACTCTGTCCTTTAAAATTAATTTTTGAAATGGTTGAGCGAATTTGTATGTACACACAGGGTAGGGGTCCCAAAAATGTACGGCGTGCAACAGGGCGGAGAGGGGGTACGAAAATGCGACTTTTGTGCGTACGTAATATATGGATGGCCCTTTATATGTTTCCACTTTATGATCGACATGGTGAATAAAATATCTCTGTAATCTAGTCTACACATGATAGAATTAGAAAATAAATAGACGAAATTAATTTTTTGTTTGTTTTTTTATCACAGAAAATTTTAGCTGATTTCCGTGCAAGAGGAGGTCGAATCCATGTGGTGAACGGTGTCAACGGAAGACAAAGTCATTTTGACATGGCGCCCAAGAAAGTAGATGATTCAATAAATGATTTTACTGGTACTTTGTGGGAGAAAAAGGTAACAACAAATAATAACAAATAATAAACATTTTTTTTCAAGATTAATCCATGTTCTATTTATACAGTCTTATAAGCCTCAAACAATTTTATCTTGTATTTTTCAAATGATTATATGTTTACGTCACACTTATTTCATTCCACAATAAAACAAGAAACATAGAAATCAAAAGGAAAAGTAGACTCTATAATGTATACAAAGCACCACCTACAAACAGACAGAGGCGTTGCGGAAAGAAATAATAAAAATCTATAAAAATGCTCAAATTTCAAAGGATGTCTGTCTGCAGGCCATGGTGGAGAAATAGAGGAACAATTTGGATGATAATATGAACCCCACTAGCTGAGTGGAATTATCCGCAGTAACTGGGATGGACCCCACTAGCTGAGTGGAATTATCCGCAGTAACTGGGATGGACCCCACTAGCTGAGTGGAATTATCCGCAGTAACTGGGATGGACCCCACTAGCTGAGTGGAATTATCCGCAGTAACTGGGATGGACCCCACTAGCTGAGTGGAATTATCCGCAGTAACTGGGATGGACCCCACTAGCTGAGTGGAATTATCCGCAGTAACCATGAAGGACATGTGACTGTTACTGAAAGTGTTTTATGCCAACCATCTGGAATCTTCAGACCACCAGCAAACTCATTGATTTTTAAATTTTTGTTTTTTTAGTTCATTTTTTCAGACCTTGAAGGTCTATTGGGGCAAGTGAAGCACTGTTCACAAGTGTCAGTTAGTCAATACATACTACAGCATTGTGTAGCTAGCACAATGTCTCAGTTAGTCGATACATAGTACAGCATTGTGTAGTTAGCACAATGTGTCAGTTAGTCGATACATAGTGCAGCATTGTCTAGCTAGCACAATGTCTCAGTTAGTCTATACATAGTGCAGCATTGTCTAGCTAGCACAATGTCCAGCCAACTTATAGTCCCCAACTTATGTCAGGTACCCATCGAAGCTGGGTGGACTCAAGACACCGTTAGGACCCTGGAACAGATCCTAGCCTTTGCCAAGCCTCGAACACAAGACCTTTCCAATAGCTAGTCAAACATACTGCCGCTCGGCCAACGGGACATTTAATCTTCTCCAAATGCAAATCCATGTTCCAGACTGCTGAGCATCATAATCTCATATCAACAGAATAATCTCATATCAACAGGATAATCTCATATCAACAGGATAATCTCATATCAACAGGATAATCTCATATCAACAGTATAATCTCATATCAACAGTATAATCTCATATCAACAGTATAATCTCATATCAACAGTATAATCTCATATCAACAGTATAATCTCATATCAACAGTTTAATCTCATAACAACAGGATAATCTCATATCAAAAGGATAATCTCATATCAACAGTATAATCTCATATCAACAGTATAATCTCATATCAACAGTATAATCTCATATCAACAGTATAATCTCATATCAACAGTATAATCTCATATCAACAGGATAATTTCATATCAACTATATAATCTCATATCAACAGGATAATTGCATATCAACAGTATAATCTCATATCAACAGTATAATCTCATATCAACAGTATAATCTCATATCAACAGTATAATCTCATATCAACAGTATAATCTCATATGAACAGTATAATCTCATATGAACAGGATAATCTCATATCAACAGTATATTCTCATATCAACAGTATAATCTCATATCAACAGTATAATCTCATATCAACAGTATAATCTCATATCAACAGTATAATCTCATATCAACAGGATATTCTCATATCAACAGTATAATCTCATATCAACAGTATAATCTCATATCAACAGTATAATCTCATATGAACAGGATAATCTCATATCAACAGTATAATCTCATATCAACAGTATAATCTCATATCAACAGTATAATCTCATATCAACAGGATATTCTCATATCAACAGTATAATCTCATATCAACAGTATAATCTCATGTCAACAGTATAATCTCATATCAACAGGATAATCTCATATCAACAGGATAATCTCATATCAACAGTATAATCTCATATCAATAGGATAATCTCATATCAACAGGATAATCTCATATCAACAGGATAATCTCATATCAACAGGATAATCTCAACTTCTGAATATAAAGATCATCCTTAAAACCAATGATTTCAAACTAGCTCAACAAAAAATACCAGGACAGTGTACACCCAGATATGAGCTGTCAGAACAGTGAGCATCTAATCTATGAGTGGAGACTTGCTTGTGTTAGAGAAATATTCACTGATGAGGAAAAAGTAAAGTTATGGTAGATAAGACCAACTAAAGACTGTTGAGGAAACAGTAAAGTTATGGTGGATAAGACCAACTAAAGACACATTCTTTCCACCCAGAAAAGTGTCACCTGTTAAGAGTAACAAAGAAAAAGAAACAAATAAATTCAAAATATTACATTCATGGAAAAGAACTGACCCAAACTAAAGATGCAAAATACTTAGGAGTCTTAATAAATGAGAAACTATCATGGAATCCCCATGTCAATGAAGTTATTAAAAAATCAAACAAAACCTTAGGCTTTATAAAAAGGAACTTTAACAAATGTAATAGAGATATAAAACTAAAATGCTACCTCACTTTGGTGAGACCTGTACTAGAATATCCATCTTCTGTATGGGACCCTATCCACCAAAGAAAACATTGATAAACTAGAACAAATTCAAAAAAGAGCTGCCAGATTCATTACTGGAGAATATTCGAAACTGACAAGAATAACACCATTAGTTAAATCATTAAACCTTGAAACACTAGAGGATAGAAGAACCAAGAGCAAAGTAGTAATCATACATAAAGCAATTAATTCTAATTTAGAAATACAACACAAAGATAACTTAATACAACCCTCAGATAGACATAAGGATAAAAACACCTTTCTTATTCCGTATGCAAGAACAAACACATACAAGTTTTCCTTCTTCCCGTCCGGAATTCGGGCGTGGAATGGGTTGCCTGAAGAATCCAGGAAAACCAACACTTTATCAACATTTAAATCTCTAATAAAAATGCAGGACTAAAACACAAACCATAGATAAGCGTAGGACGCAATAATCTTCTGTATAGAAGGAGCGTCTATAAAAAGATAAGATAAGATAAGACATTCAAAATGATGATCATTTGGAGGCGTATGCCAATTTTTAGGACTGAATAAATACTACAAAGCTGTACAGATACTACAAATACTTGACACAGTGTTAAATTCACTACAAATTATACCATGCCTTACAAATAATGTAATTGTATAAATAATAAAGTTCTGTTATAAACGAAAGTTCTTCCCTGTTCTTGTTCTCAGATTGACTGCTTGGAGCCACTCAACCACCAGAGGCTTATGGTTCTGTTCAGCAGCTTCTCTTACAAATCAGCCAACCACCCCTACCCTTGTGTTTACCCTTGGTCAGTTGGTCACCTCCTCAGCCATCATGATTTGTTCATTCTCTCTTAGGGTTATAGTTATAGTATTAATTTACAAGTATAATTCCCCAGAGGAACTGTACGTTTTAATTTATTATGCAAATTTAAAACCTTGAGGAATTATATTAATATTTGTTAATGTAGCAACAGCTCATGGTTTTGATAATTTGTTTTAGAATTATCCTACTTGTCAACCAAATTCTCTACCATTTTTGATTACTAGTTAAATTTCCCATTAATGTCTTTTTGTTTAAAAGATAAATATCTTCCATGAATATAGAATTAAAATTTATAACCAACGTGGTTGTTGATTGTTCACATAGCTTCTCAATGTATATGTTTTATTCCAACCTCCAAGGGTCGTAACCATGGAGTTTTATGGTCGTAATGACATCACACTTGGTGGGTTTCTAGAGAGATTCTGCTTCAAGTGAGTACTTATTCTTCTTGTAGATCATTGTGCGGATGCAATAATCTTCATAGATATATGTGTAAATGATTATTTTTACAAGTGTTTTATGTTTGGAGATGGGAATTTCTAATATTTTCTTGTGGCATTACAAAAATATTTATACTTTAAATAAAATACTGTTAAAAAAATAATTTCTAATGGAGCTAACAGGTTTTTTTTTAATGTGTGAAATAATGTCTTATTTAAATTCATGTGAATTTAAATTTTGAAGGCAGTCACAAAGCTTTGGTTAACGCCCTCTGATTCCATGTCTACACTTATCAACCTCACAACAGAAAACAGTATGCCTGCCCCTCGCCCACCTGCGACACGCCCATGACTGACCACGTCCGGCGGTTTGTACACGGCAACGCCTGCATCAACCTGTTGCTGAAAAAGCTGGACAACGAGGTGCCCGGCGGCAAGGAAAACATCCTGATGTGGAGCTGGTGTCGCAAGTGTAAACAGGTAACTCTTCTCTTTGGATGAACTCGTCCCCGTTTTTTTAAAAACTGACCTAATAAGAATGCAGGACTAAACACAAACCATGGACAAGCGTAGGAAGCAATAATCTTCTGTATAGAAGGAGCGTCTGTAACAGATAAGGTAAGACCACTTTCTGCGTGCGAATAGATATGTGGTCTTGTCAGGACTGTAGAGCAGTGCTTCTCAAAGTGGTGGTCCGTGGACCGATGCCGGTCCGTAGGTCAGCCTCAGCCAATCTACGCAAGTTATTAAGAAAGGACAGAAAAATGTAGTTATAATCCTTCATTTGCAACCGTTAATACTAACTCAATAGAATATGTCAATTTTTCGTCAATGAGCGCATAAAATGAAACTAATAAAATAAAATAAATTACCTTTCGCTACCACGTCACTACAGGACAAATGGTGTACAGGTCCCTGAAGCAATGGAAAAATTCCGCTGGTCCGCCATACTAAAAAGTTTGAGAAGCACTGCTGTAGAGTCATCAGGTCTAGACTGGGGGGCTGATGTAAACAGTCAATTCAAATAACCCTGCATCACTGTCCATTTCAAAGTTACTAATTTGGCTTGCCTGCCCCGTGTCAAGGCAGTCATGTGATGTATCAACTCACAAGTTGTCTTATCTATTAGAATAAAATCTGGTCAGTCACAAGTTGTATTACAGAAAAACAAAGTCAAGAGCTGTGTAGATTAAAACTATTTCTAAATTAAAGAAAAATTAAAACATTTCACCAGAATCATAAAACTATTTTGGTATCCAGGCAGTGGCGTAGCGAGCTGGGGGGGGGACATATGTCCCCGGGCGCCACGTTAGGGGGCGCCAAAATGAGTATTAAAACTCATTATTTAATTTTATTTTGATGTAAACTGATGTATACGTTTTGCAAGATTGAATTTTGGAGCTCCGAAAATATCTTCATTACAAATCAGTTGACAAGCATGATTTTGGCGCCCCCATTGAGCGTAAAGGGGCGCAAAATTCTACTCATAAATAAATGACACATCCACAATGTAGGATTGCTGGTGGCGATTAAAAAAATGAGTTGCTAGGAGTGAGAGTAGGGGAGCAGTAAGAGACAAAGGCGATTTTTTAAAAATAGAACAGACAGAGACGACACTAAAAGCAACCAAAATGACCTAGACAAGAAAACGGAGTGGCTTAAAGCAGTGGTTCTCAACCTGTGGTCCGTGGACTAGAGGTCCGCGAAGATGTGCCTGGTGGTCCGCGAGCAAAGCATGAAATTTACGCACTGTATGATTCATCGAGAAAGACTAGCAAGTAAAATAATTAATGCAGACTTAAAATATATTTTTGATCTGCCCTAAATAGTTTTTAAATTTTATCAAGGCTCGTCTATTAAATTCTCGTTTCTTTGATTTCTTATGTTCGGATATGAATCTTGAACATTATCAGTTACTGATGTATACTGAAATTCGCTGGTTATCGGACTGATTGAATTACGTGATGACGTTAGAGAGTTTCTAGTAGAAAAAACTCAAAGCTTGTTGATCATGTGAACCATAGCTTATGGGTTGCTGTTTTGGCTTACTTGGCTGAAACTTTTGAAGAACTCAATAAACTTAATTCAACTCGGCAAGGAAAGCAGACACATTATATTACTCTCAGTGACAAAGTGTCTGCTTTTACGAAAAAGCTTGATCTTTGGAAATGAAGATTATTTCAAGGTAACTTTGAGATGTTTGATCAATTATACGAAATCACCGAGAAACCAGAAAATGTTGAAATAAATAAACAACTGTTGATAAATTTGATTTCTGGTAATATTCAATCAATGCAGGACCAATTTTAATTCTAATTTGGTTGTTTTTTAACGTTCTGTGGTTTTTCGTTGGTTTCCAGTCCTAATCTCGCACACATTGTCTCATCAAATAAAATTGCCAACATCGTAATTAAACCAATTCATTGAACAGACTAGCGATACCACTTTGATTATGTTGCATCAGAAAGTGGGCTTAATGAAATTTTGGAGTACTCCGAACTGACTCAGATAGTTTTAAAAATACTTTTACCCTTTGCAACTTTGTGAAAGTGGATTTTCTGCATTGCTTACAATAAAAACAAAACATCTTTCGTACTAAATAAACTAATATAGCAGTCTTTTAATACCAACTACTGTTTATGTCTTAAAGTTTTTTTTATAGTTAGCAAGTAGAATTAAATAAGAAGACTATGAGACTAATATAAATGACATTTGTTCTTTACAAAATGAAGCCATTACAATATTGTTTTTGGAGCACGCAAAACGTAGCATATTAGTATAGTTTTACTAACTACCATGTATAGGGCCTACTACTTATAGCTAGCAAAAATCTTCTGCATAGAAGGAGCGTCTGCAACAGATAAGATATATACAGTATAATTATAATTAACTTTCCAGCTCGGCAGTACCACAATTTTTAGTAGTGGTCCGTAGCTAAGACACACGTTTATCAAGTGGTCCTTGAATCTCAAAATGTTAAGAACCACTGGCTTACAGAATGGTTAATTCTCGTACCTTTGCTGCATGCTGACTCTTTTTAAAAAGAAATATCTTACTTCCCCAATTCCACTGTGGAGGGAATACAGAGGGGGAGGGAGGGAAGGTCTCTCCTCTCACGGCTTGTGTCGGTATGTCAAAGCAAGTTGGATTCCTTTTATATGAAACATCAGACACTGCCTCTCTTTCCCGTCTCTCTGTGATCAAACTTGATCAGCATGATCCACTGTTAGAAAAACACTTGCAACATGCCCGAGAAAATCCAGGTTCAGTATCTTATTTATCAGCAGAAATCCAAATGAATTTATCCACCTACTTTCATCGACTGTAATGAATCAGCTGTTGAGTGAAATCATAAAAAACAAGTACTACGGTATCTAACTTGACTCAACACCCGATCTAAGACACCGGGAATAGCTTTCTCAAGTCATCAGATTTGTTGATGTGGATTTTCAAACTAAAAAGAAACCCATCAAAGAATCATTTTTAGGTTTTATCCAGATACATTCCAAAGACGCAGCAAGCCTTGAAAGAGTTATCGTAGAGAAACTGGAATCTAATAACATACCTCTAGCCGACTATCGGTCACAATGTTATGACAATGCTGCTGTAATGACTGGGCATATATCCGGCCTTCAACACCGAATATGTGCCAGAAATCACATAGCCATTGTTCATCAACTGTGACAATCACAGATTAAACTTAGCAGGAATACACTCAGCTAAACAGGATCCAGATGTTATCACGTTTTTTTTGAACATTTGAAAGTATAAATTTTTGTTTTCTCTCTTTCAAAAAATCGTTGGGATGAATTAAAAAGAGGTGTGCCAATCACAATGAAGAGGTAGTCTGAAACACGTTTGTGTGCACAATCAGAAGCTGTTAAAGCAATTTATGAAGGACTAGATGAACTGGTAGGGCTGTTGGAAAAATTATCAGAATATACAAACTATGACGCCTGACACCAGAAGTGATGCAGAAACTTTGCTGGCAGACTGGCAGATATATTAAACTTCAAATTCCTAGTTTTTGTTAATTTCTGGAACATCATACTTGGAAAAATTGATCGAGTCCAGAAACGGTTGCAGAATCCTACTATGAATTTCAAGGAAGCAGCATTTGATCTTGCATCGTTTGAGCAAGATTTTGTTAACATTCGTGATAATTTGAGCCAGGTTGCGGTAGACAATGGAAAGGAAGATGCGCAACTTGGGGAATCGAGGTTGACAGAAGGATTAGACGACATCGGAGGATGCCTGGAGAATTAACAAGAGATGCAGGACTTTCTGCAGAAGAAGAAATTTCACTTGATATGAACAGCGTAATTGATAGACTCCAACAGGAGATATCAATATGGTTTTTACGTCTAAAAAATCTATCTAAACAACAAATTTGGTTTTTACTAGACGTCAAAACTCTTCTTGCTGAGACAAAAGTCGATACACTTCGTTAAAATTGCTTAGATTTTGCTAATTTATACGACACTGACGTCAATGGACATGAATTGTGCACATAAATGAGAGACTGAAAAATGCTTCTCAGTTCCCGGACTGAAGTTCTATCGGAAACTCCTTTGGATCTTCTTGGTTTTATTGTTTCATTTGGAGATGACGTATTTCCGAATCTGAACATTTCACTTCAAATACTTCTAAAAATTGATGTTTCAACTGAAAGCTGTGAGCGGTCCTTCAGCAAACTGAACCATATTTTGTCTTATTTACATGCTTCAAGGGGACATGATCGTCTGAGTGATCTTGCACTCCTTAGCATCGAAAGAGAAACACTTGAGAATATTAATTTTGACAACGCGATTGTTGAGTTTGCAGCATTCAAATCAAAGAGAATCTCTTTTTTGTAGACTATGTCTAATTGTATAATTAGTAGAGTATTTTTTTCTTCAAATAAATTGTTTACAATCCTATAGAGAATTACATATTAGTGTGTATTCTATTTCATTAAAATACCAGAAGCTTCAAAAATGAACTATATAAAACGTAAAATTTCAATTTTTTCTTGGGGGCTCAATGAGCCCCCAGATTTTTTTAGGCAGACAAGGGGCGCTGATTTTGTGTCATGTCCCCGGGCGCACATGACCCTAGCTACGCCACTGTATCCAGGTCAATTTGACACATGCTCTACAGTTTGCTGGATTCGACAACGATACATTTGATAATACCACATATATATATATATATATATGCATCAATTTCTATTCTCAAATATTTCATTAAATTTTAATACTCTTCATACTCTCTAAATCTTCATATATAAATATAATCATCTCTGTACCAGGTGACCCCTGTTGTGCCTATCAGCAATGACACGTGGAGCATCTCCTTTGCCAAATACCTTGACCTTCGCCTCCATTCCTCCTCATTCCACCGACGTGGATCCTCTGAGCCCTGCACCCATTCCCTGCATCATGATCACTTCCAGTACTTTGGCCACCGAAACATCGTTGCTTCATTCAAGTGAGGAGTCGACTTGAAAAACTTAGTGCTCTAAACATTTCAGGGTTTCATGAAGAGTTCGGGGGCTTTCAAGACTGAAATTATATGATTAATTCAATTAAACAAATTTCTATTTATTTGGATCACTAGAATTATCTTATCTCAACTTATCTTATCTATGATACCACTTACCAGTACTTACAGTTTCAACACTAAATACCTAGCATTGACAATTGCTGTCTTGACCACCACCAATACCCTCCAATGTCTTCACCACAGGTATAACACCATTTCCCTCAAAGAACTGGCTCTGCCTCCGTGTATGGTCACCCTCAGGCCGCCAACGTTTGATGCTGCCGCCCTGGGAGATATGGTCAAAAATATTACATACAGGTTTCATCTGTAGTTTACATATAGTTTCATTGATGTTGAACTGTTATAGGCTTGGAATGTAAAAAATATGTAAAAATTCATAAGTTAAAAAAAAGTTTTTTTCCATATTGCTGTGAGAGTGGATCCAAAATTTCTTTATTAATAATGTATTTTATTTTTAATCCACACTTCAATAACAAAATATATTGTTTAGCAAAGGGCATATAGATATTGTATTGTCATTAGCAAAGTATCTACAGAAATTGTATAGTTATTAACATAGGGTCTGTAGATATTGTATTGTCATTAACAAACTGTCTATAGACAATTTATATCCATTTCCAAACATCCCCAGGGCCACCAACAGCTACAGCGTCATGCTAGAGAACACCATGAAACTAAAACAGGAATTCACCAGTGAAGCCCAAGTCAGAACCATCAGTGAGTTTCTGGTGGAACAGCAGGTACACAACACAACTTTGGTATTCATGAGGTGTTATATAATATAAGCTACATCTGCGATTAATACAACTGCTAATAGAACAGCTGCGGTTGTGTTTCACATATATCTTCAGTATCTATCTTGAAGTTTTTTTATATAAAAAAAATGTAGTACAAAGAATTGAAGACTTAGCTCAGTGTAACAATAACAAGTCTTGTTTACAGCTCAGTGTAACAATAACAAGTCTTGTTTACAGCTCAGTGTAACAATAACAAGTCTTGTTTACAGCTCAGTGTAACAATAACAAGTCTTGTTTACAGCTCAGTGTAACAATAACAAGTCTTGTTTACAGCTCAGCGTAACAATAACAAGTCTTGTTTACAGCTCAGTGTAACAATAACAAGTCTTGTTTACAGCTCAGTGTAACAATAACAAGTCTTGTTTACAAGAAATTTGTAATCATCCATGTAAGAAATATTTTAAAAGTTAAAGGTGTTAAGAAGATAGGCCCAGATTTTGTACATGAGTTGAAAGTAGTATGGTAGGGACATGAAATGGAGATTTAGTATAGATGAAAGGGAGATGTTGTATAGATGAAAGGGAGATGTTGTATAGATGAAAGGGAGATGTTGTATAGATGTTAGGGAGATGTTGTATAGATGTTAGGGAGATCTTGTATAGATGAAAGGGAGATCTTATCTTATCTATACAGACGCTCCTTCTATGCAGAAGATAGTTGCGTCCACAGACCATGACAGATGATCTGTTGGCAAGTGATGCAGCATTCACAGGCCACGGCTTTGTGGGTTCCACGCATTACCCAGCCGCCTAACTATATAGTAGTTAGGTACCCATTCGGAGCGGGGTGACTCAGGGACGCCCTAGGCCCCGGGAACAAACCCTTGCCTTCACACGGATTCGAACCCGTGACCATCGGTATGATAGTCCAGTGCGCTGCCACTCGACCACCGCGTCCCCAAGATGTTGTATAGATGAAAGGGAGATGTTGTATAGATGTTAGGGAGATGTTGTATAGATGAAAGGGAGATGTAGTATAGATGAAAGGGAGATGTTGTATAGATGAAAGGGAGATGGTGTATAGATGAAAGGGAGATGTTGTATAGATGAAAGGGAGATGTTGTATAGATGAAAGGGAGATGGTGTATAGATGAAAGGGAGATGTTGTATAGATGAAAGGGAGATGTTGTATAGATGTTAGGGAGATGTGTTAAAGATTTTACATAGATATTCTGACTTTCCCAGTTTGACAAGAAATGTTTCCGGGACTCTGCCACCAACATCCAGATGAAGATACAAGAATTAATTCACTCTGTCACCACAGCAGCCGCTAGTGGGGCTAGTGGTAAGTTGTTTTTGTGTGTGGGGGAAGTGGTAAGTTGTTTTTGTGTGTGGGGGTAGTGGTAAGTTGTTTTTGTGTGGGGCTAGTGGTAAGTTGTTTTTGTTTGGGGCTAGTGGTAAGTTGTGTGTGGGGCTAGTGGTAAGTTGTTTTTCTGTGGGGCTAGTGGTAAGTTGTTTTTGTGTGGGGCTAGTGGTAAGTTGTGTGTGGGGCTAGTGGTAAGTTGTTTTTGTGTGGGGCTAGTGGTAAGTTGTTTTTGTGTGGGGCTAGTGGTAAGTTGTTTTTGTGTGGGTGTAGTAGTAAGTTGTTTTTGTGTGTGGGGCTAGTGGTAAGTTGTTATTTTGTGGGGCTAGTGGAAAGTTGTTTTTGTGTGGGGCTAGTGGTAAGTTGTTGTGTGTGGGGCTAGTGGTAAGTTGTTTTTGTGTGGGGCTAGTGGTAAGTTGTTTTTGTGTGGATCTAGTTTTAAGTTGTTTTTGTGTGGGGCTAGTGGTAAGTTGTTTTTGTGTGGGGCTAGTGGTAAATTGTTTTTGTGTGGGGGTAGTGGTAAGTTGTTTATGTGTGTGGGGCTAGAGGTATGTTTTTTTGTGTGTGGGGGAAGTAGTAGTTGTTTTTGTGTGTGGGGGTAGTGGTAAGTTGTTTTTGTGTGGGGCTAGTAGTAAGTTGTTGTGTGTGGGGCTAGTAGTAAGTTGTTTTTGTGTGGGGCTAGTGGTAAGTTATTTTTGTGTGGGGCTAGTTTTAAGTTGTTTTTGTGTGTGTCTAGTGGTAAGTTGTTTGTGGGGCTAGTGGTAAGTTGTTTTTTTGTGGGGCTAGTTTTAAGTTGTTTTTGTGTGGGGCTAGTGGTAAGTTGTTTTTGTGTGGGGCTAGTGGTAAGTTGTTTTTGTGTGGGGCTAGTGGTAAGTTGGTTTTGTGTGGGGGTAGTGGTAAACTGTTTTTGTATGTGGGGCTAGTGGTAAGTTGTTTTTGTGTGTTGGGCTAGTTTTAAGTTGTTTTTGTGTGGGGCTAGTGGTAAGTTGTTTTTGTGTGGGGGTAGTGGTAAGTTGTTTTGGTGTGTGGGGCTAGTGGTAAGTTGTTTTTGTGTGGGGGGTAGTGGTAAGTTGTTTTTGTGTGGGGGACTAGTGATAAGTTGTTTTTGTGTGTGGCTAGTGGTAAGTTGTTTTTTTGTGTGGCTAGTGGTAAGTTGTTTTTGTGTGGGGCTAGTGGTAAGTTGTTTTTGTGTGGGGCTAGTGGTAAGTTGTGTGTGGGGGTAGTGGTAAGTTATTTTTGTGTGTAGGTCTAGTGGTAAGTTGTTTTTGTGTGGGGCTAGTAGTAAGTTGTCTTTGTGTGAGGCTAGTGGTAGGTTTTTTTTTGTGTGGGTCTAGTGGTAAGTTGTTTTTGTGTGGGGCTAGTGGTAAGTTGTTGTGTGTGGGGCTAGTGGTAAGTTGTTTTTGTGTGGGGCTAGTGGTAAGTTGTTTTTGTGTGTGGGGGTAGTGGTAAGTTGTTTTTGTGTGGCGCTAGTGGTAAGTTGCTTTTGTGTGTGGGGCTAGTGGTAAGTTGTTGTGTGTGGGGCTAGTGGTAAGTTGTTGTGTGTGGGGCTAGTGGTAAGTTGTTTTTGTGTGGGGCTAGTGGTAAGTTGTTTTTGTGTGTGGGGGTAGTGGTAAGTTGTTTTTGTGTGGGGCTAGTGGTAAGTTGCTTTTGTGTGTGGGGCTAGTGGTAAGTTGTTGTGTGTGGGGCTAGTGGTAAGTTGTTTTTGTGTGGGGCTAGTGGTAAGTTGTTTTTGTGTGCGGGGCTAGTGGTAAGTTGTTGTGTGTGGGGCTAGTGGTAAGTTGCTTTTGTGTGTGGGGGTAGTGGTAAGTTGTTTTTGTGTGGGGCTAGTGGTAAGTTGCTTTTGTGTGTGGGGCTAGTGGTAAGTTGTTTTTGTGTGGGGCTAGTGGTAAGTTGCTTTTGTGTGGGGCTAGTGGTAAGTTGTTTTTGTGTGGGGCTAGTGGTAAGTTGTTTTTGTGTGGGGCTAGTGGTAAGTTGCTTTTGTGTGGGGCTAGTGGTAAGTTGTTTTTGTGTGGGGCTAGTGGTAAGTTGCTTTTGTGTGTTGGGGGTAGTGGTAAGTTGTTTTTGTGTGGGGGGGTAGTGGTAAGTTGTTTTTGTGTGGGGCTAGTGGTAAGTTGCTTTTGTGTGTTGGGGGTAGTGGTAAGTTGTTTTTGTGTGTGGGGGTAGTGGTAAGTTGTTTTTGTGTGGGGCTAGTGGTAAGTTGCTTTTGTGTGTGGGGGTAGTGGTAAGTTGTTTTTGTGTGGGGCTAGTGGTAAGTTGCTTTTGTGTGGGGCTAGTGGTAAGTTGCTTTTGTGTGGGGCTAGTGGTAAGTTGTTTTTGTGTGGGGCTAGTGGTAAGTTGTTTTTGTGTGGGGCTAGTGGTAAGTTGCTTTTGTGTGGGGCTAGTGGTAAGTTGTTTTTGTGTGGGGCTAGTGGTAAGTTGCTTTTGTGTGTGGGGCTAGTGGTAAGTTGTTTTTGTGTGGGGCTAGTGGTAAGTTGCTTTTGTGTGTTGGGGGTAGTGGTAAGTTGTTTTTGTGTGTGGGGCTAGTGGTAAGTTGCTTTTGTGTGTGGGGCTAGTGTTAAGTTGTTTTTGTGTGGGGCTAGTGGTAAGTTGTTTTTGTGTGTTGGGGTAGTGGTAAGTTGTTTTTGTGTGGGGCTAGTGGTAAGTTGCTGTTGTGTGTGGGGCTAGTGGTAAGTTGTTTTTGTGTGGGTCTAGTGCAGTTTAAGCAGTCATAATATATATGCAACAATAATCAACGTTCTCTAGTTCACTAGTTTTCACTCAAAGATTCTGAAAAAAAATTCAATTTATTCCACAATGTGTTTTAAAAAGCAATGGGAATGTAATAATACCCAAGGCTTAAACTGTTGATCTGTATCATATATTTTACAATTGTCTTTGGCCTTGCATAAGTTCATATAGCTGGTGGCCAAATTTTGGTGTTGTTGGCCTAAGGAATATGTTTTTTATCTATCCTTACCCAAAGTAAAATATTTTAGAAAATGTGTTTCTGTTGCAGTTTTGAAAATGATATTTTTGTGTTGCAGTTTTGAAAATGATATTTTTGTGTTGCAGTTTTGAAAATGATATTTTTGTGTTGCAGTTTTGAAAATGATATTTTTGTGTTCCAGATTGTGATATGAGCTTCCACTTGTATTCTATATTTGATAACATTGAACTGTTGAAGAGGACAATATGCGAGGATGTCCTGAAATGGAACACAAGGTTTGTTTTTTTAAATCTTTATTTTTTCCCCATGTAATGCACTACCCTCACATGAAAGAACGCCTACTGCAACAAAAATACACAGAAAAGTTTTTAAAAATATTTGTTTAATCTGTAATTATTAGTCCTTTAATTGAGTAAATTTAACCATTACATGTCTGCAGCCTATGCTATTTATGTAGTGTAAGACTTAAGGAAAGATATTAACAAATTAAGAATTCAAATAAACTATTAATATTTCATTTTAAAAATAAAAATCTCCCACCATTGTTCACTGATTCTATATTATTTATATGAAAACCCCCATCTCTCTAAGGATGCAAGAGTTCATGGCCAACCAACAAAAGAAATCACGACCTCAGCCTTCCAAGAAAGAAAGGGATTCTGGGAATCCGGTGGAGGATGTGAGTTGATTTTAGACCCACAAGATTCAAAGCTGATTCTGGTACCCATCACTAAGTAACACAGATCAAAGCTGTTCTCAATCTATCATTCAGTACTCAGGTCAATAGTTCAGTCATTAACACATAAAAGTTCAAAGCTGCTCCTGTTACCTGTCACTCAACAACATAGATCTGCTGGTACTTATCACTCAACAACATAGATCTACTGGTACCTATCACTCAGCAACATAGATCTGCTGGTACTTATCACTCAGCAACATAGATCTGCTGCTACCTATCCCTCAGCAACATAGATCTGCTGGTACCTATCACTCAGCAACATAGATCTGCTGGTACTTATCACTCAACAACATAGATCTGCTGCTACCTATCACTCAGCAACATAGATCTGCTGGTACCTATCACTAGCTTATTATTAATTTAAAAATAATAAAGTGTAAATGAGCCCAGATCTAGATATGGAATAATTCTGGTTACAAAAAGTCTATCATAGCTTATGATTAAGGTTGTTAAACGATAATCAGAAATCGGATAATCGGTTTTGAAAGTGATAATCGGTTTTAAATTTCCCAAACAGATAATCAAATTTAATTCGGCAAGATTTATGAAGTGAAATCTGGCCAAAGCCAGAGCCAGATTAGTAAAAATTGCCTGATTCCGGATTTGCCGGAGTCGGAGCTATTATATTTATATATATTTTATCGCAAAATTGGCCAGCTAGATTTGGCCAGATAATGAAGTAAATTTCTGCCGGACCCGGATTTGTAAAAATGGCAGGATTCCGGATTTTCCGGAGCCGAAATCTGGTACACCCCTAATTTCTATGAAGTCAGCGGTAAAACTATAATCTGTTTAAAATCCGATTTACATAACCGATAATCAGTTTGCCAAAAAAAACTAAATTAACAACGCTACTTATGATACTTAAATAATTAGGTAACCTTGATTGTAATTCTTGTAACAAAGCAAGTAAGAAAAATGTGTTCTTTGTGTCTGTTTGTGATGCTTAGCTCCATTGGGAAATCAACTTCCTTTGCCCTTCAAGTCTTTATGAATCAACTTCCTTTGCCCCTCAAGTCTTTATGAATCAACTTCCTTTGCCCCTCAAGTCTTTATGAATCAACTTCCTTTGCCCCTCAAGACTTTATGAATCAACTTCCTTTGCCCCTCAAGTCTTTATGAATCAACTTCCTTTGCCCCTCAAGTCTTTATGAATCAACTTCCTTTGCCCCAAATGTCTTTATGAATCAACTTCCTTTGCCCCTCAAGTCTTTATGAATCAACTTCATTTGCCCCAAATGTTATTCCCAATCATTTTAATTGTATAAAAAATGCCTATAGGTATTTGATATTTCACAATGTCTATAGGTTTTTGATATTTCAAAATGTCTATAGGTATTTGATATTTCAAAATGTCTATAGGTCTTTGATATTTCAAAATGTCTATAGGTCTTTGATATTTCAAAATGTCTCTAGGTATTTGATATTTCAAAATGTCTATGTATGGCATCTGTCCGTCTACGAAAGACGATAGATTTATCTTTATTATCTGCAGCTCTTGGTGTGGCTGATGAGACCAATCCTTGAGTGGCAGTCTCTTCTGCATGACACACACACGAAAGCAGTGGGGCAGTGTTTCCTGGCCTTTCTCCTCGCTCTTTTCCCGACTGCTTCTGCCCTAGTTTGCTCCTCTGCTCTTAGTGATCCTTCTTTCACTATAGCCCGCCACATGGACCTATCCTCTGCCAGGTTTTCCCAGTTTTGTATATCAATGTTGGCTACTTTCATGTCTCTCTTGCATTTTTCCACGTATCTGAGACATGGCCGACCAACCGACCTTTTCCCTGTCGCCAGCTCGCTGTAGAGCACATCCTTGGGTATGCGACCACTTTGCATCCTCTTGACGTGTCCAAGCCAACGGAGGCGTCTTTGGCTTAATATTGCTGCAATACTACTCATGCTTGCTTGAGCCAGGACCTCTGTGTTGGGGACTTTCTCTTGCCATTTGATGTCTAGGATGCGGCGCAGGCATCTGAGGTGGAAGCTATTGAGCCTTCTTTCATGCCTGGTATAGGTGGTCCAAGACTCGCATCCATAGAGGAGTGTGCTCAGTACGCAGGCCTGGTATACCTGCAGCTTAGTCCTTGCTGTGAGTTTGGCATTGGACCAGACTCTTTTGTACAGTCTAGCCATAACAGTTGCTGCCTTCCCTATCCTACTACTTATCTCATCTTCCAGTGAGAGGGTGCTCGAGATGTTTGATCCCAGATAAGTAAAACTGTCAACAGCATCCAGGTTGCAGTCGTCAATGGTGATAGTCGGGAGAGAGGCAGCATCCTGTGCCATAATGTTGGTTTTCTTTATACTTATGGTCAGGCCAAACTCTTTGCAGGCAGCGGAGAAGCTGGATACAAGGTTCTGCAGGCCGTCTGCTGTGTGGGATATTAAGGCGGCATCGTCTGCAAATAAGAGCTCACGCAGCAAAATCTTCCTTATTTTGGTCTTGGCTTTAAGACGGGCAATATTGAATAATCTCCCGTCAGCTCTGGTGTGTATGTATATCCCCTCGCTGTTGTTCTTGAAGGCATACTGGAGTAAGATGGAAAAGAATATTGCGAATAGAGTAGGTGCCAACACGCAGCCTTGCTTTACTCCACTACTTACTGGGAAAGCCTCGGAGGTGGCACCGTTATAGCACACTGTGCCCTGCATGTTTTCGTGGAATTGCTTGATGATGTTAAGCAGATGTGTAGGGCAGCCTATTTTTACTAAGATCTGGAAAAGGCCGCTTCTGCTGACAAGATCAAAAGCTTTAGTTAGGTCGACGAACGCGATGTATAGAGGCATATGTTGCTCCCTGCATTTCTCCTGCAGCTGGCGCAGAGAGAAGATCATGTCTATGGTTGATCTTCCGGCTCGAAAAGCCGCACTGCGATTCTGGGAGTACACGCGATGCTAGGGTCTGCAGGCGTGTCAATGCAACTCGGGCGAAGGCCTTTCCAACTATACTGAGGAGAGAGATTCCACGATAGTTGTTGCAGTCACTCTTGTCTCCTTTATTTTTATACAGTGTAACGATGTTGGCATCTTTTAACTCCTGTGGTATCTGCCCCTGTTCCCAGCACAGAGTGAGGAGGTCATGCAAAGGCTGTAAAAGTATTTCTTTTCCACATTTGAGAACTTCTGGTGGAATTCCATCATTACCAGGGGCTTTCCCGCAGGCTAGGCAATCTATGGCTCTACTTAGCTCGACCATTGTGGGTAGGCTATCGAGCTCTTCCATGACCGGCAGGTCTG
Organism: Ampullaceana balthica; assembly: GCA_944989445.1. Classification (NCBI taxonomy): domain Eukaryota; kingdom Metazoa; phylum Mollusca; class Gastropoda; family Lymnaeidae; genus Ampullaceana; species Ampullaceana balthica. The sequence continues at coordinate 476,502 of CALYLW010000423.1, forward strand.
GGATATCGTCCAGGGCAGCAGTTGAGACATGGTTTATAGTTGCGTACAATTCCAGGTAGTGCTCGATCCACCGTTTGAGTTGCTTGTCCCGATCAGTGATAATTTCCCCTGCTTTTGACATTAAGGGTGCTGTCTTGGAGGTCAGAGGGCCTGTTGCTTGTTTTATATTCTCGTACATAGCCTTTGTATCGCCTCTATCAGCAGCTGACTGTATGCTGGAACTTAGATTGATCCAGTACGTGTTAGCGTAGTGGCGAGCTGCCTGCTGGGTATTTTTCTTGGCGCTCTTAAGGGAATGTAGAGTTTCTGGGCAAGGCCTGTCTTTATAGGCTAAAAGAGCCTTTCTTTTTACATCGGTGACATGCTTCATTTCCTCCCAGTGGGCCTCAAACCAGTCTGCACTTTTGCGTTCTCTCTTGCCGAATGCCGCAATAGCTGAGCCATATATGGTGTCCCGCAGATGTGACCACTTGGACTCAATAGTATCTACTGGTGGCATTTGTACAAGAGCTTCTTTTAGTCTCTGGGTGTATTCTGCTGTTCTCTCTGGATTCTTGGTGGAGCAGATGCCTATGCGTGGTTTTCCCTTGTTTTTGTTGCGGTACAATTTCTTTGGCAGTAACCTTACCTTGCTAGCCACTAAGGAGTGATCTGTGTCGCAGTCTGCACTGTGGTAACTGCGTGTGAGGAGGACACTGGCCAGTTGTGTGCGTCTTGTGATGATGAGATCTAGTTGGTGCCAGTGTTTAGAGCGGGGATGCCTCCATGACACTTGGTGGATTGCTTTGCAGTTGAAGAAAGTATTTGTGACACATAGTCCATGTAAGCAGCACATCTCTAGTAATCTCTGCCCATTTTCATTTAGCCTGCCTCTTCCAAAATAACCGAGGCAAGTTGGCCAGGCCATGTGATCACTTCCAACTCTTGCATTGAAGTCACCAAGGATGTAGATTGCTTCATTGGTGGGTATGCTGGCTAGTGTTTGATTGAGATCATCATAGAACTGGTCTTTCGCTTCTGAGCTCGAGGATAAGGTTGGAGCATAAGCACTGATGATGTTGGCTAATCCTGAGGATGTAGATAGTCGTATTGTTAGTATCCTGTTAGTGCCCTTTGTTGGGGGTTCTATGGAGGAGCAGAGTCCATTTTTTATGGCAAAACCAACCCCATGTTGCCTTGGTGTGTCCATTGGTCCACCCTGCCAGAAGAAAGTGTAGTTGCATTCTTTTATGGTACCACTTTCTGGGAGTCTAGTCTCCTGAAGGCAGGCAATGTCGATGTTTAGTCTGGCAAGCTCCCTGTCAATGATGGCTGTCTTCCTGGCATCATCAATAAGCTGCAGGTCGGCAGTAATGCCTGGAAACATAGTCCTAACGTTCCAGCTTGCTAGGCGAAGAGCTGGAGTCTTCTTATCTTTTGTTTTTTTATTTCTAGGTGCAGGATTTACTGGCCTACTTGTTGAGAAAGTTCCTCTGAGCTCCACGCACCCAGTGGAGCAGGTAGGCCATGGCGGGATAGCACCTTATTGGCTGGGGGCTGCCCAGCTTAAGGCGGGCGGTAGCGATCCATTGAGACATGGTGATCTCTCCCACCGTCAGAAGCAACCCCTGGCGCCTAGCTCTACGCCAATTGAGCTATGGCTTATAACCGGTAAACTGCTGCTTCCCGTGTTGTGTTCACACCTTGCGGCGATGCTGGAGTGTCCTCTCCAGTAAAGATAAAGCCTGGGCGTGTTACTATGGAGAACCAGCTGCTGCCCAAACAGCAGATCCCCCCTCTCCACGCCAATGGTGGATCCAATGGAACGACTAATGTCGATACGGCTTGGCACCATTCGCGTCGCAGGAGCTGCCGGAACGCAATTTGTTTCAGTAGCAGACCGCCTTAGGAGCTCCACTTCCTGTCGGGGTTTACTCCCCTAGCCTTTCCCATGAGGGTTTAGCGGCAAGGCAGCGGAAGTTTAGAATAAGAGTTTCCCTCTCCTAGATGAGCTACCGACCATGGTTAACGAGCCTCGTCTACCCGAAGCTACTGGTTTTGAGGCGCCAGTTGACCGCCTTCATCCCTTCTCCTGTTAGTAACAACATGGTCCGCCGGGCTTTTGTGTGAGCCACACGAGAAGGCCAGGAGCTGGATTTTGGTTGACAGAGGCATTAAGAGACGCAAGCCTTTTAGGGCATTTCTAGAGGAGTGGATGCTTATCTTCCACCCCCGCCCTGGCAATGACAACCTTGGACCATAAATGTCTATAAAATAAAATGTCTATAGGTCTTTGATATTTCAAAATGTTTATAGGTCTTTGATATTTCAAAATGTCTATAGGTATTTGATATTTCAAAATGTCTATGTCGCTACAATGCTACACAATGTCTACATGGTTTAATTAATGTTGCTACAATGTTGCAAAATTTCTATGTGGTTTATTAATGTTGCTACAATGTTCCAAAAAGTCTTATGTGTTGTTTCTTTCAACATTCGTCAGCTTGAGAAGTCCTTGAAAGTAGCAATAGATCGCAGCAGCAATAAAACCTCAGCTCCCCCAACACCAGCAACTTCCACGTCACCACCCCAGACAGGAGGAGCCACCATAACTCTACCTAACTTCCCAGCATCACCTCCCTTGAAATCCAGTCTGAGCTCAGCAGACGACTCATCTATAGGTAGGAATTTTATCCAGAATCTTAACTTCTCTCTACTTCTACTGACTCTGAAAACAAATAAACACTGTCCATGGGATCACCTGAGTGGAAGTAAAACTTCTGAATAAAATATGAAACATAATATTAAAGTGTCTAACAGATGCCATGAACAAGTAACCTAGAACAAATAAGGCAGCTGAAGTTAAATAAAGTATACCTTTCCTGGTGGCCACACACAGTTTGCCATGGTCACTTTTTCACCTGCCTAATTGCTCTTTTTTTTAAAAAGTATCTTTTTTACTGTATCTTTTACGTGAGTAATTTTCTCCATTTTGGTAAATGTAAAATATTTCTTAATAAATTAAATTACAATCCGTTAGTTAAACATTTTTTTTTGTTTTACCCTCTTTAAATTAATTGTATAAAAAATTATTTTTTTTGTTAGTTACAAGTGGAGAGTACTCCAGCAAAACGCAGTGTGCAACAGTAGCCGGGAAGCCTGCTAAAGTAATTTTACCAGCCACGGCCGCCTCTCCCGAGGTACAAGTCACAGAGGCGTCCACTGCCTCACTTCAGTCCCTGACAGCATCCACTGTGGCTACTGAAGGACAAGGCTCAAATGTAGGACCACCACCCTCTGCGGCTGTACCTTTAGCTGGAGCTCCAACTCCTTCGGCTGCAGCAGAAGGTTGGTGAAAACAATTTAAATGCACAATTGCAATCTTAAGTTAATTTGAAAAGTTTGTAGGTTTTCACCTCTACAAGAGAGTCTATGTTGTAGCTGGTTGAATTCATCTGAAAGAATTACATTTAGTGTCAGTCTCTGCTGGAATTTTGAGAAGATGAATGTGAAAGATAATTGTTTAGCACACCAGCTGGTAATAAGCTAATACTGACTAAATGAAGTTATGGTTAACCGGTCCTGATTAAACGGGACCGGTCCTGATCTGATCTGAGGAATAAAATAACAATGCAAAACATTTTTTTATTAATAGTAACACAAACACTCTTAAATATAGATTTAGATTAATTTATTATTTTTACAAACTAATTTAACTGAAACAATATCATAGCACATGGCACGCTTTATTGTGGCTGTACATATTAATACAAGGACTCTTTGGGTTCTTTCAATACTGGTATTGGGATCGATATATTACTTTGTTGAGATATTTATAAATCTAAATGATAGTTTTTTTTAAAGAATTTTTTTTGTCAAAATGTCACTTATTATAAAATATCGGTGACATCAATATATACATGCAACCTATACATGATACCGATATTGCTGATATCCTGATATCAGTGCCGATAGCTTTTACCACCTTGCCTTTTTTTGTGCTACATGTGAGCCAGGAGTTTGCCTGCCAAGCAGGCTTCAACAAAACTATTATTTTGTCATTGGTTACTTACTACAGATTTTCCCCACATACATGTCATTATGCAAAGATGCTACAGCCCATTGTGTCCTGGCTCCTTGTTGATTAGATTGATGTCCAGCTGCAGCCAGAAGAAAATATTAGCAAAGCTTGAAAAAAAATTTTAGCAAAGCTTAAGAAATGTACTTACAAAGCTTAAGAGAAAAATTAGCAAAGCTTAAGAAAAAAATTAGCAAAGCTTAAGAAAAAAAATTAGCAGAGCTTAAGAAAAAAAATTAGCAGAGCTTAAGAAAAAAATTAGCAGAGCTTAAGAAAAAAATTAGCAGAGCTTTGTTATTTTATTTTTCATTGAAGTCCGTACTTTATTTCCTCCCTAACAGATGACTCAACTGACGGATGGTTCCAGGACTTGAAGGGCGTGACAAGACGTTGGCTGTCAACATCTTCCTTTGTTCCTTTATCTTTGCCATTGTAAGTTTCCATGCAACAATGATGTAAAGGAATATTAAGAGCAATACAGTTAGCTATATGAAGATTGTGTCAAAACGTTTTTGCCTAAAATGTCCAACACAAATGTGCTAAACATAATCAACTTATTATTTCTTTTCTCATTTATTGTGAGACACTTAAAATGATTTTATTGAAAGATTAACATTCAAATGATGATTACATGATCAGAGATTAGAAAGGCATGGATAACAATAGCTTTTTAAAAACTGAAAAAACCTACACATTATTTAAAAAATATTTTTTTTACATTAACTGAACAATTTTTCAAATGTTATTAAGCACTGGAAAGAAAATACATAATTTAAAGTAATGCACCATGAAATCTTTAAAATGTATTCATTTTTTTAATTTATATTTTACTTTGAGCATGTTGATAACGCTGCATATGAAGTACGTGGCTGAACATTTTTGTTGATTATCAAATTTTGTTGATTCAGTGACTACAGTGAACACCACACCCTGCCGCTGTGTGAACGAGTTCCTATTGTGGTCTATGACAATGAGCCCAGCTCTATTATTGCCTATGCCCTCAGGTCAGTGCACCTTTTCCCAGCTCTATTATTGCCTATGCCCTCAGGTCAGTGCACCTTCTACCATCTCTATTATTGCCTATGCCCTCAGGTCAGTGCACCTTCTACCATCTCTATTATTGCCTATGCCCTCAGGTCAGTGCACCTTTTCCAAATACTCTTTTGAGTCCAAAATCTGATTTTATTCTGTGATTTTTTTATTAGTTTCATCTCTGACTCCAATGTTTCTTACTTTGCAGCTCCTCAGATTATTTGTGCCGACTTCGAGAAATCCATACTGCAACCAGACGTACAAACTCTGATCCAAATGTGGTTGGGTACGTCAGCGTTTTTAAATATACGTACTTCGGACCTTTTATGATGACTCAAAAAATATAAACTATTATTATTTATCATAACAAACTGAAAACCACATGACAGGTTTGAGGAAGAAAACTCTTCTAGGCAATGTATACTTCTCATGTCAATGTAAAACATAATATTTTGTGGATGGCAGTAAGGGATCTATTTTTTAACATTTTTAAAATTATTTCTTTCATGTTGAGTTGCTATATTTATGTGAATATAGATTTCTTCAATTTTGCTTTGACCCACAGGGCTCACACCAACAAAACTACGGGACCCCTTGGTGGTGAGGGAGTGGGAGAGGCTGGTAAGTGGAGTACTTGCTTGTATGGCTAGAAAAGGCTTTTGTGTGTCTTGTGCTATACAGCTAGGTGGGCTGCACTGCTGGATCTCATTAAGTCTAGACCAAAACAAAGGGTGGAATGATAACAGTGACGACATGAGCTCTTTGACATAACAGTGACGACATGAGCTCTTTGACATAACAGTGACGACATGAGCTCTTTGACATAACAGTGACGATATGAGCTCTTTGACATAACAGTGACAACATGAGCTCTTTGACATTCAAAGATGTGCAAAGATAAAACTTGCTACATGAGTATCCTAAGTACAGCTTTACTGTTGGAGGATACAACTGGCAACTGTGATCTAGCAGGGTCCAATATTATGATAAAAATGACAGTGGTGGTGTAGCAGGGACCAATTTTAGTTAGTTCTAATGTCCAATACCGTGCACAGCTGAAACCAGTCTTGGGTTCCATGTTGAGAAGGCGTCTCATTATATAATTGGGGGGTGGGAGGGTGGTGGTGGTGCCATAATCCAAGTTTCACCTATGTTCAGTTTGTACATGTTATGGTTCTGATCTTTAAATGGGTATTTGATCTTTGATTTAAATGACACTACAAGAATTACAAACAGATTTTTCACAATACATTTCTATTTTGAAACCCTTTGTGCTAGAAATTTTACACAGTCCACTTGTTAACATTCTTACCATTTCATTAGGAAAATTTTTCTCCTTAACTTCGGGGCCGTCCATAAAGTACGTCACTCTATTTTTGACCATTTTTAACTCCCCCCCCTCCCACCTGTCACACATCTCGGACCCCCCCCCCTAAAGTACGTCACACTTTCGAACAAAAATGTGTTTTTTTATTAACAAAATAATCAAAATTTAACATGAAAACAGCGTGACGTCACACATGGCCGGACATCCCCCCTCCCCCCTGTCACAAACTGTCACACTTTCTTACACCCCCTCCCCCCCTCTGGAGCGTGACGTACTTTATGGACGGCCCCTTATGTATCAAGTTCAAGTACTTGGATTGGGAATAAGCTTTCACAAAGATTTCATTCTTCAAATTAGACAAAAAAACTAACTAAAGACTATAAGCTCAAGAATGGTAGATATGTGACTTTCAACACAGTTTAGGTTCTGTGTTAACTGTTAAACTTTACATCTGAACAATTTATTAAAACAATAACATCATTGAATGAGAAATGGTTAGAATGTTGTTGATTTACTTTTATTTACCATAGCTCTGCAAAATTCTTTATTGAAGTTAATGAGACAGCGTTATCATGGCTAAAAACTTAATCCCCTACATTAATTTTTTCTTCAATCATTTTTCTAATTTGCCATTATAATTTTTTGTAAATTTGTCAAGCTAGTGGCTTCATGTATCTAAGTAACGTCAAGTGCTATCCAAACTGTCTTTTGATAAATTGAGGAACAAGAGATGTAACAACTATTCATCTACATGACATGGCTTGATGGCAGCCCTTATACATCATCTCTTTAATTAACAGCTTTATTACTCTTGACATCACATACACTGCACTGCCCCTCAGTTTGGCCTTACAGAATCTTCAGTTTTCATTTCAAGGCTTTAGATGGTTTTCAATATTATGTACATATTTGGGGGAAAATTTTGTTATTTTGTTCATGTATGATTAAAATAAAACATTATATTTCTAGTTCACAATGTGTTTATAAAATATTATTTGAACTTCATATGTTTGTATCTGAACTATGATTTCCTGTAGAGAAGGAGCATTCATAATGTATAAGATAAGATAAGATGGAGATGTTTATGTCCTGGAAACTAAATAACAACATATTTCTACTCTCCAGTTTATCTGGCATTGGCCAAAGTCATTTTAAAGCCTTGTATTAGAGTTCAAAGAGTTGTATTTATTTCAAGAAAGCAGATTTGGTTTTTCTTTATAACTCAAAGCATTTTCTTTATAAATAAAACTTTTGAAGAAGCATTCAAGTAAATTGGTCACGTATCAGTGGACCATCCTCTGATTTCCATCTTTCAATAACAAAGTATTCAAGACTACTGACTTCAAATACATGATTTTTCTTTCAAGAATCCACCTTCTTAAGTTCAGTAATGAATATCAGCCTTTCAAGAATCCACCTTCTTAAGTTCAGTAATGAATATCACCCTTTCAAGAATCCACCTTAAGTTCAGTAATGAATATCAGCCTTTCAAGAATCCACCTTCTTAAGTTCAGTAATGAATATCAGCCTTTTACAAATTTCAGATATTTCTACAGTACTTTCATATTGTTTTCCCAATGCTATTTGCTGGTGTCATTTTTATGAATTTCCCCCGTTTCTTTTGGCAACGTTGCTATTTCTCTTCATTTTACTTTCATTTTTTTTTACTTTTCTTTTGCCCGTTTATTTGTTCTGCTTTATTACCAGGTCGGAGGTCAGGTGGGGGAATGTTATCATTTCTCCGAGGCAGTTCACGTGAACCCAGCCCCCACCACACTTCCCCCCATGCCCCCCGTCATGCCGTGGAAGCTGTTCGATATGTTCCTGGGTCAGACTGGGGGGAAAGTGGAGGGCACCCAGGTAAAACTGACCTTCTTTGCACCTGCCTACGACAATACGGCACCCGATTTTATTTACCACTTTTCACTTGGTAGATGCTTTTTTTCCTCCTTTCTTTGCTGCTTCTCTAAGCTATTTATCAATCAGTTTAATTTTGACCCGAGCTTCGCTTCTTGTTTGCTAAATTTTCAACATGAATTTGCTTTTTAATTTGTTAATGATATTTTTTGTAGCTTGTATTTGTGTGTTTGTTGAGATAATATTTAATTGTTTTTATTTACCTTAGCTTTTTCTCATATTGGTGTTGCTGTGTTTTTTTTACTCAAATATTTATTTCTTATTATCAGATTAAAACAGTTTGCTTCTCTTACTTATCCAGTGTTCCCCCAAGCAGCATTTGAAACCAGTTGATATGTGCATAGAAAATAAAATATTGTCAAACATTCCATCACGCAGAATAAGCATATAAATAATTTTTTATCTTGGACCTTCACGAATTTAAATTATAACTTTTTACTATCTAGAAACTATTAAAATAATTTCTTTGTGTTTAGCTAAAATATAACCAATCAGTCCTTTGAAATGTATATTATTAGTTGGGGTAATATTTTTAAGTGTTAGTGTTAAGATTTTATTTTTGATTTTTGCCTCGTCAGACGATGTGGATATATCCATCCTGTCGGATGAAGCAACTCCTTCACCAGAGGAGAAACCAAAAGTTGGCAGTGCCCTCCCCTCTCCCCACATTGAACTTCGTAAGTTCACATTTGTTTAGAATGAAATTTTTAAACAATTCTAATCCTTATTAAATAAATTTGTAATAGAATTAGGTGTTGATTTTTTTAATTTTTAAAAAGAGAGCGTCATTCTTTACACAGCATTAAAAAATTTAGAGAAAGGTTATCAAACTTGTGGAAGTAAATGATTTTATTTATTAACATTTTCATGGCAAAAAATAATAAAAAAGTTTGTTTAAAAATTTGATGTTGAATCTGTTACATATTCTTAAGAAGTTGCACATCTATAATATTTTTTACAACAAAAAAAGAAACAGCAAAAATTGATATACCATAAAATACTAGCAGAAATTTATCTTTTCTCCTTTTCTTAAAAAACATTTCTGTGCAAGCAATAGTAATAAAATGGCTGACAGTAAAATATTGTTTAAGCATTGCTTAAATTTTTTTTCTACAGAATTTTCCGATGCCACTGCTAAGTTTTATTGTCGAGTTTATTTTGCTGAACAGTTCAGGAAGTTAAGGAAATTGCTATTTTTAGGCAATGATAATCTGTAAGTCTTTTGAATATATTTAATTTACTTTCGTGACATCCTTTCCATGACAGAAAAATGTGTAAAACCCTAAAAGAATACTTGCATAAACACAAGTGTAAAGACAACAAACTTTTTTTTTCTTCTGTTTTTGACAAGCCAAAGAAGTTTAGGCTGTGAGGTATATCTGAATCTAATCCAATCATTTTCTCTCAATTGAGATCTTTTCTAAATGCAAATAGTGATATATCAATGGTAGAGATTTAAGTATTTTAAAAACGTAATTGAATAAACAGTTTCATTGTTTAAAGGGCATGAACATCATGTCAGAGATTCAGTTACATATGTAATGAGTTGCCTTTTAACTGGTTGAACTTACCAATAGAATTTGAGTGAGTTACCACTGTGCTTCCCATTGTCACATGAGTCTCATCCAATGTTCCCTCTAAGCTGTGCAGTTGTGGGGCCAGGCAGCTATCTGCCCGACACTGCTCAACAGTTTAGAGTTATGGTGCAACAGATTTTCATTTTGATAATATATGTGTGTGGTGGGATGTAAAATTTTGCTACATGGTAAAAAAATGGATGCTGGGCAACTTTGCTCATGAGTTTTACTTTTTGTTCATGAACCAATGAAACATAGGGAACATTGGTCACATGAGGTGTAAGCTTTGTGTATTTATCCATTAATAAGGCTTTTCATTTATTCTTTTCATCACACATATCATTAGTGTACCTAGTATTTTTAATGTTTAAAATGTTTTATCATTTAGGAATAAACATATTACCTGTTGTATATCTTTAATTCATGTAACTGGGGCAATATGTGCTATAAACTCAACTGGAGCAATATGTGCTATAAACTCAACTGGAGCAATATGTGCTATAAACTCAACTGGAGCAATATGTGCTATAAACTCAACTGGGGCAAAATGTGCTATAAACATATTATTATATTTAATTCATGTAACTGGGGCAATATGTGCTATAAACATATTATTATCTTTAATTCATATAACTGGGGCAATATGTGCTATAAACTCAACTGGGGCAATATGTGCTATAAACTCAACTGCAAGTTCTTTTGTTTTTGTCCTTCAGCTTCATCCGATCGTTGGGTCGCTGCAAGTCTTGGGAAGCAAAGGGAGGCAAGTCAGGCTCATCCTTCTGCAAAACTGATGGTACATAACCTTAACCTTAATTTGACTAAAAATGTCTTGATACTTTGGGCCATCTTAAGGTTGATGATTTTTTTTAAAAAGCTGTAGTATTTTTTTAAATTGAATTGGAATGTTATGTATTTTTGTATCACATGCTTAAGAAGCCTTAAGCATGTCCTGGAATTTTATTAGTTGTACACATGTTGTCCTTTTATCTATGTTGGTGGTCAGTGTAAGGAAAGCTACCTTCACACACTTACATCTTAGTTCTACTTCACTTTTTTAGTTTTGTTATGTTTATGCAATAAGTGCTATCCAGATTTGAAGAATTCACTGTCCTTGAGGAACCTTCACTGAGAAAAAGAGGGAAAAGACTTGGGAGGGAATTTCTCATTTGCAATAGATAATTCCTAAATACGTGGCCTTGGTTTTGAGATTCATCTGGTATGGTCCAAAAATACATGAAATTGTTAAGGGGAGCTAGAAAAAAATGAATGGCTGATCTCTTAAAACAAAAAGTTATTTTAAAATTTGTCTATATTTTGTTTTGAAAAGATTTATGCTAGACTTAACAGTAGAGTGAAAGAGTTAACAAATTTAAAATGGGTTAGTGGGACAGTTAGTTTGTTGGGAGTTGCGCCGGTGCTGTCATCAATCTCTGAATGACATTTCTTCTGTCATCAGATGACAGATTCATCTTAAAGCAGATGTCCAACATGGAGGTCGAGTCCTTTGAGAAGTTCGGGCCCCAGTACTTCCAGTACATTAGAACGTGCATCACTGATCAGGTCAGCCATTGGCAGTTGTAGAGTTGAGATTTACTTTGGACAAGACATAACAATGAAATAAATTACTAGATTTAACAGAACTCTATCAATGACAATGAACCTATTTCTAAACATGAAATTTTGTTATTTTGACGAATAATATCACGTGACTGACGATGCATTATTTGACAATAGTCATTAGATTTCAAGTTGATTCTTTTCCCATCATATAATTTGAGAACATTCAAGTCTTGGTTTCTTCATATCAATACATCCAAATCTTGTCTCATAGGCCCCACCAAAAAAATGGTGGCATAATTTTCAAGGTACATGGGCCCTCGGCTGGAGTACCAAGAGTCACGGTTCAAGTCTCTTTGAAGGCAGGGATTATTTTTCCTTTAACTTAAGGGTGTCCGTGAGTCTACCCATCTCTGACAGGCACTTGACATTAGATGGGGTAAATAATGGCGGCTGAGTATTGTGCCTCTCAATCACCTTGTATGCCATGGCGTGTGATTGCTGCTTCACTTGCCCAACAGGCCAGCATGATCTGAATGTTCTACTTACAATATATGTAATAAAGAACATAGGACGAACAAATCTTCTATATAGAAGGATTGTCTCTAATGTATTTTTTTAAAAGTATTTTACCACTGTAGTTCTTTTTTTTCCAATTAAAGTTTTCTTTGATCTTTTCTGTAGCAACCTACAGCCCTTGCCAAGATCCTGGGCGTCTACAGAATTGGATTCCGCAATACACAAACAAACAACGCCCTGAGACAAGATGTGCTCGTCATGGAAAACTTGTTTTACAATCGTAACATTTCTCAGGTAGATATTGAATTTCATTTAAATGGAATTTGCTAATTAAGTACTGTGGTATAAAACAACTTTATTTGAATGAGGTTTTTAAAAAAAATGACAGCATGGTTCAAGTTTCTTTTTAATTGGTTTTGACCTCGACCTTGGAATACAATAAATCAAATTTACGTTCAGTGGAACAGATAAATATGAATATTTTTAAAACCTTTTCTGTCATGGAGAATGAGGAAAGAACAAATTTGATTTTTTTCTTGTATTAATGGGTTTTTTTAAAGACCAAACAAAATATGAGCATCTGTAAGACATAAGTTAAAAATAAGATAAGATTAAGAAGATTCAAATATCAAGAGATCAGTTCAGGTTTCATGTCTAAATTTGTGTGCCTCCTTTCCCTCGCCACAACCACCTTTCTCAGAAATTTGACCTGAAGGGCTCCATGAGGAACAGACTTGTGAACACATCCAGCAAGAGGGGGGAGGATGAGCTGGTGCTACTGGATGAGAACTTATTGAAATGTGAGGACTGGTCAACTCATGTTGTAGGACAGTAATCTTTATACAATTCTATATGGCTTTCTCAGCCACTTTCTCAGCCACTTTCCAGACTTATAGTTTATGTTGTTAAATGTATATCTGAAACTGTAATGTTGATTATACTTCAGTTACTTAATTTCATTTTTTTTTAATATAGTGGGAATTTTTTTATTTTTTTTCCTCTGGTAGTTACTGTAATTTAAGCTACAGTTATTATACTTATATAAAGTATTTTTACGCTTGCTTAGTTTAACTCATTTTTTTTCCTGTTTTTGAAATTACAGTTTAAATGGGTATTATCTATGTTTATCAAATGAAGGTGCTTTTCTTCTAATATGGTTTTATGTTGAACTGTGTTGGTTCTATTGTTGTTTCACCTGATGTTCTCCAACAGGTAGCGTTGAGAGTCCCCTCTATCTTCGTCCACACAGCAAGTACGTCCTCAAGTCGGCCATCACAAGTGATTCAACGTTTCTCTCTACAAATCTAGTCATGGATTACTCTCTGCTTGTTGGTGTAGATGAGGACACCCAGGAAATGGTCGTTGGGATTATAGGTGAAGTTGATGAGTGGATTTGTTCTATGTTGGGATCATAGGTGAAGTGGATTTGTTCTATGTTGGGATCATAGGTGAAGTGGATTTGTTCTATGTTGGGATCATAGGTGAAGTTGATTTGTTCTATGTTGGGATCATAGTGAAGTGGATTTGTTCTATGTTGGGATCATAGGTGAAATGGATTTGTTCTATGTTGGGATCATAGGTGAAGTTGATTTGTTCTATGTTGGGATCATAGGTGAGTTGATGAGTGGATTTGTTCTATGTTGGGATCATAGGTGAAGTGGATTTGTTCTATGTTGGGATCATAGGTGAAGTGGATTTGTTCTATGTTGGGATCATAGGTGAAGTGGATTTGTTCTATGTTGGGATCATAGGTGAAGTTGATTTGTTCTATGTTGGGATCATAGGTGAAGTTGATTTGTTCTATGTTGGGATCATAGTTGAAGTGGATTTGTTCTATGTTGGGATCATAGGTGAAGTGGATTTGTTCTATGTTGGGATCATAGTTGAAGTGGATTTGTTCTATGTTGGGATCATAGGTGAAGTTGATGAGTGGATTTGTTCTATGTTGGGATCATTGGTAAAGTTGATGAGTGGATTTGTTCTATGTTGGGATCATAGGTAAAGTTGATAAGTGGATTTGTTCTATGTATTTCATTATTTGTCTTACACTGAGCCTGCATAAGATACAATAGCTTTTACTCAGGAAGGTTGCCATGGCGATACATTCCTAAAGTAGAAATAGACAGGCCATGGCACACCTAGCATTGGCCAGCATGCCCACTGTTGTGGAGCTATGTTACACAAAATGGAATAGTTCATTTTAATTGCTTTGTCATTACTTCCATAACATTTTTTTTATTACAGATTACATCAGAACGTTCACTTGGGACAAGAAGCTAGAAATGGTGGTCAAATCATCTGGAATACTTGGAGGCCAAGGTATGTTGCAAGACCCTAATCATCAAACTATCTCAGTTCTGCAGCAAATGTTTGATTTAGTTTTTTTTTAAATGTTCTAACGACAAAACCAAACTTAGTGCCCTTAAAAGTATGTTGTTTTTTTGTGTGTTTTGTTTTTGCTTTCTCTGTTCTCTTTTGCAGAGATATATCTATTTGTAAAAATATTCAATTCTTTCCAGGTAAAATGCCAACCGTCGTTTCCCCACAATTGTACAGAGGTCGTTTCCTTGAGGCCATGGATCGATATTTCCTTCACGTTCCTGATCACTGGACAGGGCTAGGTCGAGGTGAGGTCAACAACACCGGGGCTCAATTTTGATTGGCCGCTGGGAGGGAACCAGTTCTTATAGGTGTGGAGAGTTTTGGCATGGGAATTTTGTGCAACTTGTAACCTGAGCTGTTAACTTGTTTGTTAACATTAATTATGAGCTTGTTGTGTTAACATTAATTATGAGCTTGTTGTGTTAACATGAACTATTAGCTTGTTGTGTTAACATGAACTATGAGCTTGTTGTGTTAACATGAACTATGAGCTTGTTGTGTTAACATGAACTATGAGCTTGTTGTGTTAACATGAACTATGAGCTTGTTGTGTTAACATGAACTATGAGCTTGTTGTGTTAACATGAACTATGAGCTTGTTGTGTTAACATGAACTATGAGCTTGTTGTGTTAACATGAACTATGAGCTTGTTGTTTTAACATGAACTATGAGCTTGTTGTGTTAACATGAACTATGAGCTTGTTGTGTTAACATGAACTATGAGCTTGTTGTGTTAACATGAACTATGAGCTTGTTGTGTTAACATGAACTATGAGCTTGTTGTGTTAACATGAACTATGAGCTTGTTGTGTTAACATGAACTATGAGCTTGTTGTGTTAACATGAACTATGAGCTTGTTGTGTTAACATGAACTATGAGCTTGTTGAGATTACCAGCAAACTTGTAATCATTTTCTGTTAACATTTTTGAAGAGCCTAATAACAATAACTATCAGCCTGTTGGCAGTTGTAAGAAGCTTGTTAACGTAAATGAGGGTCTAGTTGTCTCTAACATTTGTTATGTGCATTAAGCATTCACCCTTGCCACTGCTAACTACAATAGTCCAATGACAAATAATGTGTAACTCTAACTATTCATTGTAAACTTTTACTAATGATACTGAGCTATAACTAATGGCTGTAAGTCAAAACTGATGAAATTTACATCTAACCTATGATTATAAGCTATACATGTAACATAAGATATTATATGTTGTTTAAAATTAACATCTAACCTATGATAATAAACTATACCACTAACATAAGATATTAACTGTTGTTTAAAATTAACATCTAACCTATGATTATAAACTATACCTCTAACATAAGATATTATCTGTAGTTTAAAATTAAAATCTAACCAATGATTATAAGCTAAACCTGTAACATAAGATATTAACTGTTGTTTAAAGAAGTTCAGTTTTATTTTATTGCTCATCTGAGATACAAGTGACTTCCCCTAACGTGTCACAGTGAAACCAACCTTACTTATCTTGTAGAACTCTCTTATAATTACTTGCCTGGCAATTATTTTTTAAATAATTTTTCAAAATTAAAAAAATACCCTCAAGTTTTGCCAATTTTAGACCAAATTTTCAATTCAACATTTAGCTATAATTGTATACCATCAAAAACTTGAAGCTCTTTTTATTTTTATTTATCCTCCTATGCTAATCAGACATGGATTACCTACTTGTAGTCTCAGTATTAGCTGCTCTCTTGTCAAAACAACTTAACTTATTTATGAGTTATTTCATAAAGGGACTCAAGTTTGTTTTCTTAAAATCTGTTGTTTTTTTGTGTATCTTTATCTCTTGTCAACATAAAAGAAAACAATCTTCTGGTTGTAATTTTCCTAAAGTTCCTAGACTTTTCCATCATCAAGATTTGATAAATAAATTTTTTGCTTGTTATTTCAGACGGCCCTTCACGTTTGACCAGAGTTGAAATGGCGGAGCTTAAAGAGCCGAGGAAATAACTCAAAGAGTGGTTGCAACTCGAAGGTCTTAACAGTACTACAAGGGAGCAAAGGAACACGACATTTTGTCTCATTCTCATTTTGTCTCATTCTCATTTTGTCTCATTCTCATTTTGTCTCATTCTCATTTTGTCTCATTCTCATTTTGTCTCATCACTGGTTTGATGGGGTTTGGTATATCAGAGACATTCTTTGAACGTGTTAGAGTATTACTGCTGTTGTTTTTTAACTGGATTGTCAGCAGGCCCCCTAGCGCTGAGTTCATGTTACAGTTGGATGATGTCCTGAAGTTGTGCATCTAGAAGGAGATTCTATAAATACGTCTAGTAATAGCGTCGATATGTTGCCATCCCTCTGTAAAGTGCTATTCTAATTTGGGATCTTTGCTACAGCCATGTAAACATGTAATTTGAGGTTGGGTTGAGGGCATGTTATGATGTAAAGGCAGACATTGTTGTTTTATATCATGACAAACTGTTCCGTTGTTTATTATTTAATGACGTTGTTTTGTTGTAGTTTCAAATGTTATATGGATGTAGTCTATGTGAGTACCAAGTGAATAGGAAATATTCTACACAACAAGGAATACTGTCTTGTTGGGCTTCACTGCTGATAATTTGATGACAAACATTGACTTAATGCAAAGAGAGATTACATTCAACTAAACTGAGGAACCTAAGTATGGAACTACCTTGTCCAAGTTTTTATTCTTCTTCTGTGTTTCAAAGGCCCACAATCACTAGACTGATCTTTAATTATGGCTCTTGTATTTAATGATATTTACAATTTTGTAATGATTGGAGCTTACTGTTGGTCACCTAGGATTAACATCTACTCTATCCAAGCCAAATGGGTGACCTTGACCTCACTTTATATCATGGGAGGTCATGACCAAGTAACCCTTCAGGTTTAATTTCATCTGTTAATCTCTACTCCCAAAGAAACACATATGATGTTTGATGTGTTACAGGGTTTTGAGCCACCAGTTGTTTGATGGATGGGTAGTATGATGGTGTCTTGACTCAGAGACAAGAAATGATGGTTTTGGT
Source organism: Ampullaceana balthica (assembly GCA_944989445.1). NCBI lineage: Eukaryota > Metazoa > Mollusca > Gastropoda > Lymnaeidae > Ampullaceana > Ampullaceana balthica. The sequence continues at coordinate 493,901 of CALYLW010000423.1, forward strand.
GGTGTCTTGACACACAGACAAGAAATGGTGGTTTTGGTGGTGTCTTGACACACAGACAAGAAATGATAGTTTTGGTGGTGTCTTGACACACAGACAAGAAATGGTGGTTTTGGTGGTGTCTTGCAGAATGTGTAACTATGCTCTATGGATTGGTTGGTTTTAATTCTGTACATAAACCTCATAAAGACTTTTATAGTTTCTACTCATTGGAGCAATTTATCTGTTCTAGGATAAACTGTCATCAGATTGGTGTTGTGTGGGTCAATGTGTCAGAGTGAAATGTGTGTAGATTGATGTGTGTGTGTGTTTGTTTGCACATACATTGCATGGAGAGATTTATCAGAGCAAATTTTTGTGGACAGATTTTTCAAAGTGCTATTGTGTGTAGATAGTTTTCTTCAGTTGTAGATTTTGTCAATAGATTTGTTCATACATTGTCAATAGATTTGTTCATACATTGTCAATAGATTTGTTCATACATTGTTAATGACTTGCTTTTACTAATGAGTTCGTGCTGAAAATCTTTGCCAGGCAAACTCATGACGGTGATAATGTCTTACTTGTCGGGGTGACAGCGGTGTCTCATTTAAACCTTCACAACACAGAGCCTTGGGGGGTTCAGGGAAGGGGGAAAGATGGAGCGATTACTTAAACAATGTCTTTTAGAAATAGGTGCAACTGGTTACAGCAACCTCCTTGTTTCAGAAAAAATAAATAAATTAAGTTTTTGAGCTATTCTGTACAATTAGTTAAATTGTTTGATAAGTTGAAAGTAAATTTTTTAAAAATAACCTGACACATCTTACAGACTTACAGCCTATTTTCCCTTTAAGCTGGGTGGCTGTGCAGAGGCCGATGCCCCACTGCAGTTAAGACCAACGTAACTTAGAGGGAACATTGGTTACTTCCCAATCTTTTTGAAGGTCTTTGTTTTAATTAAATTGTATAATATAACAAATCCATTAAGTTATTCCCTATGTGCTCTTAAATATTATTTTGTAATAAAAAAACAACACAATTTGGAACCACCATGAAACAAATTTGACAATTTCTTTTAAATTATTAAATTCTGACAATTACTTAACTTTCTTCAATGCAATCCTCACCATCAATTATAGTTCACTATTCAATTTGAAAGTTTGCAATAAACATGATTGTATTTTGTGTTTTTGTATTTGTGATGGTACATTTTAGATTTTATTAGGGTTCAACTGACAAGTTTAGTTGTCAATTAATAGATAATTTTCAAAATGACACATTACAAAATGAGTCCTTTTATTCCTAGAATGTAAGGATTTTTTAAAAGAAAATATAAATTACAGTTAAGCTTTAAATTTCATGCTGTAAAATAAAATAGATATCTATGAATTAAATGGAGCCACTATTGTTATTGTTATTGTTAGCATGCCTTAATGGGCACTCAGCATGTTTTAAGTTCCCACCATTATTATGTACTTTCAATTTTCACTTCCTAATATAACTTATTAAATCACTCTTTGGTTTTTCATCTGCAATCTTGAATGTATTTATTTAACAGGAAAACACTGTTGATATTTTTTTAAAAGATGTCTGCTTTTATAGTCAATACCTTCAGGCAAATGCTTTGCTAGTTTTATTTTCAGAGCAAGGTCTGATTGTTGCCAGGAGCTGAAATGTTGCAAAAGTCAGCGTTTCTAAAATGGTGCCATAGCTTGTGTTTTTTTTTAAAGATAGTATTATATACAATGTTATGCTTTGCTGATGAAAGTTTTATTTTTTTTGCTCTGGTGCCACTGACTTCACAGAGTTTTCAGGATCAACCAGAGAAGAGCTCTGAAATCTTACTTTCATTTTCACCAGAAATCGAGTACCTGTGATTAATTGTGCATTACAGTATTTGTTTCATAATGCAACTACATTGTGTTTTATGTTTACCCACCTTATCTCATCTATAATGATTGATTTTAATTTTTAAAATCAGATATTGATTTAGAATATAGCATTAAAATCAAACACATGTATGCAAACTAAAAATTTTCTTTGTTTCTATCTCAAAGCATAATTTCATTTTTCAATTAATAAAACCGTTTTGAATAATTCATATCATTTGGAAATTAAAATAGGAATGGTAATATTAATATTACTATTGATCAAGACCTACTAACTACACTTTTAGCGAGATAAAAACTGGCATGCCATTGTCATTCTTATAGCCCCATTTTTACTTTATCTATGTACGTAATCGAAAGGAAGAGCATTGTATTTGTAGAGCACATAATTTCATATATGCAAGAGATAATTTCATATCTTTTGTATGAGGCAGTCATTGCTGACTCAGTTTTCAAAAAGTCCCCGAAATGTTATATTCCCAGTAATTAGTGGAACTAATCAGGCTGCTGACTAGGCCACGGGTTACCACAAAATTGACCCCTGTTCCTCGTCATGGCATCCGGCTACTGCTTTCAGGGCCTGGAACACAGCACTGCACACCCCCCCCATCACTATTACCAGTCTTTCTATGTTATTGGTTACGGTCCGTGGTAAAATGATCTGTAGAAATTGGGGTAATGCCGAGGTTGTAGAAAGGATAGCAGTAGGGAATTCAACCACTTCATTGTGAGTCACATTTAATGGAAGGCACCTCAGATCGTGCTTGTGTCCAGGCGGTAATCTCAGGGTGTCCAGGTGACCATTTCAGGGTGTCCAGGTGGTCCACTCAGGGTGTCCAGGTGGTAACTCAGGGTGTCCAGGCGGCAATCTCAGGGTGTCCAGGTGGTAACTTAGGGTGTCCAGGTGGTCATCTTATGGTGTCCAGGTGGTCATCTCAGGGTGTCCAGGCGGCTATCTCATGGTGTCCAGGTGGTAACTCAGGGTGTCCAGGCGGGAATCTAAGGATTTCCAGGTGGTAACTCAGGGTGTCCAGGCGGCAATCTCATGGTGTCCAGGTGGTAACTCAGGGTGTCCAGGCGGCAATGTCAGGGTGTCCAGGTGGCAATTTCAGGGTGTCCAGGTGGTCCACTCAGGGTGTCCAGGTGGAAACTCAGGGTGTCCAGGCGGCAATCTCAGGGTGTCCAGATGGTCCACTCAGGGTATCCAGGTGGTAACTCATGGTGTCCCGGCGGCAATCTCAGGGTGTCCTGGTGGTAGCTCAGGGTGTCCAGGTGGTAACTCAAGGTGTCCAGGCGGCCATCTCAGGGTTTCCAGGTGGTCATCTCAGGTTGTCCAGGCGGCCATCTCAGGGTGTCTAGGTGGTCATCTCAGGGTGTCCAGGTCGCCATTTCAGGCTGTCCAGGTGGACATATCAGGGTTTCCAGGTGGTCATCTCAGGTTGTCCAGGTCGCCATCTCAGGGTGTCCAGGTGGCCGTCTCAGGGTGTCCAGGTGGCCATCTCAGGGTGTCCAGGTCGCCATTTCAGGGTGTCCAGGTGGCCATATCAGGGTTTCCAGGTGGTCATCTCAGGTTGTCCAGGTCGCCATCTCAGGGTGTCCAGGTGGCCGTCTCAGGGTGTCCAGGTGGCCATCTCAGGGTGTCCAGGTCGCCATTTCAGGGTGTCCAGGCGGCCATATCAGGGTTTCCAGGTGGTCATCTCAGGGTGTCCAGGTGGCCATCTCAGGGTGTCCAGGTGGCCATCTTAGGGTGTCCAGGTGGTCATCTCAGGGTGTCTAGGTGGTCCACTCAGGGTGTCCAGGCGGCCATCTCATGGTGTCCAGGTGGTCCACTCAGGGTGTCCAGGTGGTCCATTCAGGGTGTCCAGACGGCCATCGCAGGGTGTCCAGTTGGTCATCTCAGCGTGTCCAGTTGGTCCACTCAGGGTGTCCAGGCAGCCATCTCAGGGTGTCCAGGTGGTCATCTCATCGTGTCCAGTTGGTCCACTCATGGTTTCCAGGCGCTCATCTCAGGGTTCCCAGGCGGCCATCTCAAGGTGTCTAGGCGGCCATCTCAGGGTGTCCAGGCGGCCATCTCAGGGTGTCAGTTAAGTCCTCAATATATGTTAACATAATGGCAGCTCCATACCAGGGCTCTATTGCTTTTCAATATAGATTTATTTTTACATTACAGCTAAATTACGTGACTCTGTAAATAGGTAAACTAAGTCATTGACCTCTTGGCCTCTATCGAATCGTTCTTATTATTATGTTGTAAATGGAACTTAAAACTCATAACATGCACTTCATTCACAGCGTAGCAACAAGGAAATTCGGAGTCAAAGTTTCGTGAATATTTGACTATAATTTTAAACGTCAATAAATAAGATTAGAAGTCAAAGTATGCCACAGATGTATTACTTTGGGCTACATGGCGTTGTGTGTATGTAATGCCAATAAGATTAGAAGTCAAAGTATACAAATACAACAGATGTATTTCTTTGGTCTACATGGCGTTGTGTGTATGTAATGCCAATAAGATTAGAAGTCAAAGTATACAACAGATGTATTTCTTTGGTCTACATGACGATATGTGTATGTAATGTCAATAAGATTAGAAGTCAAAGTATACAACAGATGTATTTCTTTTGTCTATATGGCGTTGTGTGTATGTAATGCCAATAAGATTAGGAGTCAAAGTATACAACAGATGTATTTCTTTGGTCTACATGACGTTGTGTGTATGTAATGCCAATAAGATTAGGAGTCAAAGTATACAACAGATGTATTACTTTGGTCTACATGGCGTTGTGTGTATGTAATGTCAATAAGATTGGGAGTCAAAGTATACAACATATGTATTACTTTGGTCTACATGGCGTTGTGTGTATGTAATGACAATATGATTAGAAGTCAAAGTATACAACAGATGTATTACTTTGGTCTACATGGCGTTGTGTGTATGTAATGCCAATAAGATTAGAAGTCAAAGTATACAACAGATGTATTTCTTTGGGCTACATGGCGTTGTGTGTATGTAATGCCAATAAGATTAGAAGTCAAAGTATACAACAGATGTATTTCTTTGGGCTACATGGCGTTCTGTGTATGTAATGCCAATAAGATTAGGAGTCAAAGTATACAACAGATGTATTACTTTGGGCTACATGACGATATGTTTTTGTAATGCCAATACCAACTTTCGTTTTTGTTGTTGTAGATTTTATTTTTTAAAATATATAAATTTTTTAATAAATTTTGACTTTAAAACTTCTAATATACTTAAATTTAATATAAATATTAAGTTATAAATAATTTTCTTTTTATAAAAAAAACATAATTTAAAAAATTTATATACTAAAAGCTTTTTACACTAAAAAAATTAAAGACATCTTCTAAAAACCAAATATTCACCAAATTTCCAACAACATTGGGTCGACATTCGAAACTACCGTTGACGTAATTCCAGCTAATCTTCTCCGCTTCATATTTATGTAATTATCCATAGAGAAAAGAAGGGGTTAATAAAGTTTAGAAAAAAAAGCAAAATAAGAAAAAAAAGCAGCCTACACTAAGCCCACCACACTTTTTCTGTTGGAAAACGTTTGAACTTTTAACCTTACTGTAAGATGACAGCACCTGATGCTTTTCCTGCCACCCCCCGTGAGCGTCAGGTGCAGATGAGAAAAAAAACTAAAAAAAAATAAGTTTTTTAAATTTGAATGTAATTTTCGAATACACTTCGGGGGGGAAGGGGTGGGGGGGGGGAGTATGGGTCACTGAAACTGTTCCAAATCAGACCGACACAAGAAACCAAAAACAAACAAAAAGGTATCGCAGTTATTAAATCTTTTAGCAATGATGTTACAATGATTTAATCTAAGATGACTACTACATCAAGGCTAACTGATCAAACTGTCAACAGCATTCTAAATAGTAAATTAGGCTGCAGAGCAAACATACTTCGAATAAGTTATAAACTAATAGCATACTCACCACACCATCAACAACAACAAAACAATGAAACCCACCACCCCCCCCGCCCCCCCCATCAATCCCACTGAGCCAAAACCCACCCACCCCACCCCGAACCAGATAAGAAACCCCCCCACCCTCCCCAACATCACATGCCCCCCTATCCCACAATCCCCCCCACCATACTTTAATTTCCAACCCCCGCTCTCCCCCCCCCAATACCCATGACACACATTACACAAATAGCCAACTACAAAACCCACACTCCAACAACAAAATCAATCAATAACACCTCCTACCTCCCCTCACTGTCACTCCCCTTCTACCAACACTAACCCCAAAAACACCCCCCCGAACCCGCTCGCCCCATCCCCTCTCCCCCCCCCCCACCCCCCCCCCCCCACCCTTACCCCCAACCCCGAGCCCCCCCATCCTCCCCCCACCAAACACACCCCCCAACCACAAGCGAAAAAAAAAAACAAAAAAAAAAAAAAAAAAAAAAACCCAACGAACCTACAACCAACCCCCCCACACGCACATTACATCCCCCAACCCCCCCCGCCCCCCCCACCCACCTTCACCCACCGTTCTAATACAACCAGGTCATCCCCCACCACCCCTGTCGACTGATCACAACAAAACGAACAAACTACCCTCAAACTCACATCATATCATAAACAACAATAGTCCATTAAAATAGAGCGACCACGGGTTTTAACAATTAAAACAAATCAAAGGCAAATGGGGCCATCCCTCTTCCCCCCCCCCCCCCCATCCTCCCACCCCTCACTTTCCTAAACCAAGCCTACCTATCCCCAACACTTTCCAAACTGTGGTTTTGCCGAGTGTTCCACTTCACTCACGCATCCACCACCGTTCCCCTCCGGCCCCCACTCCTTCCCCCGCCCCCAACCAATCCCCACTCATCACCAAAACCATCCCCGCCCCCATAAACATAAACCTCACCCCAGACACCCACCCCCCACTCCCCAAGCCGCCGCCCCTCCTCCCCCCACCACCCCCCCCACCAGACCCACACACCCAACACACAAAAACCCACCACACAAATACTTCATACAACAACGCACCCACCCATACAAACAAGCACCCAACGCCCAACAAATACACCCCAAACACACTCCCCTGCTCTCCATACCCACTACCTCACCCACTCTCACACCTCACCTCCCACACAAAACACCCCCCCCCTTCTTTGCTCTCCCCTCCTCCCACCACCAACCCCATCCACTACCCAACCTCTAGTCACCCCCTCCGCTCTCAACCAAGACAAACCCCACCCCAAACCCCGAAACCAACCCGCATATTCCTCCCATTCCCCGCCCGCGCACCCCCCCACAAACCCACACTTAGACGTGAAACTTAGCATTTGTTAAGCACCTCCTGCCACACAATCCTCTAGTTTCAACTCCCCCCCATAAACAAACCTCATATGCCTCCCACCTGACCCAAAACAACCCACCTCCCAAACACCCCACACCCCACATCAAACACCCCCCCTCCACCACAAAACAACCTCAACAAACCCACCACCCCACACCTCCCAACACCCACACACCAAGGCCCACCATCCACCCCCCACCCACCCACCCACCCCCCCATGAATGACCGACTTCACACTTATTTAATACCCTCTCAAACCGCTTCCCTTCCCCCCCACCCCACCCCTCCCCCCCCCTTCCGCCCCAATATTAATTCCCATCCCCACTCTCCGCCCTCCAACCCCAACCCCACACCCCCCCCTCCCCCCCCCCCCTAGCCCCCCACACATCATCTATCATTAACAACTCCTCCCCCGACCCTCCCACATATTCTTTATCACCCCATAAGACCCCCACCCCCCCCCCAGACCGTTGCACCCCCATCACCGCCCTACTGCATACCACCACCCCACGTGGTGTTCGTGTGGTTTTTTTGTTTCCTTGTGTTCCTTTTGTGCCGGTTGTCGTTCCCCATCCTCTTATTTGTGGTTGGAGGGCTACTGGGGTCCGGTGGAGGTGCACCCTTCACAGTCTGTCTACAATGTTAACAATTTCCACCCAGACCACGGCCCGTTCTTGAATGGTGTTTCTATTTTTTTGATCAGTCTGGGGTGGATTTATGACACACTGCTTGTTGTGGCGATTGTGTTGCGTGGAGCAGGTGGTGGGTTGTGGATCCACAACAAAAACTATAACCCAGAACATTTCTTGCTTTTCCTTCGAGTTTTTTCAAACTTCTTCTGGTGAGTTGTGCCCAGCTGTTTTGTGGAGCTTTCGTCATCTTCTCCTTTTTGTGAGTGACCGACAAATCCGCCACACACCTGATTCGGCCGGTTCGGAGCGGCTGCTTTGGCGGGGAGGCCCACTTCTGATGCAACACCATATCTTGCATTTCTGTATGGTATGGGGCTTATCTGGGAGTGTTCGTACGGTGCGCGGGGGGAAGACGTGCGGTGTGCTCCCAAGGTGTCGAGTTGGTGTGGGTGAGGTTGGGGGGGGGGGGGCAAGAGGCTGGGCCATGAGAAAGAAGGCTGGGGAGTGGTGTGTGTTGTTTTGTGTGTGGTGTGCGTTTAAGGACACCAATTGGTGGTGCGCCTGACAGGTCTTTTTTGTCACTTGCGTTCAACATCTTACAACTCACTGCCACCCCCTCGGGACAATAACTGATTGTTTTCATGAGACAGATGCCGCAATCACTTTTGTTTTTCGGCGTCCATAAACCCAATTGCATTGGTTCCATGTTCTATTATTGATTTTGTAACCACCCACCCTGACATGAACCACCCAAATTATAAAACAAACTTACTTACCCCAACTCAAATCAACATACAATACCTGTGGCCTCAGTCTCCCTCACCACACTGCAAGTAGCCCTCCCCTGCTATGTTTCATAATATTGTAATACTAACCCAGTAGACAAGTCAGCTGAAACCAATAGATCATCACCCCCCCCCCACCTCCCCCTCTGACCCCCATCTCGCTCCCTCTAAATAATTCACACTTCTTAAGTTCCACTCCCCCATTCCCATCCCCACCCCCCACCACCCCCCCTCACATCCAACCCAATCCACACAAGAAGCATCCCACCCCTACCCCACGCCCACCCCTCCCACAACACCCTCCATAACCTAACCACCACCTTCTAATCACTCCATATCCCACCCCCCCCCCCCAAACCCCCCCCCCCCCCCCCCACTTTCAATGCCCCCCCCACCTTCTAATTGTGTCTGGTGTAAATAGATATAACCATATTCCTCCAATTTAGCTATCCTCAGTCGATCTTATTCCGAGTAAAACACCTTCCATGACACCTTCCATAAGCACAAGCAAAATATCCAACCTTACCCCCGCCAATACCAACCAGGCCGCCTATCCACTTTTCAGACACTAAGCAACTACAACGCCAATTAGAGGCATAATTACACCCCAGCCAGTCACACGATTACAACAATCCTATATGACCCCCACCCAATATGACTTACCCAAATAAAATTATACACTAACTACCCTAGAAAAAATAAGAACCAGCCATCAAATGTCAAGATATTTGTTACACGTTTATGACGTTGTGACAAACCTGAATTCTGATTTTTCTTTTTATGACGGGGGGTAATAAAATATATATCACACTTCCAGGGTGAACATTCTTATATAGTATCCATCGGACACTACCTTGTCTATCCTGTAACATATATATATATATATAAAATATATATAGGGGGGGGGGGGGGGAAAAATAATATTGGGTTAATGGCATATATATACCGTCAGGTCTTAAAAAACCCAAGGGGGGGCCAATCAAACGAAAGAAACTCACGAACCACAAAACTACACCAACTGTATGGGTATACACTAACTTAGGGTGGGGGGGGGGGGGGGGGGGGGGGGGGGGATAGTGTTGTGTAAATGAGATTTATTATTAATTATGTATAATGGGTGGGAATTATAAAAAGTCAATTTAAAAAAGGTGAATGGAATGTAGGGGGGGGGGGGTGTGTGGGGTGGGGAGGTGGGGTGGGTGAGGTGTGTTTTTAAATATAAATTTGGGGGGGGGGGGGGGGGGGGGGGGGGGGGGGGGGGTGGTTTGGGGTTTTTTTGGGTGTGTTTTGTATGTTTTTGGGTTGGTTTGTTTTGGTTGTGGGGGGGTGGTTGTATTTTGTTTTTTTTGTGTTGTGTGGTGGTGTTTTGTTTTGGTTTTTGGGTTTTGGTGAGGGGGGGGTATGTGGTGTTGTTGTTTTTTGTTTGGTTTGTGGGGGGGGGTGTTGTTTTTTGTGGGGGGGGGGGGGTTTGTTTGATTTTGTTTGTTTGGGGTGGGTGGTTTTGTGGGTGGGGGGGGGGGGGGGGTGGGGGGGGGTGGGGGGTTTGGGGGGGTGGGGTGGTGTTTTGGTGTGTGTGTGTGTTTGTTGTTGGGGGTTGTGGGGGTGGTGGGGTGGTGGGGGTGTGTGTGTTGGGGGGTGGGGGTGGGGTGTGGGTGTGGTGGGG